>JAHDVF020000230.1:0-345000 GCA_022606425.2 Lepidostoma basale
ACCGCTTTTAATAAAGTCTATGGCAATACAATCAAATCCAACAGCTTTTCCACTTTTCATTGCACTCACGGATCTTTTCATCTCATTCGTACTTATTTTTTCAATATTATCATTCATAGGTCCCGCACTCGCACTAACTGTTATACTTTCGATCACGCTTGTATCACCACCATACATCTCCTTAAAATATTCCATCCATCTTTCTTGTATGATCTTACTCTCCGTTAACATTCTTCCCTCGTTGTCTAAAATTGCTTTCACACATCCACTATCAGGAGGATTTCGGGCTATTTTTACTTCTTTCCAAAACATTTTTAAATTTGCTTGGAAGTTGTTTGTCATTTTGAGCCCTTCTTCTTCCTTCAGCTTTTCTTTCCGCGCTTTCACTACCGACTTCACTCTCTTCTTGCATACCTTATACAAATCTTTTGCTCTTTCATACTTAACTCTGTCATTCTTATTTATCGACAACATATTCAACCAAGCATCTTTCTTCTCTTTAACAGCAATCTTTACGTCATCATTCCACCATGCATCCCTTTTCCTTCTTCCTTGTACACACACACCACACGATTCTTTCGCTGATTCACACAAACTTTCCTTTAAGTATTTCCAGGTCTTGTCAATAATCAACTCACTTATATCCCGCTCACTCAATCTATCGTTCACTTTTCTTACGAAATTATTTCTTACGTCATTGTTTTGCAGTTTTTCAACTTTGACTCTAGTTGGTGCGGCTACTGTTTTAAGGATTAAGTTTTAAGGCGATTAATCTATAATTTTGAATTACTGAATTTTTGAAAAGCAACATAATTTCACATGGTACAAATTCCACTCTGTTTGAAAACGTACAAAAACTGACCCAAGCGGTAGACCTGCCATCGAAATAATTCTCAAAATTAATCTGATCACTTAATTACAGTAAAGGAACAAACTTTGGTACTTATTCAATAAAATATTATAAATGATGCCACATAACATAACAGGCTTTAGCAAGGGACGCGGGAAAATGCCAATTTTCAATATACTGCCTGTAAGCGTTTTATTGGAGCTTAATCAGATATTCAAAAAATGCTTTAATTACATTTCAGAGGGTATAATTTGACATTTTATTGAAAAATTAAAAATGTAAATGCTTCTTGACAAAAATGCTTATAAATTTTATACGAGATATATAATACCACATTCGTCAACAACAATGGCGTTATTGTTATTGTTTCTTGAATAATCATGTAAAACTACATATTGAAAATTTTTATACAAATTGTCCAAAAAGACCCTACAACTACTAGACGCTGGAAGAAGAGGGGCGGGTCGGCCTCCCGTCTTCTAGACTGTTTACCGTCAAATATAATATGACATGAAAATACTGCAAATTGTCAGCAGAATGGCCGAAGACTGAGAAGTATGGAGAAGTTTTATTAGGAGATCCGACTAGGTGAAAAGAAAAAAAAAGTAGTTTTAGTTAAATCTGGAAAAGCTCTTGGTTATGATTGTGTCGCTTTGGAGTTTATTAAAAACGGTGGGCCGGTTGTTGCAGCGTGGTTATACAGACTCTTTAACCAGTGTTTAGAGGAAGGATATACGCCGCTCGACTGGAGGAGGGCTGTTATCATGCCTCTATATAAGGGAAAGGGGTCTCGTATGGACTGCGGAAATCACCGGGCAATAAGTCTGTTAAGCGCCGTTGGTAAACTCTACGGCTGAATTTTAATAGAAAGAGAAGAAAAAAAAGACGACGACTGAAAGAGTATGGGATGTTCAAGGCGCTTTTATGACCGGAAGAGGGTGTATGGATCAGATTTTTGCACTTCGAACGCTTGCGGAGAAGTTTATGGCCAAAAACCGTAAGCTTTTCTGTGCGTTTGTCGATTTGCAAAAAGCCTATGATCGAGTGAACAGAGATAAACTGTGGTCAATCTTGTCCGAATACGGAGTGAGCACAAAACTGATACAGGCGGTTGCTTCTCTCTACGAAGGGAGCACTGCCAGTGTTAGGGTAAATGGAGACATCACGCCTTGGTTTGATATCACGAAGGGTGTTAAGCAGGGCTGCGTGATGTCTCCATGGTTGTTCAATCTGTATATGGACAAGTGTATGAAAGAACTTAAAGGTATAAATGCTGGTGCTAAGATGAGTGATCTGTCTGTAAACTATCTGCTTTACGCGGACGATGCCGTTCTCGTTGCGGATAGTGCGGACGAATTACAAGTCTTGGTGTCGAGAATGTATGAGGTATGCAAGTCAAATGATTTAATGATGAATGTCGGAAAGTCAAAGGTGATGGTTTTCGAAAGGGAAGAGCAAATGACAGTTTATAATATAAGTGTGAACGAAGAGAACTTAGAACAGGTGAGGGAATTTGTGTATTTAGGTAGCATGTTCACAGCAGATGCCCGAACGGATAGTGACGTCGAAAGAAGGGTTGGTGCGGGTAACAAAGTGAATGGAGCTTTAAAAATAGTTATTGGAAACAAGAATTTATCAATGAAAGCGAAAACAGCCGTTCACAATGGAGTTCTGGTCCCAACCCTAATGTATGGAAGCGAAGCATGGAACTGGCAGAAGGATGAGAGTATAATAAATGTGGTAGCGATGAGGTCCCTAAGACGTATGTGTGATAGAACGATATACGACAGAATCTCAAATGCTGATATAAGAAAGGAATTTAGAGCGGAAGAAGGTATTATGAACAAAATTATGAAAGGATCGCTGCGATGGTTCGGACATATGGAACGCATGGATGGAGAAAGAATGGATAAGAAAGTATACGTTAATAATGTAAATGGGGTACGAAGTCGAGGCAGACCGAGGAAAACATGGCATGACAAAATTAATCAAATTTTAAAGGTTGGTCATGTTAGAAGTCGGAGGAATCGACGTGCGTGTATGACTCGTTGTATGAATGTGGAGGAAGCTAGAGAGGTTTGCCAGGATAGAGTAGTGTGGCGGTCCATTCTCTCTGCCTACCCCTGCGGGGAAACGGCGTGATGGTTTGTTGTTGTTGTTGTTGTTAGTTAAATCTAAATATACAGGCCAATAAATGAAAACATTTTGGAAATAATAATGGTGAAAATAGGTGTATATGAAGTATTCTATAGTCCTAAATCCGAAAACGATAAGCTGATTTCTGTTACAAATACAATTTTTATTACAGGGTGATAAGAAAAAATAAGAGACAACTCATTTTTACAATGTAATATTAATTTAATATAAACATGTAGATTTATCAGCTTGTCTCTACCTTCGCTGGATGTAAACCTCTCTACCCCAACGCCATCTCTCTCCGTCTCTCGCCAGTGTGCTCCAGGCCCTTTTCGCTGTCCGCGAAAATTATTCGCTCCACCTGGTAGGCTGTCTCTCGACACATATTCGGCCCAACCTTGATATCCATTCAGTAACCCTCTGACTATATCTTCCATTATCCCGTCGGCACATATGCCCAGCCCATTACCACTTTATTGCAATGCGCATCCCTATGTCGCGTCGGTGACCCTGGTGCGTGTTCTAATCTCAACGTTGGGTATATGGTCTCTAAGCGATATACCCAACATGGATCTTTCCATGGCCCGTTGTATGTAAAATAAATATGTAATAAATCTATGCAAATACAAAACTTTGGATTATGTGAATAAAAAAAAAAATATAACATGAGATTTCATTTACCAAGCGAAAGTTTAACTTTTTCTCATTGTGTTCTGCAATATGAGGGGGACCGGACAAAATAAGTTTTTTTTAACGAAACTTTATTGATCAAAATTATATTTTTCTTTCTTTCTTTCAGAGTGCATCTTATATTATATATATATAATATTTCTTTTTACCTTGAACAATTTCTAAGCTGTCAATTCATTTTTATTTAATTTTGCTTGAGTATGGAATCACCTACCTCTCATTTTAGCTTTCATCATTGAGAGGAGAAACAATTTCATTATTGTTCAACTCACACCCAACATTTGCGTTGTGCTGTAAGCTTAGTCATTCGCAGGTTACGGTACAGAACACTATATGATCTCGGCTTCTCCAGATAATTGACGTTCCAGTTAGGTGACGTCCGGATAAACGACATTTTACTTAACATTGTAAACCCCCCTAACAATATCACATTTAAATCTCCATAAATATCCCACTGATACTGTTCATAATGCATTTAACGTGATTTGGTGTGGATGCGAAGTTAAAAATGGGACGTACAAGGCCATTCCTGTGAACAAGTGCTTTAATTAATTTCTTCTTCTACTTTCTGTGTCCTGTCAGGTCTTTCTAACGTTGACTATCACTCTTGAGTAGGCCTCCCTGTCCTGGGCAGCTCGGAACAGCTCCTTCACGGTCCCCAGCCCTCAGTCAATATTATGAAACGATTAGACGCCTTGAGATGTGGATACACCGAAGGATGTTACGCATCTCCTGGACTGACATGGTCAGCAACACAAACGTTCTCCATAGAGCCAGAGTTGACAGAGAGTTGCTGACCAACATCAAAGTCCTTAAGGTGTCCTACTTGGGCCAGGTTCTGAGAGGCGAAAAATACGCACTGTTACATCTGATCTTTAATAAACTACTAAAACAAAATGCAAGAAAAGAGCATTCTCATCAATGTTACAACTATCGACTTGTGTGATTTTTATGAAATCTTATGTTATCAGTATTTTATTATTATTAAATTAACGTTGCCGCACAACAATCACAAAATCAGCGCTTATTACATTTAATATAATAAATAACTTTGTTAATTTTATACAATTGTTCATAAATACACGTTAAATACCTGTATACTCGTATAAAAGGAGTAAATATCGAAATGGTTGACCAGTTTAAATACCTCGGCAGTATCATTACTAAAACACTCGACCCAGATACAGAAGTAAAATGTAGAATAGAAGTTGCACGTGCTGCATTTAATAAGATGAGACCCTTCTTCTGTGACGATAATTTAAATCTTAAACTTCGACAAAGAATGATAAAAGCTTACATATGGTCAGCTCTATTATACGGAAGTGAAACATGGACTCTAAAGGTGAACGCAATGAATCGGTTGGAGGCGTTCGAGATGTGGATACACAGAAGAATGCTTCGTATACCTTGGACCGAAAAGGTCAGTAACGTCGAAGTACTTAGGAGAGCCGGAGCCAAGAGAGAGCTGTTGTCGAATGTCAAAGTGAAAAAGGTCTCATATTTGGGTCACGTGCTGCGTGGAGAAAAGTACCGCCTCCTCCGACTTATATTGGAGGGCAAGATAGAGGGAAGACGGGGAGTTGGGAGAAGGCAGATGTCCTGGCTGCGCAACATTAGAGAGTGGACCGGAATGAGGACGGTGGATGACCTGTTTCGGGCAGCGCAGGACAGGGAGGTTTTTGCCGGAGTGATCGCCAACGTCGGGGGGACCTGACACGGCACAGGAAGAAGAAGAAGATACTCGTATAGGAGTTGTAAATAATGTTTATTTATTTATTTATTTATATCAGAAGCTTCACAGAACTACTTTTCCAATACACTTTAGATACGTCTATTTTTCTGATGCCATCTCAGGCCCCCCCCATATTGGTGATCACTGCAGCTAAATTATCTCTGTCCTGCGCCGCTTGAAACAGGTTCTAAATTTTGCTGATTCCTCTCCACTTTCTTTTATTATATTTCGTTACCAGAACACCTGCCTTAAACCAACTCCCCGATGTCCCTCCAGTTTGAATATGAATATCAGCCGAAGGAGGTGGTATTTTCTCCTATTAGGTCATGACCAAATATGAGACCTTTCTAACATTTACACTCGAGAACAGCACTCTATTGGCTCTCTGTAGTACGTCTGAATTACTGACCCTATCAGTCCACGGTATACGGAGCATTATGCGGTATATCCACATCTCGAACGCCTCCAACCGGTTCATTACATTCACTTTCAGTGTCCAAGTTTCACAGCCATATAATAAAACAGACCATATATAACATTAAACAATTCTTTGTCGGATTTCAGATTAAGATTATTATTGCTGAAGAAGGTTCTCATTTTAATAAATGCAGCTCGTGCAACTTCAATTCTGCATTTTATTTCAATATCCGAGTCAACCGTTTTAGTAATAATGCTGCTAAGGTATTCAAAAACTCGTACAAAATATTATTAATAAAAAGTTTGAGACACAATAATACGTTAATACGGAATGCATAATGAAATAATAGGATCATATATAATAATAATATAATATGGTAGTATATTGGGATAAGTGTCTTGTAACTAGGCGTATAGTTTATCCGTAGAAGTGAAACAATAAATTAAAATAGACAAATGATCGTGGACTGTGATAAATAATGTATAATTCAGAGTCGGGTAAAGGATACTCTGAATAGATTTTCTTGAAATTGGTTTTCCTTAAATGGAAGGAATCAACCGGCGTATTGATTGAGTGGAAATTATGTGATAGATTTTACAAATCTCGACGCACAAAAGGGTACGCTATTTCTTTTGTTAAAATCGTTGTTTACAAAAGTGTTGGTAATTTACAATTTACCTTCTAGAAACGCGGAAGAAAAGGCTGCGTTTTGTAACGTTAGTTATTAATAAATATAAAAATAATATCAAGCAGAATTTTAATTTGATTTGATTTTAATTTGATTTGTAGACGTACGAGTATATTAGGTGTTTTTTGTATGAAAATCGTATTTATCTGAAAGGCAAAAAAATATATATATAAATGTTTATTTTTCATCGTTAGCCATTACTTTTCCCATCTTTCTGGCAAAAGATGAATCCATCGTCTAAAAAACTCCTGGTCTTTTGAAATAATTCAGGCATCGACCCAATTTTGACATCTGCATATGAATGAAAGTGCTGCATTTCTTAGGCATGCGTTTATGGATCTAAATAAGTGGTAGTCCAATGGTGCCAAGTCTAGAGATTAAGGGGGGTTGCGGTATAATTTCCCAACCCACATTTTGTTTGTAGTTTTTGACCGTGATTGCGATGTGAGTTCGAGCGTTGTCGTGTTGAAAAATCAGCTAGCTGTGCTTGTTGGCCCATTCCGGTTGTTTTACAGCCAGTGCCTGCTTTAATCGCATTAGTTGTTGGCGGTAGACTTCTTCTTCTCCCTTCATCCGGTTTAAGGAGTTCATTTTTCGGTTACACTTCTTCGGTCTTCCAGGGCGATCTTTGCTGTCAACGCTAAAAGCACCAACTTTGAATCGTCTATACCATTCTCTACATGATTTATCCAATGAGGCAAGATCGCCATAAACTTCCACATGCACCTCAGCTGCACTTTTTTTGCAACTTAAACAGAACAGCAGAACTACCCGCATTTGCTTATTATTTGCCACGAAAATTCGCCACAACCATTTGCGAACTGAACTTTATTGACAGATGCTCAGGTTTACTAAAAAAAATGGTCATTAGATTTGAAGTCTTGAAGCAGCCATAGCCCTCTGTTGTAAACGGACCGAACTTTCCGAAACACCAATACATGTAATATAAACCCCAATGAAATCATAGTAATCCTTGAATTGATATGTATTGATTAAAAAAAATTTAATCCTCAAAATTCTTCATTACCGAATACGAATTTTATTATTATATTAGAATTTTCAAGAATATTTATTTGCGTCAAGATTTTGTTTTTAATTAATTACAGTTTTTTTTTTACTGTATTTATCATGATATATTTCTCAAATATTTTGTCTTCATTGTTAGAAAAACGATGTTTCTTCTAAATAGTAAAAAAAAAAGTTGACAAAAAACAAAAATTAAACACATGCAGGTTAAAAAGTTGTATACAATAATAATTGTGTATAAATAACTAGCTGTTAACGAATGTTAAAAGCAATGGTAAACAATCATATTAAAAGTCTTAAGTGAAAAGCATACCTTTAGATTTAAACTAGCAAAGCAAATCTGATGGTGTCCAAGGTAAAAAAGGCAAACTAGTTTTGAAAATAAAATCTTACTAGCACGGTACTGGGTAGATTGTTCTCACCGGGTCGTATTGACACAATCGTCTTTGACGAGTGTATGTACAAACACTCGCAGTAAAAACCCAATCAGCGCTTGTAAGCAGGAAGGGGAACTGGCTTTACATCGGCGGGGCAACGTGCAGCCGTGACTGTAGAGGGCATAACTTGAGAAATGGACAACTTGTAAGCGAGGAAAGCTCTAGCGAACCAAGTTCGCTCTCATTCTGCTGAGAGGCGCTTGGCGACTTTTGAAAAGCACAGCTTCTCGTTGAAGTATTGACGTAGTTCATATATAATAACTAACTAACCATCACGGCGTTTCTCCAGAGGGGAAGGCCGAGAGTATGGATCGCCACAGGATTCTATCCTGACATAACTCTCGCACCTCTTCTACATTCACACATCGTGACATGCACGGTCGTGGTTTTTTCCTACTTCGAACATGCCCGCCTTTCAGTAATTAATTAATTTGGTCATGTCATGTCTCCCTTGGTCTTCCTCGACTTCTTTTTCCATTCACACAACTTGTTAATATATGTTTAACCATTCTTCCCTCATCCATTCGTTCTATATGTCCAAACCATCTTAGTGACCCTTTCTTGATTTTATTTATCACGCATTCATCCGCTTTACATTCCTTTCTTACTTTATCATTATATATTCTATCATACATTGTTTTTCCGCACATCCTTCTTAGTGACCTCATTTCTACGGTATCAATCCTACTTTCATCCTTCTTCTGCCAACTCCAAGCTTCATTTTCATACATAAGGGTCGGCACTAGAACTCCACTGTGCACTGCCATCTTTGCTTTAGTCGATATATTTCTATTTGCGGTAATGACTTTGAGTGCACCATTTATTTGGTTTCCAGCTCTAACCTTTCTACCGATATCTTTCTCCATTTTTCCATCTCTTGTAAACATGTTTATAATAGATTTTTTTATAACTTGGGTAGAGGTTTCTACCTTCTACCTACCTGGTACCTTTCTTGATTTTATTTATCACGCATTCATCCGCTTTACATTCCTTTCTTACTTTATCATTAGATATTCTATCATACATTGTTTTTCCGCACATCCTTCTTAGTGACCTCATTTCTACGGTATTAATCCTACTTTCATCCTTCTTCTGCCAACTCCAAGCTTCATTTTCATACACAAGGGTCGGCACTAGAACTCCACTGTGCACTGCCATCTTTGCTTCAGTCGATATATTTCTATTTGCCGTAATGACTTTGAGTGCACCATTTATTTGGTTTCCAGCTCTAACCTTTCTTCCGATATCTTTCTCCATTTTTCCATCTCTTGTAAACATGTTTATTATAGATTTTTTAAAACTTGGGTAGAGGTTTAAAAACGTATTTTAATGAAACGCTTAAGAGAAAAATGCTATATATTAACAAGTCGACGACATTTGTTGCAGAGTGGTGAGAGCCCTGACTACCAAACCGAAGGTCCTGGATTTGATTCCCAGCAATGGCAGTCTTATCAAGTCTTGATATCTAGCGTGTATGAGGTATGTACGCAATACAACCTAATGATGTATGTAAACAAGTAAATATTGAGAGGAATATTGATAAAGGGTTTGCCTAAACAACAAAGTGGTGCAGAGTGGTGATAATTCATTTTAACTAACTGACCAAACATCACGCTATTTCCTCGCAGGGGTAATTAAGTATTAATCGCCGCAGTCATGTTTGTAATTGAAACGCTACACATTATGTTTACAGTTTTGATAAAAGGGGTTTCATTTAGAGTACTCTCTTCCTACTACATTAATAATATTTATTCGTTTTTGTGGATATCTTATCTAACCAACTAACCACCACGCCGTTTCTCCGGAGGGGTATTCAGAGAAGATGGACTGCCATACTGCAATACCCTGACGTACCACACGAGTTTCCTTTATATTAATGCATAGTTACATGCACGCTCGTCGATTTTTCTTTGAATGCAGAGATCTTTAAAAAGTTTATTAATTTGGTCATGCTATGCTTTCCTTGGTCGTCCACAATTTCTCTTTAAATTGCTTGTACATAACTTTTTTACCATTCTTTTCTTATCCATTTTTCCATTTCCGTTGAATGCAGAGATCTTTTAAAAGTTTATTAATTTGGTCATGCTATGCTTTTTTTTGGTCGTCCACGATTTCTCTTTAAATTGCTTGTACATACCTTTTTTACCATTCTTTTCTTATCCATTTTTCCATATGTCCAAACCTTTACAGTGATCAATTTTTTAAATTTAAGTTTGGTATTCTTACATACATCGTATTCCCATACATTCTTCTCGGTGATCTCAGTTCTACGACATTAACCCTACTTTCATCCATCTTGTGCAGGCCAAAGCTTCTCTTCCATACATAAGGCTTCATACTAGAACTCAATTTTGTACTGCCATCTTTACTTCGGTGGTTATTTTTATATTTGCAGTGATAACTTTGTTTTATATCGCTCCCGTCACCAACCTTTATTTCGATGTCTTTCTCCATTTTTCCACATCTTGTAAACAAGCTTCCCAGAAAAATAAATTCCGTAACTTGCTCCAATTTCTCACCGTTCGCACTTATCACAATATTTAATTTGTTATACATTCTCCCTTCCCAAATACTTTAACTTTAGACTTTGACACGTTCATCACAAGGTCACATTTATTTCTCCTTCTCTTATTGATATTGATTGATAAAAAAAACTAAAACAGTGTCGTCTACATATAGCAAACAGCTGACGGACATATCGTTCATTTTTGCACCAGCGTTTATGCCTTCTAGTTCTTTCATACACTTGTCCATGCATATATTAAACAACCACGGTGACATAATAAAACCCTGTTTGACACCTTTTGTGATATTAAACCAAGAAGTAAAAGCCTCGTTTACTCTGTCACTCGCGGTGCTTCCTTCATGAAAGCAAGCAACCGCTCGTATCAACCTTTTGTTTACTCCATCACTCTACACTAAGACACATTCATTACAAAGTCACTCTTATTACATGCTTCATTCTCTAATAAATTATTATTACATAATTGTAAACGATCCGGGACTAAATATCTCTAATGGTCGTGATTTTTATTTAAACAGTTTAAATAAATACATGTATGTTAAATTGCCAAATAGTTCAGGTGCCTCTTAACTAGCTTATGTTCGCTGAGAATACCAAAACTGCTCTAATATTAAGGTATGTTTGATCGCCAAAGTAAGGAGAGGTGCTTTATTAAATACTTGAATTCATGGCAATCCTAAACCACAGGTTAATAATACTCGAAGAACCGTCGGCAATTTCACAGACTAAGTGCAAGGAATGGAGAGGATGCAAGTATAATTATTGTGTTATTGTAGTAAGAGTATAATTATAATGCATAATATTTTACGTTGTTAATGGAATATTTAAAAGTTTCAATTTGTTTTGTTAGCCTGACAAAGCAACGGCGGAAACGAAAACGGTTGGTTTTGACAAAAATGAGGTGCAATAACAAGTAAAATATTTTTTATCTAGCGGTCCCGACAGACGTTGACCTGTCCAAACGTTGGCTTGCCTGCTATTAGCTGGTTCAAAAACGTTTTTTCGATACTTATATTTTCGATAAACTATACCTATACTAAATGATACACTATATACTCAATACGCACGTAGTTCTGATACATGCCATACATTGAATAAAATTTCCTTAAGATTTTGCCAGTCACTTATCGGGTCCAATTGTAAATTTTAATCATTCAGGGACCCACTCAAACACAAACAAAAAATTTCGTTAAAATCGGTCCAGCTGTTTAGGAGGAGTTCAAGTACATACATCATTTCCATGAAATATACGGGTATAAAAGCTGGAATTTTGTACTCGATCGCCTTATCTTTTATCCCCCGGAAGACCGCTTAAGAGATGGAGGGATAGCTGAGAGCCAACCTTTAAAGAGGGGCTAGCCTGACTGAATAATATGTATAGTTTTGGATGGTAGCGTGATGGTTAGCTAGTAAAAAATATTTGTTATATGAAATTTAAAAATTTTAAGTAGTAAAACAGATTCTGCCATTTTTCCGTTTAAAAGTCTATCGTGAGATACGTTATGTAAATTATGCAGGTCATATTATTTATTTTAAATAATATACGACGCACGTGCATGACACAATGTATGAATGTTGAAGAAGTGATATAAATAGGTCAAGAAAGAACAGTGTGGTGGTACATTTATTCGTCGCGATTATCTCATAGAAATTAATGAATAAATTGTAATACTTTTTATGACATTGTTTCAATATTAAAACAGTAAATAAATTAGAAAAAAATTAACATGAGAGTTTTTTTTAAACTTTGTTCGGTATATTAAACTTACATTGCTAGAGTGAAGGCATAACATAATGTATAATTTAGAGGGGTATTAATGGCATTTGAATCAAATTTGCTAGACATGTATATTTGTCGGTAGTACTCAAGCAGGCTAGTTAAATATTTATATTTAGGGTGCTAAAACGATGAATATGTATGCAATTTAAGCAGTTTATATATTCAGATGGTGGGAAGTCAACAAAGGGGTGAAAATTATGATCTAAATACGGCTAAGCTTAAACCGATAGAAAACAGAGCTTCGAAGATATGGTAACTTCTGAACGTACATTTCTAGCAAATTGTTAACCAAAGTGAACTCTTTATTTGATATATTGCAGAATCAACAATGATGAAAATCAACATTGGACCTTTGTCATGCTTATGTGGGTACACGAACAATGACGACGATGACGATGAGGGTAGTCAGTCAAGTCAGTGCACGTGCAAGACGCAACATGTCAGTAAAACGCACCTGTCGGCTCGCCATCACGTCTCTCGTAAATTAAAGAAATAAACGTACAATGTATGATATCATAACGAGGAAAACGTAGCATTACCAGATTTATCCAATAAAGTTCGGTATATTCGTAGTCGAAACAATCGATTTGGGTATGACTTACTACCGAATATCTTTTACTTCTTCTTCTTCCTTGTTGTAAACCTATGTGGTCTGTTCCTCCTGTGAGGTATATTCCCAGCTGAACTTCCATCATTTAGGAGATCTTCTACGAGGACGAGTCTCATGGGCTAATTATGCAATGCAATATAGGGGAGTCTGGTGGTGTCCATTCTTTGAACATGACCGTACCAGTCTCTTTTTCGCTGTCTGCTTCATCTGATAATATCCTCAACCTCACATATTCTGGTGTTTCTCACGCGATCTCTCAGTGTCTTGCCTGCTATCGTCCTCAGTGTTTTCATTTCGGAAGTCCTCAAAACTTGTTTGGTCCTTACTGTGTCTGCCCTTGCTTCGACGCCATATGTTATTATTCGACTTCGATGCCATACTTTATAGATTCTCATCTTACTCTTAATGGCCATGTCTTTGTTTTTCCATATTGAAGATTTTAGAGCGCCAGAGATTGCAGCTGCTTTGTTTACTTGGGCTAGTATTTCTTCCCACAGATCAGCTCCTCCCATCAGGTCTATGCCTAGATACTTGAAGGTCCTGACCTGTTCTATGGGTTGATTTTCTCTAACTAGGTTACATGTTTTGGGTGTGTTGGAAAAGGTCATACATTTTGATTTTTTCGATAGAGATAGATTCGATTCTTACAGGCGTGATGTAGTCTGTCATAAATGTGTAGAAATTTAAAGAATATTGTGAGGATAGAGTAGTGTGGCGGTCCATTACCTCTGCTTGCCCCTTCGAGAAAATTGCTTAATGGTTTGTTATTGTTTTTTGCAGAATATATATGCCCCGGTGGTGCCAGCAATAGAGGCTATCCAACTGTTGAACAAAGTGAGTTCGAAGATCGACATAAAGGTATGCTGTATAAGATGTAACATATTTATATGATTTGATTTTTCTTATTTGCGTCTGATTTATTCAAAAAGTTATGGATTACGTACATTATTGTAAAATTTTCAGTGTGTATCACCAATTTATTAAATTTAACCCCTGGCTGAAAACATTTGGAGTAAACAAATGGTTACGATCTGCGGCAGTCTGCCGGCTCATATTTAAATTTATATTTTATATCTTTTTTATTTTAGTTCCTCACTACTAAATTTTCTGTAATATCATAATAAACTGGAGATTTCTTTATGAGCTTCGAATATAGCCAACCGCATATCGAGACTTATTTGTTTATTTACTGCAAATAAAGTCAGCCGCGTAATGGGGGTTACATTTTCCTTACTGCTGGTATATATAATAGCTAGCACACATTTTTTTATGTCTGTATAATATCTGTATAATTATCATTAATGCTTGGTAAATATATTTTATTTTTCATACTGTATATTACGCATTGGTTATAAAAAAATAATTATTACAGAAAACCCGAAATAGGTATTCATAACAATACCGGTTAATAAACAAAAAAATGAGAGTAAATAAGCAGGCTTCTTCCGGGTGGGCGCTGGTTTATTTTGGTACCAAAAAAGCTTTGACATTTAAACATCTAAAATCATTTATTTTGAAATAAAATAAAGGCGAAAGAGAAAGGTATGAACGCATAGGCGGAAGTGGTAATTATTATTCATGGGCATACAGGAGTATATTTCCTACATTACCTACATGAGTATGTATGAAGCATTGGGACTTCAAATTTAATATATCTTTTTTTTCTTCTTCTTCTACTTCTTTTAAAAGATCTGACAATCAGTGGCATAGAAATCGTGAATCAATCATGTTTTTTATCTTTTGATTGTCATGACATATGATAGGTATTTAGTCTATCGTCATTTTTTTTGTCACGTGAATTCAGACCAAAGACAGCCTGAGAATGTTTTCCGCCGTGATAATGAATTATAAAGTTATTTGATAATGCCTTAGCACAATAAATTATGCCATTCACATAATATATAATAAAACTTCTATAAAACGACGTTTCCATTTGTGTAAATTATTTAATAGAGATAAAATTAAAAAAAAAAAAAATTACAGGAAAACTCTCTGAGATCGTATCCGTAACGCAGAAATAAGAAATACTTGCGAAATAGAGGATATCGATCGGTGGAGTAGATCCACAAGAAGATACCGGAGGGACCATGTAGTCATACACAGGCGCTTACGAAATACCCTCCGGGTTTCTCCTCCAGCTACTTAGCTGAGAGAGTGAAACCGGTTGGCGCTACCTACTCAAATCAAGTGGTTTATACCTTGTGAAAAAGTTTTTAATTTTATTGTTAGATAAAAAAAGGTTCACTGAAACTGAGTTCAAATGTTTTATACCAAATAATGTACAAAAAACGGGCATATTCCGCATTATCAAAAACAAGTGACATACCAAGATAAAGAATACATATTAATAGAGGTTGCTGCAAAACTATCTTAGTCTTATTATCTAAAATAATCTAAAAAAAATCGAAACCTGCTATTCTTATAAAATATAAGGAAACTTCTAAAATATACGTATTCATTCTTATTACATGCTTAATATTTCTCTTACGTCTATTTTAATTTAAATTGTAATAATACAAAGTTTCTGAAATAAAAATACCGTGCTACCATATGATTTACAAGTATTTTCTAAAATATTTCGTAGCCCATAGGTGGGCGTTGAAAGATCTAAAGCAAATTTGGTCCAATGAACATTAAGAGAGAAATGAGGAACAAGTATCACTCTCCGGGATAAACTCGACAGAAGGCACTGAAATGTTTGAAACGTACAAAAAAAACATCAAATGCATTTATAAACCAAACAAACAAACCATCACACTGTTTCCCCGTACGGGTAGGCAGAGAGAATGGACCGCCACATTACTCTATCCTGACGAATCTCTCTAACTTCCTCCACATTCATACAACGAGTCATACACGCACGTCGATTCCTCCGATTTCTAACATGACCAACCTTTAAAATTTGATTAATTTGGTCATGCCATGTTTTTCTCGACCTGCCTCGACTCCGTACTCCATTCACATCATTAACGTATACTTTCTTAACCATTATTTCTCCATCCATGCGTTCCATATATCCGAACCATCGCAGCGATCTTTTCATAATTTTGTTCATAATACCTTCTTCCGCTCTACATTCCTTTCTTATATCAGCATTAGTTAATTATAAACCAATAGTTCTTAATGTATTAAGCTAGATAAGTTCATATACAAAGTAATTAGAACGCAACGATTGAAATTAAATAAAGTATAATTTTGCGCCATTACACCAAGCTCAGCTCTTTTCCAACTTCTTCTTGTTCCTCTCCTTCCGGAGGTTGGACAACATTATGGCTATTATTTAGAAGTTATTTTGAATAATGATGTGCTACACCTGAACCATGCTTTTTAAAGTAAGGATTTTGAAATCATAATTTCCTTCTTCGGGCATTTCATTTTCTTTCAACTTAACCATGAATAGTCAATTGTTGGACCTATATTTCTTTGTTCCAGTCACTACAAGTCCCATGTGTCAAAAATGTACGAAGTATGCAATAAGTAGATACGAGTATGACCTTGTGATGAACGTGTCAAAGTCTAAAGTTATATTATTTAAAAAGTGATAATGTATAACGTATTGTGATATAAGTGCAAACGACGAGAAGTTTGAGCAAGTAACTGATTATCTCGAAGCAGGTTCACAATAGATGGAAAAATGGAGAAAGATATTGGAAGAAGTGTTCAAAGTGGAAACAAAATAAATGGTGCACTCAAAGTCATTACCGCAAATAGAAATATATTGACTGAAGCAAAGATGGCAGTAGACAATGGAGTTCTAGTGCCAACTCTTATGTATGGAAGTGAAGCTTGGAGTTGGCAGAAAAATAATGAAAGTATGATAAATGCTGTAGAAATGAGGTCACTGAGAAGAATATGCGGAAAAACAATGTATGATAGAATATCCAATGATGAAGTAAGTAAGGAATGTAAGGCGCATGAATGCGTAATAAATACAATTAAAAAAGGGTCACTTAGATGGTTTGGACATATGGAATGAATGGATGCAAAAGGAATTGTTGAAAGCATATATACAAGTAGTCTGAATGGAAAAATAAGTCGAGGAAGGCCAAGGAAGACATGGCATGACCTCCCACAGACGCCATCTTAACGGTAGTTAATCTCTGAAGAGTATTTCAAGTAGGTGGTTAATAAATGAGGTTAGGTATATTACAAAAGGGGCATCAAATTTATTATTTTATACTACTATCCTTAAATATAAGAAGTCTCATATTATTTTGATAATAAAACATATAATTGTAATACATGTTGATCCAATTAAATCAATGTTCATCTGACTTTTAAAGTACAAAAAAAAGAAAACTAACTAACTAATTAACCTTCACGCCGTCTCCCCAAAGGAGTAGGCAGAAATAATGGACTGCCACACTTTTATTTCCTGACACATTTCTCTCGATTCCTCAACATTCATACATCGCGTCATGCACGCGCGTCGATTTCTCTGACTCCTCACATAGCCGACATTCAATATTTGATTTATTTGATCGTGCCACGTTTTCCTCAGTCTGCCTCTATTTCTGGTTCTATTTACATCGTTAACATATAACTTTTTTACCATTCTTTCTTCATTCATTCTTTCCATATGTCCAAACCATCTTAATGATCCTTTTATTATTTTGTTCATAGCACCATCATTCGCACCGCATTCACTTCTTATATTTTCATTCGACAGTCTATCATACACAGAGTATGCACACATTCATCTAAGAGATCTAATTTCTACTGCATTTATTCTACTTTCATCCTTCCTTTGCCAGTTCCATGCTTCGCTTCCATACATAATATAAAAACTAATTTAAACGTATAAATTAGTTTTTATATTGATGTGGGCTAGAAGCAATACACATTTATGTGGGATTACTTATTACTCACCACACACATCTTCAAGCTTGAAAATGAAGTCTGCAATATTATTTGAAAAATAAACTATTTTATAAAACACGGATATACTCAAACTCATAAGAATTTTTTTTTCTTTACAAATACTTCTCTCAATTATATATAGGAATGGCGGCTATTTAAGATGTTTAATTTTATCATTAATTTATACATCTAATATTGTAATCAATAATTAAGACTTCGATATTATTGAGTAAACATTTTCTCAACTCGTATGAATAACGTTAATTTTGAGTAGACCAAGCGTAGTTAGTAAAACATCAATATTCCTGAAGCATTTACGGTGCCATTACGTCTGCTCAATTACAGGAACTGTGGGGATGTTCAGGTGACAAACTCGCGGCACGTGATCCTAATCAAGATACGTCATCTCAGATCATAACAGTTCCTCCAAACGGCATCTGCAATATCAAGTACAGATGGAATCTTAAACGCAGGTTACAGTGCTCATCTATTTGTGAAATGAAAAAGTGTATTAAAGACGTTAAATTAGACGTCAGTATATTAACCTTTTCCTTGCGGCTCGCTCAAATACGAATCTTACCGTCAATATGGCGCGAATATTTCTAAACAATTTTTTGTTATAAACTAAAATTTGAATGATAAATGTACTGACCGGGGCTATTTTCGCATATTATTATGTTTGGTTATAAATAACAGATAATTTACAACGAAACATCGAAAATCAAATGCGCGCGCGACGCAGGACAAACAAATATAGTATAATGGTGGCCGATGGGATACTTCACAGATGTGATTTACCGACATTGCGCATGTAAACCGTAATTATGACGAAGTGAAACACATATTATTTATTATCTTTATAGATATCTGTAAAGGATAGATGTAGGTAGTGAAGTCATTTGTGGTTCCAAATTCTTAAAATAGATGTCACTACGATTACTGCAAAGTCGCAAAACGATATATCACGCCTACCGATGTAAACGGTTGAGAAATCTTACACGTGATATGACGGCTACCGATGCGAATAGGTTAATAATAGTCGATTGAACAGTTGACGAAATAAAAAAAACACATTATCTCAAGAACAAATATTCTAATCTCTAGCTGGCCTTCAAAATTATCTAAAATCTATCCATATATCGAAGAAAACAAAATTCGCACATTTACAAGAGTAACAAGGCCGGTCTTGACATATGAAGCGAAGACCTGGACGCTGAGCGTTGTGGATTCCCAAAAGTCGCGGGTGTTTGAGAGTAAAATCCTAAAGGGAATTGTGGCCCCAATCCGTGAGAATAAATATGGCGACGCCGGCCGGTCACTAAGAAGAATGTGGGGAAAAACAATGTATGAAAGAATATCTAATGATAATAAAAAAGGAATGTAACCCCGATAAATGCGTGGTAATAAAAAAGAGGGACACTAAGATGATTTGGATATTTGGAAAGAATGGGTGAGTGAAGAATGGTTAAAAAGATATATACAACTAGTGTGAGACCGACATTTAATATTTGATTTTTTTTTCTCGGCCTTCGTCTAAATATCCTCTTCCTCTAAAAATGTAGCACGATAAAATAAATTAAATATTTAATGTCGGCCGCGTAAGGAGTCGGAGAAATCGACATGCGTGTACGAGACATGACACGATGTATGAATGTTGTGTTTGTCGACGTATGTCGGGAAAGAAAAGTGTGGCAGTCCATTCTTTCTGCCTACCACTTCGGAGGGACGGTTCGATGTAAAATTTTCAATAATTTTAATAAATGTTATATTCGAACTGTTAATATATCAGGTTTTGGGTTTTGAACACCGTTTGGAATAACAATGGGCATTGATGGAATGTACGAGAAAAAAATCCGATTTAAAAATGCGATGAAAACTTTCTTCGCATACTCACAAACCAAAAGAAATTAAAAACGTATACCGGCTTATTTCCGTTGCATGGCAATAACAATGAAAATTCATTCAACTATATTCTAATTGCACACGAGTGCTCATATACTGGTGGTATGCTTATTATGTGCAGTGCACTTACTTTGCTTACTATGTTATAATACAATACCTTGCAAGATGTATTCCATTCCCGTGAGGACAATCGTGCAATCACAAAATTTTGATTATCATATATCTATTCATATTCGTAATTATTGTATTATCGTGCTACCTCAGTTACTTTTACTATGTAAATGGGGGGATGGATTGTTATTTCACGAGTATTGTAACGGATTTTGTCTTAATATATTCTTAATATTATCATTTTTACACATTTAAAAAATGTAGTACGGGGTATGCTTTTAGTTACACATATTCTTAGTTTAAATCAACGAGTATATATACGAGTATAACAATAAATATTTGTCTGTCTGTCTGTGTGTCTGTCCAAGATTTTCTCGAAAATTACTGAACCGATTTCGGTGAAAATTTCACAGTGTATTCTTATCTGTTTCAGGAAGGTTTTGAAAGTATAATAGTTTAAATAAAATCCAACCCTCTTCTTTTTCTTTCGGAAAAAACTGATTGCTTTGAATTTTTCTTATTTACCGATTGCTTAGACATTTTGACATAACATTGCATTAGATTACGCGCGTGATTTCATACACTATTCTTCTTCTTTGTCTTTTAGAAAAAAATACCGATTGTTTTTAAACAAACAAACAAACTAACACGCCGTTTCCCCGCAGGGGTAGGCAGAGAGAATGGACCGCCACACTATTCTATCCTGGCAAACCTCTCTAGATTCCTCCACTTTCATACAACGAGTCATACAAGCACGTCGATTCCTCCGACTTCAAACATGACCAACCTTTAAAATTTGATTAATTTGGTCATGCCAGTTTTCCTCGGTCTTCCTCGACTTCGTACTCTATTCACATCATTAACGTATAATTTCTTAACCATTCTTTCTCCACCCATGCATTCCATATGTCCGAACTAACGCAGCGATCCTTTCATAATTTTGTTTATAATACCTTCTTCCGCTCTACATTCCTTTCTTATATCAGCATTTGAGATTCTGTCGTATATCGTTCTACCACACATACGTCTTAGGGACCTCATATCTACCGCATTTATTCTGCTCTCATCCTTCTTCTGCCAGTTCCATGCTTCGCTTCCATACATTAGGGTTGGGACCAGAAATCCATTGTGAAAGGCCGTTTTCGCTTTCATTGATAAATTCTTGTTTCCAATAACTATTTTTAAAGCTCCATTCACTTTGTTACTCGCACCAATCCTTCTTTCGACCTCACTATCTGTTCGGCCATCTGCTGTGAACATGCTACCTAAATACACAAATTCCCTCACCTGTTCCAAGTTCTCTTCGTTCACATTTATATTACAAACTGTCATTTGCTCTTCCATTTCGAAAACCATCACCTTTGACTTTCCGACATTCATCATTAAATCATATGATTTGCATACCTCATACATTCTCGACACCAAGACTTGTAATTCGTCCGCACTATCCGCAACGAGAACGGCATCGTCCGCGTAAAGCAGACAATTTACAGACAAATCACTCATCTTAGCACCAGCAGTTATACCTTTAAGTTCTTTCATACACTTGTCCATATCATTTTTTACGTTCGCATTGTTGTTTCATATATTTATCTTTTTCTATAATATAATATATAAATAAAATGTAAATATTTGTGTTCAAAATCTTAAATCTCCGAAACTATCCTTTATACTGTATTTTACTACTTTTAACACAACTCTTAAATATTTTTTATACGCCGATAAAGGATGAGATATATCCGAAATAGGTCTGTTAGCAGTATGATAGGTTAAAAAAATTAATGTTTTTCAAATATCAAGTTTAATTATTTCATTCGAATTTTCTGAACGATCCCTACACAAATGCATTTTGTTGAGCTCTTGACTACCGAAGAATTTTAATATTCAAACAATGTTTTGTCGATATTATCTAACTATTAATTAAAATTGTAATTTTCTCATGTTTCTCGTCGAAGGCATGGTAGTTTAATTGGTAGTGATGGTTACTTTAATTACGGAGGTCTGGTTTTAGAATCCAGACGCGTCCAATTATCTTTAAGATACGACAAGGAAGAGAGCGAAGAAAATTGCATGATTAAGTTTCAAAAGAAAAGCCACCTCTCCGCTTTGGTAATTTCATTACAAGCGATGACGTTAAAGTCAGCGTTTGAAATTGAATACAAAACTACAGAAAAAATATCCATAAGCATATCTATAATTATATTTTTAATATTATTATTGTTTTGTATACAACAGATCATTTGGACCAATTTATAGTACACAATCTGTTTTTTAAGCTATTCTTTTATTTCTACACCAAACCAAGGACAAATCACACTGCTATCGCTGGATATCGAACCCGGGACCTTCGGTATTCGGACAGTAAGAGCTCTTACCACTCTCCTACTAAGGTCGTCAAATTGTGACCAACTTAAAAAATAATTATGTATTTAACAAATAAATGGATTTTTTTCCATTCTTTCTTCATTCATTCCTTTTACGCGTCGAAACCATCTTCAAGTTCCTTTAATTATTTTTAAACATTTTGTATTAACATTTTCATTCAGTTACATGCTTCCCTTTCAAATATAAGGGTCGGTACAGGACCACAATGGTACACTGCATTTGCATCTTTGTGGATAGGTTATTGTTTTTTAATGACAACTTTAAGTATACCATTCACTATATTGCTTACCCCAACCCTTCTTTCAATATTCATCTCCATTTGCCCATCATTTGTAAACATACTTCTTAAATATAAAATCTTCTTGTTCCAGATTTTCACCATTCACTAAGACTTAATTTCGCATGCATACCTTATACATTATATAATATAATAGTATTTAAATAAGAAATTTAGACCATATAGTCTTATGCGGAATATTTAACGCGAAATATTTTTAACTAATGGATTTCACTTTCATGAATAAATTATAATGTTTACGAATGGAGTATAGGAAAGAATTTGGTCATTAATAATGTTTTCACCTAGATTGACTGCTGTGAAAATTATGCAATTGCACTTTGTGAACGACTTAAGTTTATTAAAAATCAGAAGGAGATTCTTGAACCTACTGGGAGAGAAGGCCCATTGGATGGATGGTAGTCTCGGTTTCTGATTTTTTGAAGTGTGTAGTGAATACATGCACTGTGATAATGATATTTTTTTAATAGATCTGACATTCTATGACACCGAAATCACGTCCCCTGAGATTATATCTAAGTTCCAACTGTCCATTCATCTCTCAGGTCGTTTATTACTAATATTTGAAATACTATTATATTTAAAATTATTAATCAGGTAACACATTTATTATTTTATTATGTGTACATGTCGTTTGAAATGGATTATTATGCCTCAACATATTTGTATAGGCATTCCTTTAGTACAGCGGTTTATACGTACCTATATTTATGTAAATATTCTTACTGTCTACAACACAACCTTGTTCATATTAGGGGAAGAAAACCGTCAAATGCAAATCACCCCTACGAGTGCCTGTATCCTGTATCTGTGTCATGTGCGTAAATACTCTGCTACACCCAATAACGTATGTCTCACCCCGTTGTAACGGAAAGTGTTCTTACGTCGGATTTCCCGCACAGAGTTGCTAAGCTCGGAATTTCGACGGAGAATCCGCCTAGTGCGAGAGAATGTTAACAAGCTTTGACGCTTAAGACAAGTAATTAAGTGATTGCTGCCTATAAAAGGGTCGTTTGCATGGTAATTTATCGCTTTAAGGATTGCCAAGTGATCCGCGCGTCCATCCTCTCGGTGACGCGGCCATTTTGTGTTCTCCTGTGGTGGAACAATCCTTTCGCTGCGTCTTAAACAATAACACAAGTCACTCTTCTCGGGGGGTGAAGATTAATCACCCCAATAATGTTTGTAATCAAAACGCTTCACGGCATGTTTATCATTAATATGCAATGTACTAAACGCATAGTGAAAGTTTTGATTAATCGGTTTCATTTAGAGTACTTTCTTCCTATATTCCTATGTTAATAAAATTTATAAATTCATCGTTTTGGCCAAAATACTACGACTTTTAAATATATCCATATATCCTTATATCTTTTAAATATATATTTTGATTTTTTATAAAATTCTGTTGTATATCTGATAAATATCTAGATTTTTATTTATATTATATTCTGGATTCGCCTTCATTTTGTATTGTGGAAGTGTTGTGATACATTTTGTATTTACACAATACTTTTCGGTACTTCTTCGATGAATACATTTTAACGATATATTAACCCAGAATCATCACTTTATATATACTAAAAAAGGTGGAGGTATATTTAAACTAATCAGGATTTAGAGGGGGAGGGAGACAACAGTAATCAATAAAATAATTTTCGAATTTCATGATTCGTTACACATTCTCTGCACAAATCTTCAGTAAAAAAACATTTTTGATATCTATACCTGTGGCAATTTGATATCTATACCAGCGGCAAAAGTAGGTCTCAAGATTAACATGTCCAAGACAGTAGACCTACGAGTGTCCACAAATGACTCCACCCCAATCTTGCTCCACGGTGTCCCCCTTGTGACCACGACCAGCTTCTGCTACCTCGGTAGTATGATAGCAGGCTCAGGAGGTACGGAGGAGGATGTAGCCAGCAGACTTGACAAGGCAAGGGGAGCTTTCGCTATGCTTCGCCCTGTATGGCGCTCCGGTATCATTTCGAGAAAGCTCAAGCTCCAAGTATTCAGCAGTAACGTTAAAAGCGTACTGCTGTACGGATGTGAGACTTGGAAGTCTACCGCAGACGTTATTGGTAAACTCCAGGTGTTTATAAATAGGTGCCTTCGCTCAATATTCAAAATCTATTGGCCCCAAACAGTGTCAAATGCCGTTCTCTGGACCATGGCAGGCGAAAAGCCAATTAGAGAACAAGTCGCTAGGCGCAAGTGGCAGTGGATCGGTCACACTCTGAGACGGAACCCAGCCTGCATCGCTCAGGGCGCACTGGACTGGTCCCCTATGGGGGGAAAGAGAAAGCGAGGCAGACCTAGAGCCACCTGGAGAAGAACCCTGCAGGGCGAGGTTAAGGCAGCAGGTCTCACTTGGGACGATGTTAAGCATCAGGCATGCGATAGAGTCGGGTGGAGAAGATTCCTTGAGGCCCTATGCACCACGGAGGTGTGACAGGACAAAAAGAAGAAAGAAGAAGATACCTGTGGCAATAAAATCCATAGTTTATATTTTCGTATTCTTCTTCGCCTGATCCTAGTTCTTCTCAATAAGTAAACATTTCTTCAGAATCTTTGTGGTTTGAAGGTTTAAAAATAGTTTTTCTAATAAAAGATAAAACAAGAAAAACACTGCTGAATGCCCAACGTACAATATTATATATCATACACAGACATTGATCGAAAAATTATTTGATATAATTATTTTTTTCAATAACAAATAGTATTGTATTCGATTATAATTTACAAACAATTATGCATTCACAAAAATATAAATATACGCCATATAGCAAATATTTTCATGTATAATTTCCGCTGGCTCATTTCCTATTTTTTATTTATTATTTTATTATTTTTTATTAAAAAACAAAACATATTTGCCTTTTTTATATATTTTTTTAATAAACAAAACATGTTTTACATATTTTATTATTTTATATTAATAAACACAACATGTTTACTGATTATAGCCAAAAAACTAACTGATAATAACGGCATAACCTTTAACAAGAATAATATGAAAGAACTATGATACCAATTGTCTGTGGTCAAATATTTTAATTATATTGACGACATGATGTACGTATGATATATAACGACGATATATTCTCCTAAGTTTATATAATATTTTATTGATGTGACATATTCCACAACTAACTAACTAACCATCACGCCGTCTCCCCGAAGGGGTAGGCAGAAATAATGGACTGCCACTCTTTTCTTTCCTGACATATTGCTCTTGATTCCTCAACATTCATACATCGTGTCATGCACGCGCGTCGATTTCTCTGACTCCTCACATGGCCGACATTCAATATTTGATTAATTTGATCGTGCCACGTTTTCCTTGATCTTCCTCTATTTCTGGTTCCATTTACATCATTAAAATATCATTTTTTTTACCATTCTTTCTTCATTCATTCTTTCCATATGTCCAAACCATCTTAATGATCCTTTCATTATTTTGTTCATGACACCATCATTCGCACCGCATTCACTTCTTATATTTTCATTCGACACTCTATCATACACAGAGTATCCACACATTCGTCTAAGAGATCTCATTTCTACTGCATTTATTCGACTTTCATCCTTCTTTTGCCAGTTCCATGCTTCGCTTCCATACATAAGGGTCGGTAGAAGAACACCATATGTATGGTGTTCTTATGTATTATATTATATATTATACATGTTTATATATGTATGATAATACCGTGGCCTTTAATAGGTTTAGTTTGTCTAGATGTGTTTATAGTACAATAATTATAAAAAAAACGATAGCACTTAAAAACTTTTAGATATAAAACTCGGTATGGTTATTATAATTGAAGCCTAATAGTTTCGCTTGTACCCAAGCTTCATCAGGGCGAACGTGTGCGCTTGAGAGTCGCGAATATTCTTGCGCGTCACTGGTTGCATTTATCCATTAATGTTTAGCGACTGATAATAGCAGAAACACACTAAAATGTCGTGATGTGATGTGTCGTGATGCACCACACTGGTATCGGACCTATAACATTTTAAGTTTAAAACCACATTACTTTGGAGCATGTGTCACAGCGCGACTCTATAGTAATGTGAATCTTATCATATAAATTGTATATTTCCGATACCATTTTGACGCAACACGATACTCGTACCAGCACACTTGTCAAAGTTTAAGGAATGCAATCAGTAAACATTTTGGCTTTTTTAGTTCAATCTTTCCATAGGTCCCTATTTTTTTTCTAGACCTTTACTAGAAAAAATATTTCTAACGCCCTCTCTCCCATAATATTATAAACTAACCAACTAACTAACCATCACGCCGTCTCCCCGAAGGGGTAGGCAGAAATAATGGACTGCCCCACTTTTCTTTTCTGGCATATTTTTTTCTCTCGCTTCCTCAACATTCATACATCGTGTCATGCACGCGCGTCGATTTCTCTGACTCCTCACATGGACATTCAATATTTGATTTATTTGATCGTGCCACATTTTCCTCGGTCTTCTTCTGTTTCTGGTTCCATTTACATCGTTAACATATAATTTTTTTACCATTCTTTTTTCATTCATTCTTTCCATATGTCCAAACCATCATAAAATTATATATTGTATAAAATATATTTTATTTATATGGTTAGAGATTGTCTATTTATATTTCAGGTCAAATATACCACACATGTTCATATTTAAATAGTTACATTAAACTTTAATTGACGTTGATGACCATCGAACTTTGGATTGCTTCTATGAAGCGCCAAAACTTAATTGATCGCTTTCCAGTATCTACATACATACGACACAGATATCTCTCCTAAAAAAGCAATAAAACTTCTTGGCGTCCGTCTAGAGACTGATCTTTCATTGAAAACTCAAATCAATAAAACAGTCAGCAATTGCTTCTTTCATCGAAGGCAATTAAGATCCATATAAAGAAATATTCCCATTGACAGTTTTAAAACATTAATCAATTCCTTCGTCGTGTCCCGACTAGATTACTGCAATGGAATCTACGCCAACATCCCGAAACAGCAAATAAATAAACTTGAGTCTGCATCCAATGCAGCAGCAAGACTGATAAGGGGTGTGCCAAAGAGTTGTCACATAATACAGCATCTTAAGGAGCTCCACTGGCTGAAATGCCCAGAAAGGATACAATATAAGCTCTGCTGGACGGTCTATAAGGCGTTGCATGGAATGGCACCAGCTTATATATCTGAACTCTGCATCAACGAGAACCTGAATGCTAGACAGTCTACATAGCGATTAGCTAAGTCTTCTGGGATCGGTAGATTGACTGTGCCAAAACGGTATCCAAGCACAAAATTTGGCGACCGAACCTTCGCGGTAGTCGGCCCTTCAGTCTGGAACAATCTTCCAGCCGATCTTAAGTGCATTGAGAATCAATCAGAGTTTAGATCGAAATTCAAAACGCATCTTTTCAAATTATCATTTTCTGAAAGGAAGGGCTGATCGACTACGTCAGGTGCAGTCCTCATACTAAATATGTTAATTATTATTGTTATCATTATTATTATTATTATTATTATTATTTAGTTGATAAAACGGATCATCTTCTACAGAGCCCTTGAGATGAGTAATTCATGAAAATGGCGCTCTATGAATTATCCAATTTATTATTATTATTATTATCGAAGGTCTTGGGTTCGATTCCCGGCGAGAACTATAATTCTCTCACTGACTTTGGTCTGGTGCAAAATTCTTATTACAATAATGGCGATACGTTAGCTACCTATCACTTGTCAGAATCAATATAAATTTATAGCTGTAATATTTTACTAATGTAAGGACGTAATGATACTAAAAAAACCTTAACTAACCTACCATCTTGCCGTCTCCCGAAGGGGTAGGTAGAAACAATGGAATACTACACTGTTATTTCCTGATATATGTATCTTGTTTCCTTAACATCCATACATCGTGTCATGCACGAACTTCGATTTATCCGACACCTCACG
This sequence comes from Lepidostoma basale, assembly GCA_022606425.2. NCBI lineage: Eukaryota > Metazoa > Arthropoda > Insecta > Trichoptera > Lepidostomatidae > Lepidostoma > Lepidostoma basale. Next base: position 28,408 of record JAHDVF020000230.1, read on the forward strand.
TCAAAAAAGTTAATTAATGAGAATAGCATCTATGAAGCATTTCAATACTATTTATTAAATTATAAACGCAACTTCACCCCCCCTTAACTGCCTCAACGCCCCTCATTTACATTTATACCCGCTACCGCCCCCACGGAAAGCTCTAGCGCCCACTGGATTGGTACCAACCCCGTTGGGAACCTATGAACTACAAGATTATTAGGTTATTTTCATTTATTTATTTAAACATATCGGTTTCATCAAAAAACTACATTGTATATCACTGGTGATACATAATATTATTAATTAATAGTTTGAGACCCACAATAATAAATTACACATAATAAAATAATAAAGAGAGTGAGAATTAAACATGGGATACATGACAAACTAACGAAATGAACCCACAGTTACAAAAAAGACATCACCTCCCTCAGGTGAGCCACACTATCACAATATAAGTCGACCTCCGAGGTGACATGATTTAGCAAAGATATTTCTCTGCCTACATATAACCATTGACAGATTGGTTCCGCATCGTGGACGATGAAAAAATCTTTGCCCTAAAGAGGCGAAGTTGAAAAAAGAGGCGACAAAGGTCGAAGATCAAAGACGAACAGATTAACATTACTCAAGATTTCTGACTTGTGAATTTTTGAGTTATTGACATATTTTGCGAAAATTCGCTTTCTCCACAAGCGAAGAAAAATAAAAATAAATTCGCCGCTGCAACGATAGTTTGTGATGCACTTGGAAACCGACATATTTAAAATAAATTGACCCACCCACCTCGAACTGCAAAAATAATGGTTTGAGCAGTGGCAAAACTATACTTAAGTAAATTGCTACCGACACAATATGGTTGCTTCAACTGTATTAAATATTTGTTTTCCACACACATTACGGCCGTGTGTACTTTTGACTCTGCTTTATGGCTTATAGCCCGTCTTTATGTGACTTTTAGTTAGTTCAAAAGTTCATTCTAGAAATTACGGGATGCCTCTGTTACGCTGTAGGGTTTAATTCGGATTTATCTGCGGTTGCGTTGTGAATTTTCGCTAACTTTTTCAGAGATAGATGCAAAAATATTTGAAACTTTCCAAACTACGTTTTTTTTAAAACAATGTATTTTATGTTTTCTAAATTTATTATTTCTTGAACAATTGTGTAAAACTTCACATTAAATCATAATTACGTCTGTTTTCTAGAAGTTTTATTATATTTTATGAGAAAGACATGTTTTGCCTGTATAAGGCATTTCGAAGTCGCCTGTCCGTCGCCTTAGACAGGCGACTTCGATGAAAAACTTCTAGAAAACACATGTTTTCATTAGTATTATTGGTAATTATTTCTTTAATTACTCGTAAATATAGATGAATAAGTCAATTTTCTAACAGTTTTATAATAATGGTAGTGACTTTTCTCTCCTTCCTACTGAATCATGTCACTCCAATAAACTGTAATAAAATGACTAGAAAACTGTCATTTTTTATAATACTTAAAGATCTACTAAAATTAACTTTAGTTGTTTTCACAGTGGGATTCCATCATTTTTATTTTCTGTTGATTTTATTTATTTTAAAGCTATTTTTTTAAACTTGTTTGAGCTTATTCATCGTCACAAGAAGGGCACCGGCAGAATTGAACAAGAAAGTGTTTTGATATTCGACAATCCTTCTAACATACCACAAACAATTCACTTTACTATTTTATCGAAAGTCTGACGTCAAAAGGATTTGTTTTATTGATTTCGCTTTGATAAAATCAGAATAATATATACTCTCCTGTAGTGTTCAATTCATATTGCTTAAACTAACATGGATCGTATGAATAAGTAATTTGCCTGTCAAAATAAGTGCTCTAACTTTTTTCTTCAAGAATACAACCCTTCAATCTATTCATTGCGTTCCGTGTATACAAGAGTCTTAAACGAAAACTATTGATTTTTTTTATAGTGGTAGAAATGATTAAATTCGTATGCTATCATACGCATATTTTTAATAACTTTTCAAGTGAGAGTTAAAAAAATATTTTTTTTAACAACTTTTAAGCATTTAAAAAATATATGTTACTTGAAATTTTATGGTAGAAGTTCATTGTCAATAATAAATATAATAAAAAAGTTTTTTTTTAAATGTATACTTAGTTAAAATTTTAAGCATTTAATTTAAATGATAAGAGATATTTTTTTTAAATACGACTTTTTATTTTCTCTGATAGAGCAAGGAAAATACGTCACTACTATAAAATATATTATCAGCTCTATATATCGAAAGTTTTCACCGTTATTAATTATAATAGTTTTAGATAAAAAGATTTAATATATATATTAGGTCCTTACATATGAAATTGGCGTTTTGCCGTACTGGCAGCTTTGATCTCAAATATCTTCTCTTTGGTTAGGAATTCCAAATTCAAATTTATACAGCTATTTACTCAAGTATTTGTGTTTCTAAAATTATAATTCATTTGTTTTTTCCTCAATTGTTTTTTTTCTTTGCGTCACTCAGTTTACAAAATGGAAAACTTGAAATATCGCGTTATTTACGAGCACGAGTTCCACCGTGGCACCAGTGCTGCAGAAACGGCTCGAAGGATTAATGATGTGTATGGCGACGGTGCCGCAAAAGAAAACACAGTGCGTTTTTGGTTCCAACGTTTTCGTTCTGGAAATTTCGACCTGCAGAATAAGCCCCGTGGACGGCCGGAGACCAAAGTTGATAATGAAGAATTGAAGGCTATTGGGAAAGCGGATCCATCGCGAACCACGTCCGAGTTAGCTGCAGGCTGCGGTGTTAGTGATAAAACTGTTTTAATCCACTTGAAGCAAATTGGGAAGGTGAAAAAGCTTGAAAGGTGGGTACCTCACGAATTGAGTGAAGCAAATCAACAAACGCGCGTTGACTGCTGCGTTGCATTATTCAACCGGCACAATAATGAAGGGATTTTGAATCGAATCATTACTTGTGATGAAAAGTGGATCCTGTATGATAATCGGAATCGCTCATCGCAATGGCTGAACCCTGCCAAACCATGCCCTAAGCGAAAATTGACTCCAAAAAAGTTACTTGTGAGCGTTTGGTGGACTAGTGCTGGTGTCATTCACTATAGCTTTCTTAAATCTGGCCAGACGATTACGGCAGATGTTTATTGTCAGCAACTGCAAACCATGATGGAAAAGCTAGCTGCTAAACAACCGAGGCTGGTTAATCGCTCTAGGCCACTGCTGCTTCATGATAACGCTAGACCACACACTGCACAACAGACGGCTTCCAAATTAGAAGAGCTTCAATTGGAATGTCTAAGACATCCACCGTACTCTCCGGACCTTGCCCCAACAGATTGCTATTTTTTTCGAAATTTGGATAACTTCTTGCAAGGGAAAAAATTCAACTCCGATGGGGCAGTCCAAACCGACTTCAAAGATTTTATTGATTTCCGTCCGAATAGTTTTTTTAGTGAAGGGATCTATGAACTACCTATGAGATGGCAAACGTGCACTGATTGAAATGGCACATACTTTGATTAAATAAATATATTATATTTAAAAAAATCAACTTTATGTTCCTCCCATACAAAACGCCAATTTCATATGTAAGGACCTAATATTTTAAAATACAACTTTTTAGTTAACACATAATTAGTAACGGTGAAAACTATCGATATGTAGAGCTTATAATATATTTTATGATAGTGACATATTTTACCTTCGCTCAAATCAAAATCGTATATTAATCATCTCAAATGTGATTGACATACTTGTAACTAGGATATATTACGCTTTCAAGGCGAAACATGTTATGTTATAATTGTTTTTACCAATGACACGAATAATAAATTAGAACGTAACACTAACATAAATAACAATGGTTAAATGTTCTTGCTGGTATTGAATTGTTTTAAGTGCATAATTACAGTTAATTTAAAAAAAACGATGGATACGCGGAGTAATAAATTATTTTCAATGTTTGATAACATTTTAAGGTCCCACTAGAGATGGATTGCTTTAAGTATAATAATAATAATAATTAGACTAATTTGTATAGCGCCGTTTTCGTGGATAGCTAACTTCAAGCTTATAACAGTTATTTACAATAACGGTGGATACGTGGAATATAAATTAAATAAACTCAAATGTCCGGAGCGCTCAGCTGACAACAAGTGCACCATCTAAAAAAACATTAAATGTTATATTATTTTTATTTTTGTTATTTTATTTTAAATCATTGTATTTTACATTGTTTGTTTCAAATATATTTTGTAGACGTTGGACGATCGAAGTGTGCGCGGGAGATGCCTATTGGTGGCGATGAGGTTGGCAACCCATCCGCGGAGCGAAAAGAGAAGGATGGAGTGCCGCATCAATTAAAGTGTGACAGTCCATTCTTTCTGCCTACCCCTTCGGAGAGACGACGTGATGGTTAGTTAGTTAGTTGGTGATGGTAAAATTTTATGTTCGGTCGGTTCTCTTGTACGAGTTGGGCCATGAGCTCTCAAAATCAGCACTATGAACAGGTGAGAGGCATTTAAAAAGTGGATGCATCGTAGAATGCTACACTCCTATGGACTAATATGGTCAGTAATGTAAATGCGCCACCAAGAGCAAGAGTGATAAACAATCTCTGGCTGACATCAAGCCCCGGAAGGTGTCCTAACTGGTGCATGTGCTCAGAGCAGATAAGTATGAGCTGGTGCAACTAATCATAAAAGGCCAAATAAAGGGTTGTCGAGTTGTGAAGCAAAGATAGATCTTCTGTCTCTGGAACATTCGATAAGAACAGTCGAGGCGCTGTTCAGAACTGCACAAGACAGGGACACATATTCTCAAGTGATAGTCAACGTCGGAGGGATTCGGCCCGACACACGAAGAGGAAGAATATAATTAAAAGGCATATTTTCAATTCAAACATTGTTTTTTCCACTTTTATAAAAAAAAATCAGTGTTTCAATGTAAATTAAAAAATCTTCATTATGAAATTTCACTGTCTTCAATTATTATAAATTAATTAGAGTGTTTTTTTGCTTAAGAAATAACCCACGTGAGGCCACGTTTAAATCAACGACAATTGGCTCAGTTCATTAAAATTCTGTTTTAAGTTCTTAGCATTATACAACAAACAAAAACTCATAGATGTAACAAAAGATTTTGTTCAGTTTTACGAGACTGCATTTTTAATTCCCATCCTTATTTGCTGTGATGAGCAAAGAAAATTTTACTAAGGTAACAATGGATGGCAAAATGCAGACTATAATTAACGTACTATATAATCCGGCCGCGGTGCTTCAAACAAAACAGGCTTAATGTGAGCAAGCACTACCAGTTATTCTAAATAGAGAATTATGAAAAATTGTTATGCAACTAGTAGAAATAGGATAAGCAGTAAATTATATTACAAAGATATTTTTTGCATCAACAAGGTGAGCTTTTTTTCAACCGTGGATTTTAAATAAATGTATACAATTCATGGTTTGTAGCAGTATATTTAATTTTGGGTATATCCACGTAACTTTTAATCTTCCTCGACAGATAAGTAGGGTAGTTAATACCTACACTAAATCGACGTGCGTGTGTGACACGATGTATGAATGTAGAGGAATCTACATAAGTGTTTCAGGAAATATCAGTGTGTGAGTTCATTATTTCTGCCTATCCCTTCTGTAGAACGGCGTGATGGTTACTAAGTCCGTTGGTATATTAAATTTACGATGAGTTATGCTTTTATACAGAAAGATTGTGTTATGTACGCGATTTGTATTAATTTTTTAAAAGTGAACTAAAAGTAATGAACAAGCTAGTAAAATACATTTAAAATGTGTCCCTCGGAGTACGTTGCCTTGCATTATCCCGTATCCCTGCCGGTGGCACAAGGGAAAAATAAGAATATCTCTGGGAAAAGTAATTTCCTGGCATAGTTACGTTTTGTTGACAAGAAGCAAGGCATACATGACTGTAATAAAGATTGCCTTATTGTTAAAAATACTCTGTACATAAGACAAATAAAATTGTCCTTTCTAAAATATATCAGCTTATTAACCGTTTTATTTAAGTCTTATTATTACACATACATGTTTGTACGATAATAAGAGTTGTTTGGTATTTAATTTTTACTTTTATAATAAAGTGAGTGTTGTATACTAAGTATATAAAAAGAAACCTTATTATCATAATTTTATTCTTTAATTTTTATAAAATTATCACTACAGCTGTTTTAGTAATAGATACAAATTATCTTGATTTAACAACATGATGGTAACATTGATGTGCGGAACAGCTGTCGCGACAATTCAATGAGTTGTATTGTTACAACAGTGTATTAAATTCTTCTTCTTCTTCAAGTGCCCTGTCGCGTTCCTCCAACGTTGGCGATCACTTCGGCGAACCTGTCCCTGTCCTGCGCCGCTTGGAACAGCTTCTCAACAATTCGGATGCCGGTCCACTCCCTCACGTTTCGCAGCCAGGACATTTGTCTCCTTCCGGGACCTCGGCGTCCCTCAATTTTTTCCCTCCCATATCAGTTGGAGAAGGTGGTACTTTTCCCCACGCAGTATATGACCCAGATATGAGATCTTTCAAACCTTGATAGTTGATAACAATTCCCTGTCAACTCTAGTTCGCCTCAGGACTTCGGTATTGGTAACCATGTCTGTCCAGGGAACTCTGAGCATTCGGCGATGGAGCCACATTTCAAATGTTTCCAGTCTGTTCATTGAGTTAACTTTCAGGGTCCAAGTTTCACACCCGTACAATAAAACAGACCACACATAGCATTTGATCATTCAGTGTATTAAATTAAAAAGGTAAAATTATCAAAATTTCAAAGTAGGTATGTTATTATAGTGTTTCCCACAAAAAAAAATTATGGTCTCTGTCTACCCCGTCGCCAAAAATAAAATATCTGTCAGGGACCGCGCATATATTTAGACTAAAATTTCTCATAATACACAATGTCTAAAATTTTACTGTTCGGTACTTATTTTGTAAAGCGTTGCGTGATTTAGGAGTACAATATTTCGGCCTTCCTTAATACTTTTGACGAATCAGAATATTGTCAACGTGTAAAAAATAACTTAATCAACACTTGCGTTATGAGAAGCAACATATTTCATTCCTTATAACACACAGTTTGAATATAAATCACGGGTACGATTGCTTGGTCGTGTTTCAAAAGATTATCTTTACGAGTTGAAATTTATGATCAATCATAAATGAAATGGCACAGTCATTTAATATTTTTTAGACGAGTAAGGGGTTTAGACGAAAAAAATAGTTTATTGAGTTACTGCGAATTACGAATTTCCATCGCAGCAAATCGAGAATTCATTTATTATTATAAATGAATTCTCGATTTGCTGCGATTTGTTACTAATACAATTTAAATTTAAAGTTGAAAAAAAAACATCTCAGTTTTCTAGAAGTTTAATGATATTATAGGGTAGTGATATGTTTTGCTTTATTGTGTGTTTGAATGACGTTGACATACAAATCTTCCGTATCCCACCTGTTCTGTTATGATTTAATTATACCTTAGCAAGGCAAAACATGTCTGTCCTTTCAAATATAATAAAACTCATAGAAAAAAATCTAACTAACTAACCATCACGCCGTCTTCCCGAAAGGGTAGGCAGGCTCTTTTCGCCCCTAGAATAATAAGTTTTCTTAAATATCAAATGTATAATTGGAGTTTTACATAATTGTCTTAGAAACATTTAATAAATTAAAAGGAATGAAAATGCATGTTTTGTTTTAAGTTTCAACTTAGTTTATGGGTGTGACTATGTTAAGTCTTGCTAAGGCATTATTAATTGTTTTTTTTTTTAATGCAAAACACGCTTTTCCCGTAAAATAGAACAAAACGTTTGAACAATAGATGTTTTTATTCGTAAATTATTATTAAATAAAGTTATGTTTTTAAATGACTCCTACTTTTGTCTATATTTTGATTGTCAGTTTCAGCAAATTCATACCAGCTAGCCTGGTAAACCAGTGGCTATCGAAATTAAACTAAAGTGGATGTTGTATTTAAAACTACATCGATTAATTTAATTATTATATAAAATGAACTTCCATCAAGAGATTTCAGTAAAATCATTGGTTTTCATTCGTATATATTATTTTATTATATAATTTATGGAGTTGTACATCTTTGTTCGAGAAATACAAATGTAGTCAATATGTTCCTTAGTCTTTAGACATGAGTTTGATACGCCTTTTTTATAGACATTAGCACGAGTAATGTCATATTATGCACACTAAAAATAAGCTTGCAATGATCTCCTAAACGTTGGCTAAAGAAGTTGCAATTAGACACAGCTTCATCATAGAACAGAGAAATAATTCAAGCGCAAAATTAGTTTTTTTAAAACCTGATGTGTCAATACCTATTTTAATGAAATTTCGCAACGATCGAACCTTGGACCATTGTTATTCCTAATCCTAATAAATGACATTCAAGACTGCATTCGGCATGGCACCTGTCTGCTCTTTGCAGATGATCTAAAGCTATTTTTGAGAATCCAGTCTTTTGATGACTGCATAAAATTGCAGTCTGATATAGATGCGATAGCAAAATGGTCAATAGAAAATAACCTGGTATTAAACATTCAAAAATGTGTTGGCATCGACTGGCAATAAACTTCTGGGTTTTGTCTTAAGAACTTGCAAACAGTTCCGAAATCCCGAAGCGATGACATATATGTTTAACGGCATCGTTATATCAAAATTAGAATACGCGAGTGGTGTATGGTCTCCATACCAGCCGAAGTATGTGGAGGTATTAGAACAAATCCAAAAAAATTCTGAGATACCTCTACATGCGGATGAATGGGGTATATCCTAGGTTTACGCCTTACCAATGATCCATTGATTAACACAGGATACCGCAGTCTCGAATCAAGAATAAAATGTACATTGGTGATCTTAGGATTTTAAATACTCCGTAATATGCAATGCACCGGACAGGTATGCTCGCGCTAGAAGACACGATCTGTTGTGCATACCGCATAGCAGGACAAATGTCTTGGCGCAGCATACAATGACCCTGGGTAGAATGAGGTGTCAGTCGATGTGGACATTCTCCAAATGACCTATACGTCCTTTGAGGATCATATAGGTACATACCATAATTGCTAATATTTTGTATATACCACAATTGTTTTATTTTAACACGTATTTTTGTTAAGGTAAAATGTATACAGTAATTGGATTCTAAAGACCTGTCGTATACAAAAAAAAATATATGAATTTAAATATTATTTTTCTATACAGGTATACAATCTTTGTCTTCGTATCAATGGTAGTGGTGTCTAATCGTTGGCCCAGAAGTCTGCCAGCTGGACCGTGATTCTTGATGCTCGAGCCAGGTCCTCTTAGATGCAGTTGACTGGCTAGAGAGAAAGAGTAAGTAAACAAGAAATATCAATATTATAAATTGCTTCTAGCTTAGATACTGTTTTTTTGAACACGGATTCTGGACGTTTGAGTCCGTGCACCAAATAGTAACCTTAATTCGTATATTAATATCATTTATTACTTTACTCTCTTACTCAGATAGTTTACACATTTTTCTTTGTCTGTGGTCATATATTTCTCTTGTTTTTTTCTGACGAAATGAAATATCATCTAAAGAGCCTTACCGTAATATGTAATGTAAAATAAAGTTATAAGAATAATTTTAAAAGCGCCCGTGTCGTCTCATGATAGAGTTTTACTTGGCAAAATCGCTGTAAGTTTTCTTTCATTTTACATAGTTTGGCACCAATAACACACGCATTTAAAAAAACCCGTCTCAAGAACTTCCCTGTAAAATGTGGCATATCTTTTAACATCGCGGGGGTAGTAAATAACGGTGATAAGTGTCAGGACCTTAAGGCCTTTTCCACCCCAACGAATGTGCCCTTTTCTGATTGGTTGAAATCCACCGATCATCAATCACTGCGGACGGACGAAGGTTGTCATTAGTGTGAAATAAAACGAGGTGGAGAGGTGGTGAAACACTCCCCGAATGGGTTTATGATTTCATCACAATTTTGAGTAGTGATGAATTGTTTGGCTGTGACATCGTGATATGATCATAAGGGAGGATGAGTATATTTTTTTGTTAACAGAAACACGGTTTGTACAGCGGATATTAAGATCGTATCGGAAGTAATGGGTTCTTGGGGTATTCGTATTTTTCATGTCTAGGTTATTTTCTCCCTAGTTTCCGTGAGTGTTTCTGCGTTTATCTTTGAACGACTGTTATTAAAATTGAGTTATCGCGCATGGGAAGGAAAAAAGTTTTTCCTCTACAATTTCAGTAATGTGAGAAAATATCAACCCATTTTTTGCATTCTTATTTTGTAATTACCGGCCTGTTTTTCGTTCATATGCTACATATAAAGTTTTTCTATGTAATTTATATGAATGAAAACTGCTGTTTTTTTTAGAAACTTTATTAAATTTAATGAGAATAGCATTTTTCACCTTACTAAGGCAAAATCTAATGCGAAACATGCCATTCAACTTTAATAAAACTTCTAGAATATAAAACGTTTTCATTCGTGTTGATTATTTAATATGGAGTTTACACACTTATTTATTGTTCCTTCAACAATGATGTAAACCTCAATAATAAATAATTAATACGAATAAACGCCTGCTTTTCTAGAAGTTTTTATTTTATTTTATGTGAATGACATGTTTTGCCTGTTTAAGAAATTATCAAATGTTATTTAATAATCTCTTAGACAGCCGAAAAATGTTCTTCGTATAAAATATAATAAATCGCCTAGAAAACAGATGTTTTCATTCGCATAAATTATTTTACACCATTGTTTTTCTATTTGATTATTAATAAATTATAAAGATTAAGTGACTTGAACTTATCTTAATTTTAATTAATTAAGATCTTTTAAATTAAACGTGTTATGATGAATCCCCTTAACTACAACTTTACGTAGAAATACAACAGAAATTATGATATTTGATAAACTTAAGGCGTTAAACATTGTGAACTTCATTACAATTAATTAAAACACTGTGGTGAAAAAACTGTGTTTCAATTGATAAAAAAAAATCGACAAATGTTTAAATGTGGAAAAGCATGTATTTAAATTAAATTGTCTAGATTTTAATTAAAAATTAATACACAGTTAAATGTAATAAGTGGATATCGTGAATTGGGAGATTAAAAGTTTAAATAGTATTAATGGAGAAATGAGTAAATGGAGGGATCTGATTTTTTACATATAATACTCCGACAAAAAATTATGAAATCATTTTCATAAAATATAATAAAACTTCTAGGAAATAGACGTTTTCATTCATATTATTTAAACGAACTAATAATTTTGTGACATTTCTTCTTTTGGTGCCATGTCAGGTCCTCCCAGAGTTAGCGATCACTGCAGCGAAAGCATCTCTGTGACAGGCTACTTGGATTCATTATATTCCGCAGCCAGGACAACTGCTTACTCATTTTCTTCCCTTTGCACATTACCCGAATACGAGATCTTCCTACGGTTCATTTGCTAAAATAAATGTTACAAGGACAGTAAAAAATAATAAATTAATATCCAATTCAATATTTTCAAATTAATTTCGTTTATTCTGGATTGCGAAATGTATTCTAAAGAAATCAATCCATAATATCCCCCTCTCAATTCCACCTAGTTAGTTTGCTATGTCGATATTTAGGGATAGGTAGGTAGATAAAGATCGGGGAACCCTTAAAAAAAAGAAAACGGAAGAGAGTGGCGAGAGAGTTGTGACAAGGGGATGAAATCGGAAGGGGAGGTACAGGCTGACAGGAAATTGCTGAATATTTTACAAAATCGTATTTTCCTTAATAAAAATTTCGTTGGAGAACGTGCTTACTGATATCCAAAATAAATCGCTTTTCTGATTGTTTTATGCCGGTGTAAAGGAAATGGGGACGATATCTTTATCCAGACTATCGCGCGGTCAATCACCAAGGGCAATTTACTTCATTATGAATGATACGTAACAATTATTTCATCATCATTTTGATTTATTAAATATTAGTATCAAAAAACAAAAAAATTCTTCATTCCGGGAGGTGTTAATCTTCTTTGGATATACAACCATATCATTTGAAACATATAAAGGCAAAAAATAGTCATCTTAAAGATTCAACATGAAAATCTCCATAGACAAGACAGAAAACATGGTAACATCAAGGCAACCAGTACAATGCAAGCTTGCATTAGATAATAAAATAATAGAACAAGTAATGCATTTCAAGTACTTAGGTGTTGATGTATCAAGCAGCAGTGACCTCTACGGAGAAGTAAGTCAACTTACAAACAGGCCCGCCGTTGTGGCTGGTTGCTTGACGAATGGTGTTTGGAAAAATAAAAATATGCTAAAGGAGAGCAATATTCGAATCTACAAGACATGCGTACGTCCATGACATATGGAATAGAAACGAGAGCTGACACCATCAGAACAAAAAATCTCCTAAGAACCACAGAAATGAAGACTCTCCGATCCGTTGCGGGAACGACACTCCCGAGACAGAATAAGAAATTCTGAAATAAGAAGGATCTGCAATGTGGAAGATGTCGTGCGACGGGGAAGACTGAGAAGACGCTACTGGAGAGATCATATGGAAAGAGTTCTGATATGTTCTGAAAGAGTGATAAATATAGCCGCAAATAAAGTACCAACAGGAAATCGACCTGCAGGAAGACCACCTAAAATATGACCGTAGGACATCTGCATTCCAGGAACAGGCTTCAAGAAATAACAGGACGCAGTCCTAAATAAAGCAGAAGAAGAAGGAGAAGAAGAAGAAGCAAAAAATAGTGGATGGCTCCACATTAGTTGAAATCAAATGACAAAACAAGTGAAGTTTAAGAGCCGGTACGAGTTGAGGAGAATAATCAGATTGTTTTTTGTATTCCTATTTCAATTTCAAATGTTACTTACGACTCGAATAAGTAACTACTTGGCTAATTAATATATTCAAGTTGCAAGCAATATTCAATTAAAGTTCAAAATTTCATAGATAAGGTTTATACAATTATTATAAGGTGCTTCTTCCTTTCCAAGATGGCGTCCGGGAGCAAGCTGTGTGGGCAATTGTTACCAAATGCATGGGTTCCTATGAAAACGATGACTGGACATTCAGCGAATAGAATAAGGATTGGAAGACCTAGACTGAGGTGGAAGGTGAAGAATGATGATGATCAGTTTTCAAATATATATACTCGTATGTATCTGTAAAAGGATATGTAAGACGGGTGCTGAGAACGGGAGAAGTTGAGTAGGGATATCAATGGAGAATACTCAGTAAGTAACATAATACTCCAAAATCATTACTTTATTAATATCACTATTAATATTATTATTATTATAAGTATAATAATAATAATAATAATAACAATAATAATAGTTATTATTATTGATATTATTATTATTGTTTTTATTATTATTATTAACATTATAATTATCATAATAAAAATAATATTATTAATAATTATTATTTTGTTGAATATCTCTTTACATTATTACAGCGCGAGCCAAAACGATGTAAAGGGTAGAGTTATCATATTGATTCTTGTGACATGTGATAGGTAGCTAATCTATCGCCATTTTATTGTGACTTGAATTCTACACCAGATCAAAGACAGTGTGACAATCACACTGCCATCAAAGGTCGTCTAAGTCGTCTTCAGTCGTATAAAGTTACATAATGTTATTCTTCTTCTTGTGCCATATCAGGTTTCTCCAACGTTGGCCATGACTTATGAAAAGGCTTCTATGTCTTATGCCGCCCGGAGTAACTCCCCTACGTTGCTCTATCCAGTCCAGTATTTAATGCAGGGAAGTGGTGTTGTTAAAACACCATGAAATTTTTAAATAAATACCGTTTCAATATCTTAATTAAGGACTTAAGTTAAAAATATTTATATGAAATGCTTTACGACTAACTTGTACTGATTCTAAATAAATATCTGAAATATCGAATCACAAGATATTGTCATTGGATTTTTAATCAAGAAACTGAAACAATATATATTAAAAAAATCAGAAATGATGAAATAAAGGATTATCAAACAAGAATGCTTGGAACTCAGAGAGGTACTGAAAGCGTATAACCAATAATGTATTGATGTCTTGGCAAGGCAAAACATATCATTCTCTTGCATCGATGTAAATGGAACAAGAAAAAGAGGAAGACCGAGGTAAACGTGTCATGATTAAATCAAACATATATTAAATATCGTCCGCCAGAGGACTCGGAAAAATCGACATGTGTGCATGCCACGATAAATTAATGTTGATGAAGTGAGATAAGTATATCGCTATAGAACAGTGTGGTGTTCCATTATTTTTGCCTTCCCCTTCGGAGACACGGCGTGATGGTTAGTTAGTTAGCTAGTTTAACAATTAAATATGCTCTAAAAAGGTACAAAGTGTCACTCAATAAAACTTCTAGAAAACGGACGTTTTTTTTTTTAAAACTATATATTATATTCATGATTTTACGACCTTCGTGGCAGAGTGGTAAGACCCATGACTACCATACTGGCGATGGCAGTAATTGTCACACTGTTTTTGGTCTGGTGTAAAATTTACGTGTCAATAAAATGGCGATATATTAGCTACCCATCATATGTTATGAGAATCAATATAATAGCTAAAAAGAAATTATGTATAGTGATTAGGTTCAATGGTTTGGAAATATGGAACGAGTGGTTAAAATATATATACAAGTAGTGTGAATGGGAAAAAAACCTGGGAAGGCCAATGAATACATGGCGAGACTAAATTAATCAATTACTGAAAGGCAGCCATGTTCAAAGTAGGAACAATCGACAACCGTGCGTGTCACGGTGTGTGAATGTAGAAGAGGCGCAAGAGTTATTTCAGGACAGAACAGTGTGACGGTACATCTTATCTGCGTGATGGCTAGGTATTTTTTTAGTTATTTAATTTGGTTCAAGAGATTTTTTGTTTAAAAAAAAAAAATTATGTAAATGAATTTGAAAACATCTGAACAGTCTCGCCGTACTAGTTTTAGACATAATAATCACCGTACGTGACAAAGTCGTAAACCATTTACAGTAAATTCATTCAGCTCTTGTATAAGTAAAACGTTTGTCGTGGAGTTCATAAGGTGTCGGGCCCTCGCTGCGGGCAAACCTTTTCATTCTTTATACGCCAGCCAGACTGGTAGGCGCAGAAGCTTTCAAGTACGTTTCGTACGTGCACATACTCGTATATATTCGCGTAAATGAATAAAAATGAATTAAATCAATTAACTAGATTCTAGAATGATGGTGTCATGAACAAAATATTGAAAGGATCATTAAGATGGTTTGGACATATGGAAAGAATGAATAAAGAAATAATGGTAAAAAAATGATATGTTAATGATGTATATGGAACCAGAAATAGAGGAAGATCGAGGAAAACGTGGCACGATCAAATAAATCAAATATTGAATGTCGGCCTTGTAAGGAGTCAGAGAAATCGACGGGCGTACATGACACGATGTATGAATATTGAGGAAGCGAGAGAAATATGTCAGAAAAGAGAAGTGTGGCAGTCCATTCTTTCTGCCTACCCCTTCGGGGAGACGGCGTGATGGTTAGTTAGTTAGTTAGTAACTAGATTCTTTTGATTAAAATGAAAACAAATGAAAACACGAATATAAAGAGAAGCCATGGAAGACCTAGGAAAGCATAGCATAACCAAATTAATCAAATACTGAAATGCGGCCACACTTGAATTCGGAAATATCTACGAACGTGCTCGTTACGATGTATGAATGAAAAGAAAGCTAGAAAAGGAATGTCAGTAAAAAGCAGTATGGCGGTCCATTCTCTCTCCCTCTGGAGAAGCGGCGTGATGGTAAAATTATAACCAAGTATATAAAATATAAAACTTATTAACTAACTACTATGCCGTTTCCTCGGAGGGGTAGGCAGAGGGGATGGATCCAAACTGTTATTTCCTGACATCTCTCGAGCTTCCTCTATTCATACACAATAACATGCACGCTTATTGATTTTTCCGACTTCGTGTGTGGTGGCCGCCTTTTAGTATTTGATAAGTCTGGTCGTGCCATTATTTCTTTAGTCTTCCACGTCTTTTCTTTTGGCTCAAACTGTTTGCATGCAACATTTTAACCATTCTACTGTCATCCGTTCGTTCCTTATGTCCAAACTATCCCAGGGATCCTTTTTTTAATTTAAGTATAAATGCTGTAGAATTTATATCACTGTGAATAATGTGCGGGAAAACGATATATGAAAGAATACTTTATTGCGAAATAAGTAGAAAATGTAAGGCAGATATTTGCATCATAATTAAAATGTTACTAATATTCTATAAATCGAAAATTTTGACAAATATTTACTTTTTTATGATACATATTTTCATTCAGTTTTGCAGATACCGGTATAATGAATTTATATGAAGGAAAATGAATGTTTCTTAAAATTTTCGTGATTGATATTTTAAAACGTAAAAATCCTTGATAAGGCTGTATAAACATGTCATTCACTTAAAATATATTATGATAACATTTACAGAAAACTAACCTTTAATTTTTATTAATTATTGGAGCGAAACATCCTTATTCAATAAACTATAAATATCGTCTGATTCCACAATAATAAAATTTAATATCCAATATCAATTGAATATAGTTTATTTTAGTGTCGCCTGATATTAACTGTCTACTTATCACAGAAATATGAGAACACAAGTAACGGTTTTTAGTTTATAAAAAAATTATAAATTCTATAAAACATTTTAAAGATTAAACTTCAAAATTGGGAATATATGTTATTTTTTCCTTTTTCTTATTACCGCAGAGTTTCAAAGCTTCTTTATCAAAAGTTTCTTAATGCAGTCATTTCAAAAGAAGTAAATCAGTGGCTTCTATTTTATTTCTACAGACAGCAATTTTTAAACTTCTAATATATTTTTTTTATATGAGTATCTTTTTACAGTGTTTCTATTTGTATGACTGAAATGAAAGTATGTATTTTATCTTGATTAATAGTAATAAACTTCTTTGAAACGTCTGTTTTTTTATAATATTATTATATTACATGGGAGTGATTTATTTTTGATAATAATGCCAATATATAAAAAAAAGCTTTAAATAGTATTAAATTAGTCTGCACATTTTTTTTATATATAAACATTTCTTGTTTTGCCCCCTTTCTTTCTCTCTCTCTCCCACTCCCCACTCTCTCTCTCTCTTACTTTTATCCTGATTACACGTAACATCTGTTAGTTATGTAGCATTTATAATTTTATTTTAATAAAATATTTTCGAGAGCTAGTGGAATTTCGTATTAATTTATTATATTATATAACATATTTTTTTCCACTCTTCGCGGTTTTTAACTTGGCCACCCCACCGTTGCTCCTTTCAAGCCGGACTTATTTGATATTCGTTGAAACCCCGAAACATGTTCTGAATGCGGAATTCAGCGCTTTCAGTGGAACTCATGCTGAAAGGTTGTATTTTTCTGTGTTTTTTTATTATTATTTGGAGAATGGTGTCCTACAGAATATGAACGGTCTCACATTTTAAAGCTTAAAACCATATAGTTTTATATACAATTAAAATAAAAAGGAAATGGTAAAAAAAAATCCTTTAAAATGAATATTTAGTTAAAGGGGCCGAAGAAAGAAGGAAGTCGAATCGGTTCAAGTGTGGCAGTCGATTCTCTCTGCCTGGCGAAACGGCAGGATGTTGAGTTAGTTACTTAGTTATTAAGTTAAAATCTACAAAAGTAAAACCGAATGCACTGATAAATTAATTGTTCTTTAATTAGATCCGATGATATGTTGTCTCTATCTATTAGTCGTTGATTGATGAAAAATAAAAACTAATGCATACATTTTGATGAAAAAATTTCCGAGTATTGACATCAAATTAAACGTTCATCTAAGCAACAATAATGTACTCGTATATTTAAATCCAATCGCATTTATACTTTTAATTTTTAGTTTAAGTGTTGGAAAACTAACTAACTAACTAACCATCACGCCATTTCTCCGGAGGGGTAGGCAGAGAAGATGGATCGCCACAATGCTCTGTCCTGGCATACCTCTTGGGCTTCCTCTTCATTCATACATCGTACCATGCACGCACGTCGATTATTCCGACTTCGAAAGTGGCCGCCTTTTAGTAATTGATTAATTTGGTCATGACATGTTTTCCTCGGTCGTCCTCGGCTTCTTTTTCCACTCACGCTACTTGTGTACAACTTTTTAACCATTCTACTTTCATCCATTCGTTCCATATGTCCAAACCATCTCAAAGATCCTTTTTTAATTTTATCCATGATGCAGTCATCTGCCTTACATTTCTCTCATATTTCATCGTTCGGTATTCTATCATACAACGATTTCCTGCACATTCTTCTTAGTGATCTCGTTTCTACGGCGTTTATCGTGCTTTCATCCTTCTTTTGCCAGCTCCAAGCTTCACTTCCACAAATGAGAGTTGGCACTAGAACTCCATAGTGTGCTGCCGTATTTGCTTCTGTGGATATATTTCTATTTGCAGTAATGACTTTGAGTTCGGGTTGGAAATAACAGTAATTAGTAATAATAATAATATAGTGACTAGATACATGTATTATATTTGCATATGACATATTTATGGTTTTGAAAGGGCATGAACATTTTGTAGGGCGAAACATAACATTCCAATTATATGGACCAATTATCGTATGAGTGACAATAACCCAACTGCAAACTTCAAATCATTGAACTTTGTCACAATTCAGATACGAACTAAAGATTTGTAGAGTATTATGAAATATTATATTTATTAATATTATAGATAGTTAGCATGAAATATAAATTTATGAATATTACCGAAAGAGCTGCTGACTGTAAGCCGAACGCAACATCAGATGAGAGTAGTGATGTCAGGAGTTCCACTAGAGAACACTAAGAAGTTTGTCTACCCCAGGAGCAAAATAACATGGGACGGTTGGTCTAAGAGCGAGGTCGACAGCCGTATACATCAGGCTAGGCTTGCATTTAATAAAATGTCGAAAATAGTAGAATCGAATAATATACGAGTAGACCTAAACCTGAGAATACTCCTCATAAAGACCTATGTATGGAGTATCTTGATGTACGGCTGCGAGACATGGTGCCTATCCGAAAGAGATAAATGGAGACTTGAGGCTTGAGGAAGACAAATAGGAATTTCCTGAAGAGACCACATCACAAATGAGGAGGTTCTCCAATAAATCGAAGGAGGAAGGCACCTGCTCAGGACCTTGTCTGAAAGGCGTGCAAGATAGATCGGTCATGTAATACGACAAAAAGGCCTCTTGCATGCCATAATGGAGGGTATGACCGAGGGGACAAACTCTAGGGGACGCCCACGCAGAGAGTACCTGGAGGACCTGTTGGTGGACGTGCGAAGCTCATGATATGCAGATTTCAAAAGAGCCGCACAAGACAGGGAAGAATGGAAGAGAAGAATAGAGGAAATTGCTGCAAACCAATCCTAGGATTGAAACCAGAGAAGAGGACCGAAAGAGACTTTATAACTCGAACGACCCCTTTTAAACTGTTTCAATGGCTATAATATTTTTTTCTAGAGAAATCGACGTGCGTGCATGACACGATGTACAAATGTCAAGGAAGCGAAGGAAGTATGTCAGAAAAGAACAGCGTGGTTATTATACTTACCCCTTCGGCGAGACGGTGTGATGATTAGTGAGGGCACGACATAGGAAAATTGACTTCGGGATCAAATTTTGCAGGATTGAAGTACTCCATTAGAATCGCTCATCGTCAAAGTAAGAAAGCGCAATAGCTAACAAATTTAAAAAAAAAGTGTTTTACTTTTCACCGTTTTAAAAATAAAACGCAAAACGCGGGATTTGAACCGGAGTCCAGTCGGCCAGCGAAATAGAAAAAACAAGCTATCTACTCAGCCACTTAGCTATAAGTGACAAAATTTCTTATATACAAGTATAAGCAATGATGAAAAGCTTGAAAGGCTTTTTCTATAAAAATTATCTGGGTGTTGTTTTGCGCTTTATTACTTCTTTATTTCTTCTTCAAATATTTCTTAGATCTTTAAGTTTTATATATTTTTTAAATTGAACAGCAATATTTTTAAGTGGTTTTAACTTTTGCGATTCCAGATGTAATATTTAGCGAAGATTGTAAGGACGGCTGTATTGTTGGTTCGGTTTTGATTCCCTAACTTCCGCTGCAGTTTATCTACTTTATGAGTTGGCCTTCCGCCATTTTACGGTTAATATTCTCGAAAGAGACTTTTCAATTCGAGCGACCATTTTTATAGCTGTTTCAATGGCTATAACGGAAATTTCGTATGATTCTTTCGTTTTGTGAAAACTTATGATCAAATAAGCTTGAGGATTCCATGATTAGTTAACGACCCAAAAATGTGCATTGTATAATTTCCCCCCAAACTTAAGTTTTCCATAATCAATATAAGAACACTGTTTGGCGATAAGGTTAAGTTTGAGAATGCCCCCGCAAGGCGAAACAAATTTGTTACTACTATTTATGTAATTTATTACATAAATTTAATCCAAGTAAAAACCATTAAACAATCGGGAAAAAAACTAATACCTCAACTATCAACAATGATGTTTTCTTCCGGTTCTGATTCGATCAACTAAAATAAAATAAAACTATTAAATGTGTGCCACATGAGTCGGAGAAATCGATGTGCGTGCATGTCACGATGTATGAATGTTAATGAAACGAAAGCGATATTAGTATGTCAGGAAAAAAATGTGCGGCGGTCCATTCATTCTGCTAACCCCTTTGGGGAGACGGCGTGATGGCTAGTTAGATAGTTTTAATATTTTCAGTTTGGTCGGATATTAAAAAACTCTGTTTATTTTGTTCCCTCATGGCGAGTCAACTGTTTAATTAAAACACTTTTAATATATAAATTCGTTCGTCAACTGTTTAATTAAAATAATTTTAATAATATTAAAATTGATTTAATTTCTATGAAATTGTCGCAAAAGTTGTTTTTCTTACCGATCTAAGCATCATGAGATGTTACAATTAAATGATTGTGATAAATTTTCTTTCGATGTTTTTATCCATTGATAAAGGTCGAATTTTAATATTAGTATTTTGGTTAGAATTTTCGTCAATAATTTATGTCGAATTAAATCAAATCAAAGTAGTTAATTTTTCCAAAAGATTTTACAACCAACAATTAGAGTTAAAGGCATGTTTTGAGAAGAGGTAAAAAATAAAACCTTGTTACAATAAAGTTACCGAAAATTGTGATTTAAATTGCCTACGCTAAATATTTAAAAATAAAAAAATATTTCCCAAGTTTGGAGGACTGTCCTTAATAATTATGACGAAAATGAATGCGATCTGTCAACCAGGTTGTTTACAGCAGATGCTTGATTCAGTCCACCTCAGAAGTGCGTCACGATTTTTACAATGAATAAAAATATTGGACAAAAAATGTGTCTCAATTTTTGTGTTTCCAACAGAATTTCGCGTGCGGAATCGTTGCGAATGTTATGAAAGGTTTATGGTGAATCAGTTTTATCAATAACTCAAGCCTACGATTGGTACAAAGCATTCATTTTTAGATGGTCGGGAAACCGTTGAAGATTTGCCTCGTTTTGGTCGACCTTCGACCTTAAACACTGATGATAACATTTAAAAAGTGAATAAACTTGTCATCAAAATCGTCATGTGAGTATTAAAGAAGTAGCATGAGACCTGAATATTTCTTTTGAGTCCATTAGTGTGATTTTGGTGGAAAATTTGGGCATGTGACTCGTCGCTACGTGTCTCGAAGCAGTTGAATTTTCTTCAAAAACGGTACCGTGAACAGGTCTCTTTGGACATGCTTGATACTGTAAATTCTGATCCAACATTCATGTAACGCACCGTCACTGGCCATCGCCATCGGCTATCGCCATCGCAGAATGGAATTGTGGAAAAACAATTCATGGACTTTGCACGACGGTAATGCGCCATCGCGCAGAGTCACAATTGTGACCGAATTCATGCCTAAAAACGCAATAAATACCATCAATCAACCACCAAATATTATCTGGATTTGTGTGTGTGTAACGTTGTTTTTAAGGCCATATCAGAAAGGTTTTGAAGAGTGAAAAAAACGCTGGCAAATATATTGCGTTTAAGTTACAGTTTCCGGGTAATTTTTTTGTCGTAGTAATATATAATACCAGGAACGCATGAGAGATAGTACGACTTTAGGATTACAAGATTCTCTCTAAAGTCAAGACTATTCGGCTTCTGAACGTACTTTCACGAATATGAAAGACGTCGATCTCCAAAGCTATCATGTTCAGCAGTTTTAATTCCTCTTCCCATCTCAATACCAGACGATCTACATGACACTTAGCAAGCTTATCGGTCGATAGTTCACGATGCATGCAATATCACTCTTTTAGAAGAGGGCGACTCTCTGAATTTCACAATTTCGCTGTAACTTGTACATCTTTTATGCATTTATTGAAAGTATGAATAGTGCATCTTCTAAAACTTTACCACCTCTTCTTTTCAATTTGCTTCTTATTCTATCGTCACACGGGTTTTTGCGGTTCTTCAGTTGGTTTAATGCAGCCCTCACTTTTTCTCTGATGATTTCTGGATTTTTTTCTGACCCGATGTTTCGAGCAGGTTGCTTAGAATTGAAATCTTGTGGATTTGAAGTCTTTACTCTATAGTGGTCAGTATAGAAATCTTTAATGATTTTGTAGATGTCATCTTTATTATGTATATTTGTACCATTTGAACTCTTCATGGAAAGGGTTATTCCTCTATCTTTGCTCATTTTTTCATGTTATCTTCGATGGTTTGTTGTTTTGTAACGTTTCAAATCCTTCAAATATGCCTATTTATTTCTTTATTTGTGGTTTCATAACCCGAAAAGTCTTTTAGAGTTTATATTCTTTTCCCGGTCAACAGTTAGGTATCGGGTGAGATTTTTGGCTCCGTCATATTTCGTAACGAGCAAAGCATATTTGCAGTTGTTAATGGTGGTAATTGTTAGGCAAATATCAATTATATCTCTTTTTTGTAGGTTTTGTGAAGGGTCAAGTTTGTATTTATATGTTCTTGGTATTAAACCTGTCATTCTTGAAGATCTGCGTTTAAATTTTCAACGTTTTCTTTCAAGGGCGGGGAACCTTTAACACCAGTTTTTTTACTTTTCATATTCATAGCAATAGAGGTTCTGCAGGTACTCTAGCTTTAACAAGTCTATGGTCTGTTCCAGTATGAATTTTTTATGACAAAAACATATTTTAAAATCTCTCTATTTGTTCCAAGGGTGTTATCAATTTCATTTATAGTGTTAGAGGACCTGGACTTTCCCACGTATTTTCTTTGTGGAGGGCTTTTATAAAATGCAGGTATGCAGTAAAGGTTATTTTCATTTAGAAAATCAAGCAAGTTTTTTCCTCTACCGTTTCGCTAAATTTATCTAAATATTCCCATGTAATCGGGGTCAGATACGTCTTTTTTTTACCAATGTTGATATTAAAATCACCCATATAAAGTAAAAGGGGTATTTTCTTCATAAAACGGGTGTTTTTTTTATGGTTGGCTTTGGTCGTCGTATACCTGGTAATTTCTTCCTCATCTGCTCAATGATTTAAATTATCTTCAGGTTAATTCTGTAATCCAATCAGAAAATTACATATATTACTCTATCTGAAGTTGCTTTTGTTTTTGTGATGGTATAATTTCGTGTTAGCGGTATATCATATAACATACGGTATAAACATATAAAACTTAAAAACCAATCCAAATAAAAAATGCAGGTAAAACAACGGGGTACTTATTTTGTATGAACAGTCAAACGTTTATGCAAATGTGTTGAGCTTTCCGCTGCTTTTTTTATGTTTGGTGTTAGCGCTTGAGCAAAACCGCTATTTTGCAGATTATGTGAGAGCGCATAAGCGCTGAATACGGAATTATTTAGGCCAATTTTGATGTGCAGTGCTCTCAAAACCCAAACATTTAGTTTATCATAATACGTAATTTTGGTGCAATGGTGATTTATTTTTATAGTTTTTAGAAAATTGCTTTGAAATAAACAAACGTTACGACATATTTTCCAAAGTAGTATACATTTTTATTATCAAGAAGAAACAATAGCTCATTATTTTAAATTAAGAACCGGATGCAGGACTGATCCAATGGACTTTACTCTTCCCATGCAACTTCCTGGATGACAAAATAATACAAATTGTAAGTACTTCTTCTCTTGACTCTATAATACACTATCCAGGGCCCTAGACTTTCACTCCTCAAGTCTGACTTCCAACAATTGCAGGTTCTTTAAAGCATCGTCCAACTAACGAAGTCGCCTTTTTCCTACGCTGCATCTTCCCTCTGGTCTTGTAAATGTCAATTGCGCAGGTTTTGACAGCTTCTTCATTCATATCATATATCCGTATTTTAAATATAACATTATTATATGATAATCAAATGATTTTACTAAAATCTCTTGATGGAAGTTCATTTTAAATAATAATTAAATAAAACGATTATTTTTAACTACTTCCACTTTTGTCTTTATTAAGACAGCGACCGATTTCGCCAAGCTCGCTGGCATCGACAGACTGGTGACACTATTGTTAACTTAGTCCTTTATATACATACAGATCAGGGGTGGTAAACATGATTCTATACAAAAATAATCTTCAAATATTTATGTCAAATTTTCTGAATTTAAATATTAGTATTACAGGTATTCTTGGAGGTTCGTATTTAATACAATGGATTTTAAATTTTATTATCGCTTACATATTCATATAATTATAATGTTTGAAAAAATGGTAATTTTGTTTTTATTATTACTGAATTTAAATATTATATGTCTACTTGGTGAGGAAGCGGCAAAAGTAGGTCTCAAAATTAACATGTCCAAGACAGTAGACTTACGAGTGTCCACAAATGACTTCGATGTAGCCAGCAGACTCAAAAAGGCAAGGGGAGCTTTTGCTATGCTTCGCCGTGTATGGCGTTCCAGTATCATTTCGAGAAAGCTCAAACTCAAAATATTTAGCAGTAGCGTTAAAAACGTACTGCTGTACGGATGTGAGACTTGAAAATCTACCGCGGACGTTATTGGAAAACTCCAGGTGTTTATAAATAGTCGCTAGACGCAAATGGCAGTGAATTGATCACACTCTGAGACGGAGTCCAGCCTGCATCAGGGCGCACTAGACTGGTCCCCTATGGGGGGAAAGAGGAAGCGAGGCAGACCTAGAGCTACACGGAGAAGAGAAGAGCCCTGCAGGACGAGGATAAAGCAGCAGGCCTCCACTTGGGATGATGTTAGGCATCAGGCATGCGATTGAGTCCGGTGGAGAAGGTTTCTTGAGGCCCATTGCACCACGGAGGTGTGACAGGTGTAATGGGTATCTCCCTACCTCGGCTAGCGCAGAGAGCGGGCCCTTAGATCTCCGGTTTTCTCGTGAGATACTTTCCGGCTGTTTGTCATTCGAATAGGGAAAGGTGTAAATAAAGACATATGACGGAATACATGAGGGTTTATTATAACACAAAAAATAGTTAAAATTATTATCTAGGGGCTAGAGATGTCGTACGTATACAAAAAAAAGAGGCACATGGTGAAATAATGAAGAGGCTGTTTGAGGCGATTCCTCGACGGCGTGCTCGTCAGGACATCGACCGGCGACGTCGTCCGTAGACGTTATCAGCGACGCTGACCAGAAGATGGTGGGTCAGCAAATCAATATGTAGAGCGTCACCTGGCAGACACGAGGTTCCCTAACCTGTTGGTGCTGTCTGAAGCGGCGTGAAGTGGTCCTCGCAGTTCCGCATGGTGGTGAGGTCAACCACGTTGTCGGGGCATGATGTGCGACAACACGTGGGCGGCAATTTCGGGAGCAGAGGATGGCTCGGACCGTGGCGGAGGGAATCAACCGCAGCAAGGTCGGGCTTGACAAACGGCCTGGGAGCGGATATGCACTTTTGGCATCGCCATAGTGCAGGACAAGTTGGCGAAAAACCTGAAATAATGCCACGGATTTTATGGGCACGATGGCAAGTACCTCAAATACCTTGCTCGAAGTTATTCCATGGCGGATGAGGCTAGATGAAAGCGGATTATCCCATCGGGAAAATCGCGGGTCGAAACGGCGATCCTCCAATCGATGCCGCGAAGTTGACAGCTCAAAGCGAAGTGAAGTCGGGCCGAATGGGCTGCGCAGAAAAGGTTGCGCAGAAGGGGCTGAGAGTGAACTGCCGAGGGCGCACACATCGGGGTGAATTTAGCGCCAAATCCGCGAAACGCGCGGGAACAAGAGTCTGTAGCACTCTGGTGGTAGAAACGGGAACTAGGGGTTTGAATGGAGTTGAGAGCTAAACGCTGAATATTGGGATAACCGAAAATAACAAGAAATAGTAATGGTTACCTTACACTCGCTCTTATGTGGAATAAAAAAAATAATAAAAAAAAGCTCCTTCAGTGAATGGCATACAAAAGTTACACGTGGATTAAATCCTAGAAGGTGACAGTTTGGACAATTGAGAAATTCAAAGACAGTTTATTTCAAAGTACAAATTAGATTCACAAGTTTAAAAAAAATGTATCATTATACACATGGGAGACAGGTTTATATCCTAAAAGGTAGCAGTTAGTTTGACATATTACAAATTGTTAAGTTTAGTTTAAAAATACAAACTATAGTCACAAGTTCAGAAAATTAAGGATCATTAAACACAATGGAGACAGGTTTAAGTCCTAGGTGGCAGTTAGTTAGACATTTTACAAACAGAGTTTAGTTTAAAAAAAACAAATCATAGTTTAGTTCTGAATATTAAGGATCATTAAACACAGGGGAGGCAGGTTTAAGTCTTAGGTAGCAGTTAGTTTGACATTTTACAAATACAGTTTAGTTTAAAAAATACAAATCATAGTTTAGTTCAGAATTTTAAGGATCATTAAACACAGGGGAGGCAGGTTTAATCTTAGGTAGCAGTTAGTTTGACATTTTACAAATACAGTTTAGTTTAAAAAATACAAATCATAGTTTAGTTCAGAATTTTAAGGATCATTAAACACAGGGGAGGCAGGTTTAAGTCTTAGGTAGCAGTTAGTTTGACATATTACAAATTGTTAAGTTAAAAAAAATACAAATTACAGTTCAGGTAAAAACACAAACACAGTTAAGTTATAAATACAAAAATTTATCATTGTTTAAAGTTTCCACAGCACAAAAGAGACACAATTGTTTTTTTTTTTTTGTAGCTAAATGGCACTCACTGATTCTAAAAGGAGAAGGGGTTAGGGTCTTGAGGTAAATTATTGTTGGACATCTCTAGCCTAGATGATAGATTATAAAGAAAAACAGTTACAACAATATTATGTGTTCAGTCACCAGTAAAAACAAAAATTTAAATTACATACAGCAGAGGCATGTCCGTTTACATATTATGAGGCTGTATACCTATAGCGTTGCTTTGTATTAGGGTCTAGCTCCCTTTCGCCTCGGATAATAAGGCACATCTACATATTCTAAGGCTGTATACCTATAGCGTTGCTTTTTATTAGGGTCTGGCTCCCTTTCGCCTCGGAAAATAAGGCACATCTACATATTCTAAGGCTGTATACCTATAGCGTTCTGACTCCTTCTATTCTCTACAAAAACAAACTCTACAGGTGACTGAAACAACATATATACCTACAACATTTTAAAACATATAATGGACGTTATTGTTCAGGTGAATCGGAGAAGTGAACTCAATCGTAAAAGTGATTGCCAATCCAATATGCAACACCTTTAACTGACTCACGACCCAACACACACAAGAAACATATATAACAATAAATAAGAAGAAAAAAAAAGCAAGTTTATAAAGAAATTGGTGTTACAATAGTTATAAATTTAGACAATTTGCACATACAAAAATGATATGTCAATAAAATTTCTGTTCAGGTGAGATGGAAAAGTTCATAATATTATAAGTGATGGACAATCTTGTATTCCACACAAATAAAAGAAGTTTTTAAACCATCCAGAACACACAAGAACATGGAACACTCAAGTAGGAAGGCAAAATATAACCAAACCATAATACAAATGCATCTGTAGGTCTACCAAGTGTCTCTAGCGTTCGGGAAATTTACAATTATTCATGCATTCGATGGATACAGGCATCTTCTCTTAGAGCGCTCCTAACGCAACTAGATCAAGTGGTGAATGGGGGCAGTTTATTCTTCATCAGGCGCTTATTCATACATACCATAACACAATAGACACTACAAACGCAAGTAAGATAGAAATTGGCACAAGGAAGGGGGCAATCATAGTGGGGATAGGATGCATAATGAGGAAGGAAACAAGGTTAGATTGAAGGACACTACTGCTATGGGGGAAAAGTATGCTAGGAATAGCAGTAATGGCTAGGGTCCCGGGGTCGCTTACCCGTCCTCGCGAAATGATGGAAATTATGCGAGTCCCTTGAGAACAAAAATACATATTAAGACAAAGGTTTGAGTCATAGGTTAATATATTTGGGCGCCACTAAGTTTTAAGTTTAACTTAGAAACTATTCCTGTTTGACTAAGTCCTTGATGTGAAATGTACCGATACTTTTTCCAGCCATATCAGACAGTTCATATATGGTATCTGAAATTCTTTTGAGTATCCTGCACTTGATAAATCTGGGACACAGTTTGGCAGATATGTACCTTGAAGCGTCAGATTGAAGGAAGGCACGGCGCCAGACCAGTTGTCCGACATGCAAGGTACAAGATTTACGCCTTAGATTATACCGAGTAGCGTTCCGTTGGAAGGCTTGGAGTAGTGCGGAAGAAACTTCTTCATAGACATTTTCCATTCTAAGTAGGCCAGATGCGTAGTCCGAGGTGATGTCAGATGGATTATGGGAGTTTGATTCACGAACAAATTTATTGTGAAATGAACCGTGGGGAGCAGTTTCAAAGCCGTGCAAAAGAAAGAACGGGGTATATCCTGTAGCAATACTGACAGTATTATTTAAGCAAGATGAGATCTGTGGAAGCTTTGAACACCAAGTCCGTTGATTATTCCCTACCAGAATTGCCAGTGCGGTAATGATGTTTGCATTATGACGTTCGCTTACATTGTTCTGAGGATGATAGCGGGCGTTGTAGTACAAGTCTTGTATTCCATAGGTTTCAGTGAACTTACGGAACTCCTTGGAGACAAATTGACTTCCGTTGTCGATAATAAGCGTACGGGGAACAGAGTAAGGCAGAAATATTTTCTCCTCGAGTAATTTAATTACAGTTTTGGAGTTGGCTGTCCTAAGGGGAAACGCCCAAACAAATTTTGAAAAGTTGTCTACTACTGTCAGAATGTGACAGAAGCGATGATTGGACATCGGGAGTGGCCCTACGAGGTCTGCAGACAAGGAGACGAGGGGTTTAGAAAGGCGTTTAGGCACCGTCATTAAACCTAAAGGGGACTGCGTGCTATGCTTATAGGCCTTGCAGGTGTCGCAAGTTTTATGAATTGTTTGATAGTGCGACGCATATTGCTCCAATAAAATGTTTGCGAGAGGGTTCTAAATGTTTTTTCAATCCCGGGATGACAGAAGTTGTTATGAAAGTCAGATATAACATGGGGGATTTCATTAGCGGGTACAACAACCTTCCAGAGGTAGCTGCTGGAGTCAGGGCGCGAGGAGTTTCCTGATTTCGAATAACGGTACAGGTGTTTGTTATTGATAAGATAGTTGGCTGTCGACTGCGGGTTATCCTTACATGCCGAATATAGATTTAGATAGGTTTGATCAGTCACGTTAGTGAAGGGCGGAGGGAAGGTCAGGGAGGACACTTCGATGCGACTTAGGGCATCAGCTAAATTGTTTTCGCAACCTTTTTTATATACAAAATCGAAACTATATTGTGATAGACGGCAAGCCCATCTGGCGAGTCTGCCTCCTGGCGATGACAGATTGTTCAAATATTTGAGACAGCCATGATCACTTTGGACCGTAAAGTGTGTGCCATCCAGGTAACTCTTGAAATGATGTACCGAATCCACAATAGACAATAGTTCGCGTTCAGTGGTAGAATAGGAACGTTCAGGAGCAGTCAGTTTTCGGGAAAAATACGCTATAGCATGCTCGGAACCGTCAGGCATTTTTTGGGCAAGGAAGCTACCAATACTAATACCACTGGCATCACAAGTAAGAATGTAGGTTACAGAATAATCAGGGGGTTTCAACACAGGGGCGGTAGTCATAATATTTTTTAGGGCAACAAATGATTATTTGTGAAATGTATACTTATATCTGTATACGAATCCTGGATTTTCACCTGTGGGTGGTTAATTTAAATTTTTAATTATATCTCAATAGAGACGAAGAAACAAACTGGAAACTGACTATGGATGATCAAGGTGTTTACAGGACTTATGACCTGTCATTGGTTGGGTTAAGCGCACGCTTTATGTAATTACAACATTCCCCATTCCACCATTGTTATGATCATGTATGATACATTTTTTGGAAGTTGTATATATACTCCAAATCCATACTTATTTTCACGTGGCAGTTCCAGTTAGCCATCTATGTAGATTTGATTGTACTAATTAATTTTTTAAGATTAATCTATACAATCCATCCACTAACGCCATCTATGAAGAATGATTGTTTAGCATTTAGCAAACTACTTTATTAACACAATGCGAAGAGGCTACCGCCTCCTATCGCTCTGTTAGAAGTCGCCTGGAGTATCCACTCCTATTTTATACGCCAAATAATTGACCAGAATATTTACAAATATTTGTGAAATGTATACTTATATCTGTATACGAATCCTGGATTTTCACCTGTGGGTGGTTAATTTAAATTTTTAATTATATCTCAATAGAGACGAAGAAACAAACTGGAAACTGACTATGGATGATCAAGGTGTTTACAGGACTTATGACCTGTCATTGGTTGGGTTAAGCGCACGCTTTATGTAATTACAACATTCCCCATTCCACCATTGTTATTATGATCATGTATGATACATTTTTTGGAAGTTGTATATATACTCCAAATCCATACTTATTTTCACGTGGCAGTTCCAGTTAGCCATCTATGTAGATTTGATTGCACTAATTAATTTTTTTAAGATTAATCTATACAATCCATCCACTAACGCCATCTATGAAGAATGATTGTTTAGCATTTAGCAAACTACTTTATTAACACAATGCGAAGAGGCTACCGCCTCCTATCGCTCTGTTAGAAGTCGCCTGGAGTATCCACTCCTATTTTATACGCCAAATAATTGACCAGAATATTTACAAATATTTGTGAAATGTCATCCATAGTCAGTTTCCAGTTTGTTTCTTCGTCTCTATTGAGATATAATTAAAAATTCAACAAATGATTGTTCAGCCTCTTCGTTCCATTGGAAGGAAGTGCCTTTAAGCTTTATACTTGTTAAACGGCATAAAGGGGCAGCAATTTCGGCAAAATGTGCAATGAATTTACGATAGTAACTGGCACAGCCTAAGAAGGATTTAACTTCTTTGGTAGATGTGGGACGGGGGAAATCAATCATTACCTTAATCTTATCTGGGTCAGTTCTTATTCCTTCACGATCAATCACATGGCCTAAGTACTTCAGTGAAGATTTGCAGAATTCTGATTTGCCTAGACGAATAGTGAGGTTGGCCTCGCGCAGACGTTCGTAAACCAGGGCGAGTGTGCTGACGTGAGATTCAAAATCTGGACTGCAAATAAGAATGTCATCGAGATAACAAAAAACATGGTCACCGAGATCACAAAATAGAGCATCCATTAACCTTTGCAACTGGCTCGGTATATTGGCGATCCCGAATGGAGTAACTTTGAAACAAAACTGACCCCTACCCTCAATAAAGAATGCGGTTTTAATCATTGATTCTCTAGTCAGGGGCATCTGCCAGAACCCCATGCTTAAATCAAGGGCAGTAAGGTATTTAGTGTCACGCAGGTTGCTTAGAATTCGGTCAATGTTCGGTAAGCGATAACAGTCGGCTTTGGTAATCGAATTTAGTTTTCGCGGATCCAGAACGAATCGTGCAGAACCATCCTTTTTGGGGACAATAAATACATTATTTAGCCACGGGCTCTTGCAGGGTTCAACTACGTCCAGCGAGATCATTCTCTCTAGTTCCTCTATTAATTGTTGGCGGCAAACATGGGATTGGGGGAATGTTTTCTGTTTAACCGGCGGATGGTTACCCGTGTCGATCTCGTGATTAACAAGGTGGGTCCTGCCCAGACCTATCTTTTCGAAAGAAATTTGTTCGAACAAGTTTTTAATTCGGTCCAAGTCCTTGGACTGAGCAGGATTCAATTCTTCGGCAGGGACGAGACAAGATGGCGAGGGATTCACTGAGTACACGGGTTGAGTATTTGACTGTTTGGCTGGTTTGTTATCCAGATGTCCAGGAAATAGCCTGGGAGTGAGTCCAGATGATTCAAGAAAAGGGACTCCAAGGATGAAACAGTCGTTTAGGGAAGGGACTAGGACGAATGATACCCAGGTGGTGGTATTGTCATAACGAATGGGCAAGGTAACGGTTCCGATACTACGGTGGGAGGTATTATCGACCGTGTGAATTGAACAATTACCAGGGGTGATTTTATAATTGAGATTAATAAAGGATTGGTACAGATTTCCGCCTAAGATGTTGATGGCTGCACCGGAATCAAGCAGACCGCGAAAGGGGACACTGTGGATTTTAAAATTCAAGTATGGGCGATTGTCACGGGCATTTGTAATTTTTACCGCATGGAGATACCAGGTTTCGTGGAATAATTTTACAGAAGCCAGCCAGTCTAACCACTCCGCTGAGCGCGGGATTACGGGAGACTGGCTAGCTGCTAGTTTTTTGTTGCGAAAAAACTGGGGGGTGGTCTAGAGGTGTCAGGAAGGTTTTTTTTTCTGCAATTCTTGGCGATATGGCCCAGGTTTTTGCAGGAGAAACATCTTAGGGGGCTCTTGGGAGGCACACGAACGGCAGCTAGGGATTTCTGGACGTAGGGGCCGGATTTAGGTTCAGAGCGGCTGGGGTGGTCCGACGCACCAATCAATCTTTCGTAGGTCTGGCATGCTCTCTCCAGTTCCACGACGGAGGAGAAGTTGGCTGAAATTATTACGGGGGCTAATTTGGGCGAAAGTCCCTTCCTTAATACCTTGAGGATCTCCTGGTCAGAGAGACCGTCCTCCCCAATGGTATTATTGGTGCTCACTACCCGGGCGAAGTAGTCTGCCGCTAATTCATTTTGAGACTGGCGCGAGGACCATATCTCCAGCTTCTTTGAGATGACATAATCGTCATCCTCGAAACGCTGCAGGAACTGTGACTTAAGGAGCAACCAGTCACTGGAGGTCGTACAATACGCTCTATAGTGTGTCAGAGCGCGGCCTTTGAGGAATTCGGGAAGTACAGATGGCAACAATTGGGAGTCGAAGCGTCTAGATTTGGCGATTTCTTCTAGACGGGTGAAAAATTCGCGCACATCTTCCGCGCCGGTGAAATGTTGCACAGGCCACGATGCGAAATTAACATTCAAGGGCTGAAGCTCTACAGGGGGTCGTGTTAGAGAAACCGATGAAGAGGACACGATTGAAAGGGGGGCGGAGATCGGCAGGTCAGCGACAGTGGGGGGTATGGTGAGTGGAACGACATCACTCGTCCGTGCGTTGAATTCCTCAGCCTGAACACGGACTTCCACGAGGGTATTCTTTGGCAATATTCCGCGATCCTTCAACGCCTTGCAAAGGGTTTTGAAATGGGCCCCGGGAACATTTACTATTTGTTCCATTATAAACAATTAATTACAAACTACCAATTCGACAATAAACAGTTAACAATCAATATACGACATATGTTTAGCCCACACAAGTCCTTCATCGAATGACAACGCCAGAACGCCACACGTTTGGGCGCCAGTGTAATGGGTGTCTCCCTACCTCGGCTAGCGCAGAGAGCGGGCCCTTAGATCTCCGGTTTTCTCGTGAGATACTTTCCGGCTGTTTGTCATTCGAATAGGGAAAGGTGTAAATAAATACATATGACGGAATACATGAGGGTTTATTATAACACAAAAAATAGTTAAATTATTATCTAGGGGCTAGAGATGTCGTACGTATACAAAAAAAAGAGGCACATGGTGAAATAATGAAGAGGCTGTTTGAGGCGATTCCTCGACGGCGTGCTCGTCAGGACATCGACCGGCGACGTCGTCCGTAGACGTTATCAGCGACGCTAACCAGAAGATGGTGGGTCAGCATATCAATATGTAGAGCGTCACCTGGCAGACACGAGGTTCCCTAACCTGTTGGTGCTGTCTGAAGCGGCGTGAAGTGGTCCTCGCAGTTCCGCATGGTGGTGAGGTCAACCACGTTGTCGGGGCATGATGTGCGACAACACGTGGGCGGCAATTTCGGGAGCAGAGGATGGCTCGGACCGTGGCGGAGGGAATCAACCGCAGCAAGGTCGGGCTTGACAAACGGCCTGGGAGCGGATATGCACTTTTGGCATCGCCATAGTGCAGGACAAGTTGGCGGAAAACCTGAAATAATGCCACAGATTTTATGGGCACGATGGCAAGTACCTCAAATACCTTGCTCGAAGTTATTCCATGGCGGATGAGGCTAGATGAAAGCGGATTATCCCATCGGGAAAATCGCGGGTCGAAACGGCGATCCTCCAATCGATGCCGCGAAGTTGACAGCTCAAAGCGAAGTGAAGTCGGGCCGAATGGGCTGCGCAGAAAAGGTTGCGCAGAAGGGGCTGAGAGTGAACTGCCGAGGGCGCACACATCGGGGTGAATTTAGCGCCAAATCCGCGAACCGCGCGGGAACAAGAGTCTGTAGCACTCTGGTGGTAGAAACGGGAACTAGGGGTTTGAATGGAGTTGAGAGCTAAACGCTGAATATTGGGATAACCGAAAATAACAAGAAATAGTAATGGTTACCTTACACAGGACAAAAAGAAGAAGAAGGCATGGCCGATATTAAATTTTGTATATACGAATACATGTATTTTTTTTAACCTTACTTATTCAGAAAAAATGAAAAATCAATAGGAAAATCTTCTATTAAATATACGATTTGAAGGATAATAAAAATGAAAACGTCTATTTAAAAGAAGCTTTGTTATTGTATATTTCATGTGAATGATATGTTTCGCCTGTCATATTCGTTATTTAATATGCAATTTTACACCTCTGTTCAAGAAACAATAAATAATCTGATAGTTCGTTGAAAATGTTTATAAGGTCTTACTAACCCTCAGAGTAATTGAAAGATTATTGTTTTTATTGGCGGTTATATGAAAACCGTGCATGCAAATTAAAAAGTGCGCACACGGCGTTTTGTGAAAAAAAAAAATTCCAAAAAGATTTTTTTTTATTATCGTGTTACTGTGTGGATTTTAATTCCATAAATTTATATAATAATTCTCTTAGTTTCAAAGATCCGACAGAGCCTCGGCCATTGATTTCAGCTTACGAGAGAAAAAGTTTTCAGATGAAACGCATAAAATTACCCCCAACCCAAAGCCTGTGACTAACTGAGCTATTTAAGCACTGCCCATAGTTCTATAACTAGCGAGCTTATAGCGTTGGAGGGGATTTGTTCGTATTGAAAGTCAGGCTGCACTCAAAGTGCTTTTAAAATCTGCATTGTTAAATAGATTAACAAAATCAATTTGTATCAACGAGAATTCAATAACAATGCGGATTAAATATTCGATTGTTCACCCATGAATGGCGGGTACTTATTGTATTAATTATCTTCTTCTTCTTCCTGGTGCTATCCCAACTCATAGTTTGCGTTGACTGTTGGGGTCGGCTCTTCTCGATCTCAGCCTGTACTTCTTACGGTTCTGAGTATCGCCTTCACTCAAGGCATTTCTCTGCAAGAGGCTATTGCACTGAATCGTCCACGTTTTCCTAGGTCTCTCTCTGGATAGTTGCCGAGGAAGATTTACAGATAGAACTTTATTTACTGTGCGGTCTGGTGGCCTCCGTTTTATATGCCCGTATTATCTCATCTGCCTTTCTTCAAGCTTACTATTTATATCAGTAACTCCCAGACTACCCCGAATGCTTGAACTTTTTATTTTGTCTCTCAGCGATACCCCAGCGGACCACCTAAATATTCGCATTTCTGCCGTTTCTAGTTGCCGCTGTACATTGTCCAATGCTCGGAGCCGTACATAATTGCAGGTCTGACCATAATCTGGTATACTTTTCCACTTAGTTTTACAGGCATTTTTAAGTCACATGACACTGCTATCATAGTTCTAAATTTCAGCCACCCATTCGCATCCAATAATCAACACCCGCTACACAAACTCTCACAAACTCTGCTTTTAAGAATAAGTGGGCCCAGGTATTTAAACGAGTCACATTTAGTTTACACCTCCCAATCCAATTGCATTGGGTTTTCAAATGGTAGGATCAGATATTCTGCCTTTTTCTGCTGATTTTTAAGCCATTATCTTATAGGATCCTTCTCCATCTTTCTAATTGCTGTGACTATCTGACATCAGCAACATGTTTATATACATAGTATAATTATTGATTTAAAATAGTACAACAACAACAACAACAACAACAAACCATCACGCCGTTTCTCCGCAGGGGTAGGCAGAGAGAATTGACCGCTACACTACTCTTTTCTGGCAAACCTCTCTAGATTCCTCCACATTCATACAACGAGTCATATACGCACGTCGATTCCTCCGACTTAAAACATGACCAACTATTAAAATTTGAATAATTTGGTCATGCCATGTTTTCATCGGTCTGCCTCAACTCCGTAAACCATTTATATCATTAACGTATACTTTCTTAACCATTCTTTCTCCATCCATGCATTCCATATGTCCGAATCAACGCAGCGATCCTTTTATAATTTTGTTCATAATACCTTCTTTCGCTCTACATTCCTTTCCAGTATTGTATTATATTATGTATATAATATTATGACAACTTTGGTTGAGTTGATTAAAATTATTTTTGATTCTGTTTTCTATACAGATTATGAATCCCCTGTAGTGAATCGTGAAAAGTTTCGATGTTTCGGGTTTGAAGTCAGGAAATGTTCAAACAAAGCCTAACCGAAATATGTAGATAACAGATTAGTGCCAAGTCAGAGATTCGCCACTACTTTGGGAAATTTCGTGTTTACACTTAGGCGATTTGTTGTCCCATAGGATTAAATCGATGAAACAGTTCTAAGGTTATTTAAGGGCTAAGTCAACAAAGGGTTCAACTGTTTATTCGGCTAAGGGTGAGTGCTTAAAGGAATGTTTGTTACAAATATTATTCTATTACCAGAATTAGTAAAAGTATGCAAACAAGATTATCTAGTTTAATTTACAGATTCATAGAAACGTACATAAAAAAATACGTTAGTTTGTCATCACGCAATAGGAAATTTGGTTTTACTAAATGAATAAGCTTCATGCCATTCTTCTTTTTACAATAACACTGCTGTATACAATATTTTAACCGTTCTTCTATCGTCGCTTCATTCCATATGTCCAAACTATATCATTTTTAATTTTATTCATGATTCAATCATCTACCTGACATTTCTTACTTATTTTATTGTTCAGTATTCTATAATATATTGTTTTCCCGCACATTCTTCTCAGTATTCTCATTTCTAAGGCTTTTATCTTAATTTAATCCTTCTTTTGCCACCTCCAAGCTTCGTTTCGAGACTTCAAGTTTGTAAAAGGGGAAATGTAAAAAATGCTATCACTTAGGATGTTACACATAGATGTTCAACATTGGAAATATTTGAGTTTAGCCAAAGAACATGACATAGAGACATTAGCTATGGCGGCTCGCGGGTAAATAAATTTAAATAATATACGAGAATTGGAAGAACTTTTCAAAATTCCCATGTATTATGTTAAAACTGTACTTGTTAGATATAAGCTGCTATACAATTTGCGAGAGCATATTCGTTGCCTCAAATTATGCAAATTATATCATAAATTGCGGAGGCCTAAATCGTTGTGCAAAATCCTCGCAATACGTGATTCAAAGTTTGCCTAGATCGGTGACGAAATCCCATATAAACTTTGCTCTTCAAAACTTTCAAAACGAGATGGAAATATATTGCCAAGGCATTACCGAGTACAGATCATGTGCTTAGCATGGCTTAGTACAAATTCACAGCGCTAATGAATAAAGTAATCTCTTGTCGTTCCAACAGTTTTGTGAGTACGTATCGCACCGCTATACCTGAGGTATAAGCAGTAAACAGTTCAGCGACTCTACTCTCTCGAAACTCGATTCATTATGAATTCGCGTGTGTGGTACTCAAGCTGCCAGTTCAATACAAATGGGTAGGGGTTTGAAAAAAGTTGTGAGTGCCTTTTAAATTCCAAATGTTTGGTATTTGAAAGTAAAGTAATAGATTGAGTGGAATGTGGTGAAAGTAAAATTATTGATAAAAGTTCGATCAATCTCCTTGATGACTTTGAATTATTAATACTCTGGTGATGGCTTGATCTATCACGTGGGTTTTCATTGCTTAATAAATCTTTTTAATTAAATGGTTATTGTATGTAAAAATTCTCTAGTATAGTTCTTCAAAGAATAAACGTAATTCTTATGAATAAAAACAATTGTTTTCTAGAAGTTTTGTTTTATTTT
Source organism: Lepidostoma basale (assembly GCA_022606425.2). Classification (NCBI taxonomy): domain Eukaryota; kingdom Metazoa; phylum Arthropoda; class Insecta; order Trichoptera; family Lepidostomatidae; genus Lepidostoma; species Lepidostoma basale. The sequence continues at coordinate 67,058 of JAHDVF020000230.1, forward strand.
ATATTATAATGACATGTTTCGCCCGTCTTAGCCATTATCAAATTTTATATTGTCTCAGACAGGGAAAACACGTCATTTTCATAAATTATATTTAAAATTCTAGAAAACAGGCGTTTTTATTCGTATTAATTATTTAAAATTGAGTTTTACATTTTTGTCCAAGAAACAATAATATTATTAATGTTTGTGGTTTTTATTGTGTTGATATGATACATTATAAAATATATAATGAAAATGCGATTGCTTATTCCGTTTTACAGTGATATTTATACTAACTAGCTAACTAAATAACCATCACGCCGTCTCCCCGAAAGGGTAGGCAGAAATAATGGACTGACACACTTTAACCGATGCGGCACTCCATCCTTCTCTTTTCGCCCCCGCGGGAGACGCGGTTTGATGGGTTGTGAACCTCATCGCCACCAATAGGCATCTCCCGCGCACACTCGTCCAACATCCGCAAAATAAATCTTAAACAAATAATATAAAATACAATGATACAAAATAAAAATAATTTAACACAAAATGTTCTTTTTAGATGGTCCACATATTGTCTATTTAATTTATGTTCCACGTATTTACCGTTTTTTTTAATTAACAGTAATTAGGCACTTAAAACAAAATTTGATATGGTGATATTAATTTATATATAAACATATATAAGAAATTGTTACAATTTTGTTTTACCATGCAAGGGGATTCATTTATAATGATAATAAAATACTTATTTTAGTGATATGTACGCTAGATCCCCTGAATACGGAACTGAATATTTACTTATTATTTGTACCTCGTTACAGGAATTATTTTTCAGTTTTTGTAAAGAAAACGTAATTGAAAATATAAATAACGAAAGTTCAATATTAGCAAAGTTTGTTCAGCACTTATGCCTTTCGGCGTCCTTATTTATCCTTGTTTTGGAACCTTAATTATAATATTAGTTCGGAAAGTTTTATTCCATAACTTAAGGAACTTGCCGTTCATGTATTGTGTGTATCGAGGCTGAACATCAAGTCCTTATTATGTAGAAATAAATAAATCATACTCACTAATCACACAAAGCAATACTTGGAGTTTGTGAAATTAACCTTTGACAAAGAAAGTATTATCTCGAATCGTTTATTCGTAATTGAAATGTTGAGATACAAACTTTTGTGTATGTGGTACTATATAGAAGATACTCATATTTTGTGTAATATTCTGGAAATATAGGAATCAAAGGTATATGTTAATGACGTAAGCCGAACTAGAAATATGGGAAGATCGAGGAGACAGTAGAAAAATAAAATTAATCAAATATTAAAATTTCGGCCACTTGGGAAGTCAGAGAAATCGAAGTGTGTACATGACACGATGTATGAAAGTTGGGGATGTGAGAAAATGTTGAGTTGAGGATGTATGTCAAGAAAGAATAGTGTGGCGGTCCATTATTTCTATACCAACCCCTTTGAGAAGATGGCTTGATGGTTTGTTAGTTCTTCTTCTTCTTCTTCTTACTCTCAGTTTAGGTCGTATGAACTGTTTGCGTTAGTTAGTTATTTAGTTATTTTAGTAAGTTTAGTTAGTTATTTGCTGGAAATGTTATTGATATCAACACCGAGGTTGAACCGCTAGTCAGCTGACCGGTTTCGATACTATCCATATCTCAACGAGGGCGTTTATATACTTCTTCAATAAATTAAAAACGCTTTTATACCGGGAGTTTTTAAGTGTCCTTTGTCATCGACATTGAGTAATAAGTAAGGTAAATTGGCGATTTGGAAAAATCGTATTTGATAATGTTTATTGTTTCTTGAACAATAAGGTTAAACTCCACATTAAATAATTGATACGAATGAAAACGCCTGTTTTTAGGAGTTTTATTATATTTAAATTTATAGGAGCGTAAATAGTGAAAAAATGTTTTTGTATAAAATCTTTTTAGAAACGACTGATGTTTGTGGAATCGACCGGTTTCGGCAGCTTGCTGCCATCTTCTAGTCTCTCTCTCTCTCTCTCTCTCTCTCTTCTCGAGAAGATGACGGCGAGCTGCCGAACCAGTCGAACATACAACATCAGTGGATTTTAACTAAATATCCATTTTAAAAAGATTTAATATATATTTTTTTTCATTATTTACATTGAATTTCTATCACGAAATTTCAGAAAACAACATTATTTTTTATGGGAATGTAATTTGATATCAATCATCTGATAATGCCTTACAAAGGTGAAACAGGTCATTTCTATTAATTATAATAAAATTCCTAGAAAACAGAGGTTTTCATCCGTATTGATTTATTTAATAACATTATTAACAAAAAATATAAACTTTTTTATTAATTTTAAAAATATGAAAACACCTGCCTCTTGTCATGCCGGTGGGGAGAGAAATGAAACTGCTGAAAATGATTGCTTCGGATATCAACGTATTTCACATTAGTAAAAGTACATTCAGAATACAAATACTCTTGACTTTGGAGAGTATCTTGCATTCCTAAAGGCGAACCATCTCTCATGGGATACTGGTATATACAATATATTATATTTTACTTGTTCAAAATAGATGCTTTAAAATATGATTGCTGTTTGGAATATTTTTTTGTAGTCATTAAACTAATAGTAGAACAACACAATACAACACGTGTTTTAATGACATATTATTTGTTATTTTTTAATATAAAAATTATGTGGAAAAAGATTGAAGAAAACGTCCGTTTTCTAGAAAATTTATCATATTTTATGAAAGAGACGTAATTTGCTTTATTTGTATATTTTAAATTTTATAATTCATGACTAAAAAATGTCGTACCAAGGATTATTATAAAATAAAAATTCTTCAAAATTTTAAGCTTTTGAAAGTTGAAAGGTAAATAAGGATAAATGTTTTTTATTCATAAAAATTCCGTTCCGAAAATTTTATAAGGAAAAACTTACTAATTTAAATAATAAAAAAATATTAAGTTTCACAGCAGGAATTCCTAAATTTTATAAAAAAATCACTTCAAAATTGTTGTTAATTGAGTAAAGAATAGGAAAGTATAGAATAGATTTGTATAGTATAGCATAGTATAGAATATATAGTATAGTATAGAATAGAAGATTTTTAATTTGATATTTTTAAAATTTATCTTCGACTCTGAGATTGATCACCTAAAACTCTATCAACATATCTTTTGATTATCGATGTCTTGTAATTTAAACATATATAAGACAACAACAACAATAACAAACCATCACGCCGTTTCAGTGCAATAAGCAGAGAGAACGAACCGCCACACTTCTCACCACTCCAGCTTCCTCTACATTCATAGAGCGAGTAACGCACGTCGATTCTTTCGACTTCTAACATGCCTATTTAAAATTGTATAATTTGGTCATGCCAAGTTTTCCTCGGTCTCTCACGACTCCGTTCTCCATTCACATCGTTAACATATGTTTTCTTAACCATTTTTCCTTCATCCATGTTTCCATATAACCAAACCAACACAATGATCATTTCATAATTTTGTTCATAATACTTTCTTCCGCTCTACATTCATTCCTTATATTAGCGTTTAAAATTCTGTCATACATCGTTTTACCACACAAACGTCCAATGAATCTCATCTCTACCGTATTTATTCCGCTCTCATCCTTCTTCTGCCATTCCCATGCTTCACTTCTAAACATCAGGGTTGGTACTAAAACTCTTTTGTAAACGACATTTTTGCTTAAAAAATTAATATATTCATTGATAAGACAATATTTGCGATCCAATTTCTATGATAATTAAATCGTCTAGTTAATTTTAATCTTTGAATAAAGCTTGAAAAGATCTTGATACATGGGAACTGGTGCTCGGTATGGGGCGCTAATCTCAATCGATGGTTTACAGTTTCGCTAAACTCGTTGAGGATCGCGGTAATGAAGATAAAGAATCCCATCTTCTAATGCAAACAGGCGCAGGTGGTTCTCTTCTCGGAAATACTTTCGCGCTTCGCATGGAACATTCGCGTATACTCGTATATAATAGAATGGAATTGAAAACGATTGTATTGCTTTCGAACACGAATTGAATGCACGTATAAAATGTTATCAACAGCATAATGTCAAATTGAGTTACGATTTTTGAGTTTTATTTTTCTGAACTTGTTTCGTAGGGTTTTACGAGACGAGGAAGTTGCTTCCACGTGTGCTGTTACTCTAACACCCGGCGCCCCCTGAAAACGACAAAAAGTCGGCCAAACCTTCCAATACAATGGCAAGAGAAAGAGGTAAGCACTTTTTGATTCCATCTCAGCGATATATAAAGCTTTTTTGCCAATGATACGAAGAAGAAAAGAACTTCATCATTGAGAAAATTATATAAACTAAGATATCGTTCTCCCGATGGTGAAGGTGTTCAACCTTCGAAATGTGTCTAAAAAAATACTCTTAAAAGAGGGAAACAGTTTTTATTCATTAAAAAAATTACCATTATGGTACTCATAATGCCAACTTCCCTTATTATGGTGATGAAACCGATAGAAAACGTCCATTTTATGGATTTAATTTTAAATGAATGATATGTTTGGCTTTCCTTAGGCATTATTAAACATGTAATAAAACTTTATTTCATATTAATGATGTAAATGGGGTATGAAGTCGAAGCGGACCGAGGAAAACATGGCATGACCAAATTAATCAAATTTTAAAGGTTGGTCATGTTAGAAGTCGGAGGAATCGACGCGCGCGTATGACTCGTTGTCTGAATGTGGAGGAAGCTAAAGAGGTTTGCCAGGATAGAGTAGTGTGGCGGTCCATTATTTCTGCCTACCCTTGCAGTGAAACGGCGTGATGGTTTGTTTGTTCTTCGAATCTTTTGCTCGAATTCTCGACTATCGTAACACGAAATTATCCAAGAAAAACAAAAAATGCATATTATTTTTTTTTCTAAGTACATACATTTTTTGGTCATTTTCATCCCGAAAAAGATTTATAAAATCTTCTAAAACCATAGTGTTTTTTTTTCGAATAAATATGTTGCTTTTTCATTCATGCTCGTTTTTTACGCTGCATATTTTATGGTTTTCCGACACTTCTGTTCCAAATAACATTTGTATTTTACAACTTTCTACGATTCTATTAAAAATGAAGGATATTTGACCTACTTTTTTTCATCAAAAATATATACAATAAGAAAACTTTTGGGTACAGGAGCGCGTAAAGATTTTATCAAAAATAGGCATAAGAGCTTATCACGTTTATCGCTGAGCTGTGCGCCGGATTTGGTTTGAAAAACCCATTTAAATACGCATTGATATAGTATTGAATATATTTCTAACAAAGTAAAAAGGTATCAAGTTTTGATAACAAGATTTCGATAACAAAGGTTTGGGTTTGAGAACATCTCTTATTTGCGTCATTTCATGCATACTTAGTTGATATATATCTTTAAACATTTAAATTTTTCATAATTTATAAAATAAAATGAGATTGAGTCATATCGTATCTTTTTAATATATACTCATATTCCTCCTGACGATTTTTTATATAATAATTAAAATCTATTATCAAAATCAAAAGCCACTCGTATACAAAAAGATGATACAGTTGTGTAAAAAAACAATTTTTTTTAATACACTGTTTTTTTCCAATTTTAAGTTTATTTGAGTACACGTGACGAAGGTTTTACACCTCCATCATCGAGCGAATTATATGAATTCTTAAAAAAAATCATTATTATTCCACAGTGTTAAAGACGTTAATGGCTTAAGTTTTCGAAACAATATATTTCTTTATTTCTACGACCAAAAATTAAAACTAATTGAAATAATTCCTTTATTATGATTAATTCTAAATAGCATTTTAAAGAAGTGTTTACTGATTTTAATATTTTATTCAAATATTTTTTTCCTTCTAAAACAGAAAGCGAGCAAATTTTCGAGAGCACCCGAAAGTTGAGATATATATTTTTATTTTATTATTATTATTGATAAACGTCATTCTCCTAAGTTTATATAATATTTTATTGATGTGACATATTCCACAACTAATTAACCAACCATCACGCCATCTTTCCGAAGGTGTAGGCAGAAAGAATAGACTGCCACACTTCTATTTCCTGACATATTTCTCTCGATTCCTCAACATTCATACATCGTGTCATGCACGCGCGTCGATTTCTCTGACTCCTCACGTGGCCGACATTCAATATTTTATTTATTTGATCGTGTTACGTTTTCTTCGGTCTTCTTCTATTTCTAGTTCCATTTACATCGTTAACATATAATTTTTTACCATTCTTTCTTCATTCATTCTTTTCTATTTCCAAACCATCTTAATGATCCTTTCATTATTTTGTTCATTACACCATCATTCGCATATTTATAAACAGAGTATTCCACACATTCATCTAAGAGATCTCATTTCTATTGGATTTATTCTACTTTCATCCTTCTTTTGCCAGTTTCATGCTTCGCTTGGATTTATTCTACTTTCATCCTTCTTTTGCCAGTTCCATGCTTCGCTTCCATACATAAGGGTCGGTAGAAGAACACCATTGTGCACTGCCATTTTAGCTTTTTGGATAGTTTTTTGTTTGCGATGACAATATAACGTATCTCAATAATATAATATACTTAAAGTTATTAACGTATCAAAATAATATAATACAATAGAACTTCTAGAAACGAAAGTTTTCATCAATATTTATTATACGAGTATATTAGAGAGTTTTATACCATCGTTGCTATGTATTTTCATGTTAATATTTTGTTAAATATTAAAAATAAAAAAATATGTATTTCTGTTTTGTAATATATTTAGTTAAAATGGTTTAGACCGGTTTCTGCAATTCTCTATCATCTTGTGGTACCTGTCGAAAGTTCTTGTGGCTGTGGTAAACTGCCGAAACTGGTCGAAGCAGTAAACCGTATAAAAAATAATTAAGTAAATACCTGTATAAACTATACAGATTTTTTATTATATTTATTGTTTACATTATTTACAATTAAATATGAAATTCAAATAATTCCATAAATAGTTTTTTTTTTCGTTGGATGTGAAGCAAAATTCTATAAAATTAAATTCCTGCCTTTAGTATTCTGAATCAATAGAGATCACGACCCATAACTTGAGATTGTACATTAGAACTAGGATGTTATGTTACCTGTAACGTAATACGCTATGCCCATGTACGTTTTACTACCCGCAGTTAACACGTTACTGAACAAGACTCGACTTCGAAACGCCTCGTGAAAATATTTAATTAATAAAAATATCATAATATATTATTATTGAATTATCCTGGTTCCTGTATTGTGTTCTAGTCAATTCAACCCTATGATATTAGATTAATGATATTATGATAACCTTTATTTTATCGTCCTCAAAATCTGCGTCATAATACATTGGATTAGATATACGTTTCAAAGCGAGAGATATCAGATTACTAAAATTTTATACAATTGTTTCAACTTACGACACAGGAAGTAAAACCGTTGACATTCGTGGCAGAGTAATAAAAGCTCTGACTGCCATACCGAATGTTCCGGATTCGATTCCCAGCGATGGCAGTGTGATTGTCACACTGTCATTGGTCTAGTGTAGAATTCACGTGACAAAAAAAATGGCCATAGATTTTCTACGTATCATATGTCATGAGAATCAATATAATATGTAAAAACAAATTGTATACGGTAATTGGGTTCAAACTATCTGTTGTGTATAAAAAAGTGATATTTTGTTTAAATCTAATATTAAAAGATACAAAATATCATTTGCGAATTTTCACACCTTTTGAAATATCATCGAGCTAAAATACCGTTCACGGAGTAAGTAGAGGATCATCTGACGTAATGTAGAACACAGGGCAGAACACGGTTAATTTTTGTATGTAAATATTAATATATGATCAAATTTTGATAAGTCATTATTGTATAAAATATTTGTTATGGAATGAACATTTTTAAATTTATTTTTCCCAAGATTTCAAAATTTTTATAGTGCAGTAAACTATTAACATCTAAAGTTTATTTAATAATATTTAGGAATAAATTTTAACCTTAATATGTGGGCAGTTGTTACTATTGGTTATAAAAATATTGTAATATACATTATAATATCACGGACCATCTCTGAGGCAGTTGAAACATGCCTGGGTTTCTATATCTCTGGTATGAAATAAGGCACATTTGCCAGCTCTGAGAAAGAACCTACTTGTATAACAAACTTCTGTATTTTGGAATGATAAATTGCCTTCCTTACTTCACCTTTGTATTGGTTCAGATATTGAACATAAAGTGTATGGCGACCGTTTCTGCTAATATTTCTATGTGTCTGTCCTAATTTCCCGGGGGATGGTTTTCAAAGTAAATTTGCTAAACAATAGAATAATAAAAACACACATGTAGTTTTATATTTCTATTATACGAAAGATTTTATAAATTATACAAATTAAATTATCATTTGCTAAATGATTTTAATCATAAATACGACAGTTAAATAATTTTACTCTCATAAGTATAATAGTATATTAATTTTCTAAACTCCAAATCGAACGTTTGTTATCCCTTGAAAAAATATGTTAAACTCCATATTAAATATTTCATATGCACACTTGATAATCTCCAAGACAGGCTAAACATGTCATCCACATAAATTAAAATAAAACTTCTAGAAAACACACGTTTTCATTATTATTAAATGTTAAGTATTGATGAAAACGTCTGTTTTTTTAAGATTATTAAAAATATTGTGATATAGGTCTCCTCCGAAACACGTTTGAATAAATATTTAATAAATAAGTGGATTATATAGCGTTACATATTTGGCTACTAAATCAACTAACTAAGTCATTTGTGTTAACGTTGGATATTGGTTCTATACACAGTAAACATAAAATATTAAATTTTTTATTAACATATCTCAATATAAAAATGGTTACTACATTTAATATCAAAAACACAACAACACTCATAAAAATATTTTCTTTGCGTATGAAATGCTCACCGCTGAACTTCAATCATTAATATTATAGTTTAGTTTACGTCACTCACAAAACTATTAATCACTAATAAATTTGTTATTTCCCGAGCTGTATCAGACCATTTTACCACGAAAATATTATACTGATAAGTTTATTTTCATATTAATCATATTTTGCGTGGAAGTTTCTATTTTATACGATGTATTTCTTATAAGAATAAGTAAATTTGGATTAAAACATTTAAGAAATGTTATGTTTCAAAGAGCGAAATAAATACAATGTAATAAATACGAATAAAAATGTCTGCTTACTGGAAGTTTTATTATAATTTATGTGAATGACATGTTTCGCCTGTCTAAGGTAGTATCAAATGTACTTTACAATGATTATGCCTAAGACAGGTGAAACATGTCATTTCCATAAATTATAATAAAACTTCTAGGAAACATTCGTTTTCATTCGTATTTAATATGGAGCTCAACAACATCACTGTTGAAGATGCAATAAACGAACAAATACAATTGAGACAGCGACAACAAACAATAACGTCGTTTCTCCGGAAGGGTAGGCAGAGAGAATGTATCGCCACACTACTCTATCCTGACACACTTCTCTAGCTTCCTCCACATTCATACTGCGACATATACACGCAGGTAGATTCATTAGACTACTAACATGGCTGACCTTTAAAAATTAATTTCGTCATGTCATGTTTTTTTAGATTTTCCTCGAACCCGTTCCTCTATTCACATCGTTAACGCATACTTTCTTAACCATTCTTTATTCATTCATGCGTTTCATGAATCCAAACCAACGCAGTGATCATTTCATATTTTTGTTTTGTAACAGTAATTTATTCCACTATAGATTTCTTCCTGATATCAGCATTTGAAACTCTGTCGTACGTCGTTTTACTACACACACGTCTATGGAATCTCATATCTACCGCATTTATTCTACTATAATCCTTCTTCTACCAGTTCCACGCTTCGCTTCCATATAATATATGGATAATATTATTATATAATAAATGGGTTGGAACTAGAACCTTAAACTTACTCTGTTTAAAGACAGAGCTATAAATGGATTATAATATTATTATTTAAAAATATAATGTTGTTATTCGAAATTTCGTATTTCAAGTTTATTGTAAATAATGAATATTAAAAAAATGGAAATTAGAAAAATATATACAATATACGAGTATCAATGTAGTAAAATTATTCTTCGATATGACCGGAGATATTGAATCATTCATATAAAGTTCATATATTGATCATTTTAAGAACGATATTGTTAAGTGTTATATCCAAAAAAATAGTAACAGACTATGTGTTGATTGACATTTGAAGGCTATATCTGATGTTATCAATCAGTATATAGATAAGAATTAAATACTTTTAAAGGGTGGTTTACAGTATACTAGTCTAAATTCTGACAAGTTTTTAATAGACCTGTCGATTAAAAAGTTAATTCAAAGTAAACGGGTATCTACTAACGTCCAGTTTCTAAATTCTGTGCAGGAAAAGCGATTCCAGTCAAGTAATCTCCCCATAGCAGAATACCTTTTTGGTCTTATTTCGATCTATTTAAACTTCTTATAAGGAGAATAAAAAACACTGGTAGCATTTTACATTTTGAAAACCTTTTTGTAAATATTATTTTGTATTGTATCAAGATTTCATAAAAAAAGTGAAATCAGATGCACAATATTCTCTTCTTATTCTTCTCCTTCCACTACTGTATATAAACCCCTTCCACTGTTTTCTATTCATCCCAATTTTGTCCCTTCCGCATTCAGGTCTATCCAGCTATTCGGGCGATGTCATCAGTCCATCTTTTAGGTGGCTTCCCGACACTCCTGCGTTTGAGTATTCTGGTTACCCATATGTTACAGATCTATCTGGCTAACATATATGGTACGTCCAGCTCATTACCACTTCAATATTTTTAAAAGTTTAATTCGGCATCTAATTTCTACTATTAAGTCTCACGCTGTATATTTACTATAGCTTCTCTATGTATCGTGATTTTTGGCTGAGAGTAGATGTCGTACATTTTTTTTACTGTAGGGTAGAGTACGATATGAACTGATTTAAATTATCATACGAGTATATTTTCTTTGCTATGAGATTTTTCTGTATTTCCTTAATTAGTTTTTCAAACGTGTTTATTTCAAAAATATTATTTTTGTATTAAAACTCAGAAAATAAAATTGATCATCTCGTTTGAACTCTCATTTTCATACAGTTAACCATGAGTGAGATATTTGTGAAAAAGTTACATGATCATCCTTAAGGCGATTAAAATAAAAACAGGGATTCATCTCCTGTTGACTGGAATGATCTGCAGAAAAACAGGAACTTTGTTAATAGTTCATTACTGCAATTTGCCTTTTACGTTCAGAACACCTTTGCCTGAACATTACTGTAAATTATTTTGTTTAAAGTTCATTTTTGCTTTCACTTTTAGAATAATAGAAATTGGGCGATATGTGTATTTGTGTATTAAATTTAATTCCTCTTGCTCTTCTTGTCCTACCGGATTTCTGGACATACATATTTAAATCAATTTATATCGTATTCTTCGTAAACAAGACGTTAATGAGCTGCCAAAATTACTTGGAACCAGGAAAACAACTGGAATATACATATTTTGTAACATGAAATGAAACAAGAAATTTCAGTAACCAAATTAAATGTATCGATTTATATTATTTTATTAAACATGTATCAGAAAATACATTGTTGAAACGCTATTTTCTTTATTGTTAGTTAATTGCAGAATGATACAAAAAAATAAACAATAAATAACATTGCAAGCGAGTTGTAGTCTTCAAAGCAGATGAACATTGAAACCACGGACTTATCCTCGGGTGTAAATAATATTCGTTGAAATTTTGATTAAACCAAATTTCTCCACTAAATGCTAAATTCAATTACCCTTGTATCACTCGTCTTCAGTGGGGAGCGACTATCGTAGCGGTTCCGCGTAGCATTTCGTAGGTGTTCGTAGAGCTCTGTAGCGTGCTCGCGCCCGTCGTAACCAAGTTGCCAGTTATATTTATTGCAGATTGTTCACTAGTACCTACGCGCGCAGTGTTGAGATGAATACCACAAAGGGGCGAACGGTATGAAACTTGCTTACTACTGGAATGTGGCTTATTCTGTACGGGAGTACGAAGACGTTTGTACATGTGAGAAAAACGTGATGTATTGGGGAAATCTCCGTCGTAAGATAAGTCATATAAAGGTTTAGTCAGGAGACAACCATTTTTTTTAAATTTATTGAAAGTTAAGGCGTAAACACCGTGGAATTTTATTATTAAAAACTGATTTCATTTAAAAATTACACAGAAAATATGTTGAAGATTGTGATTGTGTTGTGAAATGGGTGACTTACCCTGTATTTTCCCAGGTGACTGACGGTGCATGACAAGGTGGCCTCCCTTCCAACCGGATACGTGACGTTGCCTATTTGCCCCTCGAACTCCGGATCTTCCGACGTCAGTCGTGCTGTATTATATTCTGAAAAATATAAATATCGTTGCAATATAATCAAATGAATCGCTCTGAAAATAATTATTTTGTACTCTCTTATATATATATATATATATATATATATATATTATATATAAATATGAATTTCCTGTTTCCGAATTAATTAATTGTCTGCTCTTTTTGACATTTCACAGTCAAATTATTTTTATGTATGTTACTTTTATATCTCATGTACGTTATTTCTATTTTATATTTATTATCTTTATTATTTTTTTTGTGTTTTGTCATTATATGTAAGTTGTATGTTTATGTGTGCAAATTTTTATTTACTTTGTTACTAAACACGCAATTTTTTGTAGAATCCCATGCGTAATTTATGTCAGAAATAAATTAATAAATAAATATTCGCGAAAGATTAACACCAATCCGCTGAATATATATTTCCTTCAACTAAAATATTATTATAATACAATAATGAGAATTTTATGGATCCCTTATTTAGTTTTATTGTAATGTTTAAAATCATAATATCAGATTTTTTTTTTGGACTTTTTAAATTGTGATTTTAAAATTGTTACTATTTCTAATATGAACATCGATACGTTAAACAGAAAAAAGTTTATTTAATAAAATGCAGTCTTCCAAGCTCCCATTTCCAATTATATTTTCAACGCAAAACACAATTTTTCAGATGAATCTTTTTTCCCAAATTACAATTTTAAATTATCACTTATAATTATGATATATTATAACTGTCATTTTTTTTAAATTAAAAGTTCTAAAGCAATTATTAAGGACTCTTAATTGTCAATAGGCAGGTCAAAAAGCCAGAAGCTCGGACGAAAAATGGACAAGAAGACTGTTGACTTGGAGACAGCAAAGATAAGTGCAGGGCGACCGCAACTACGGTGGCAGGATGACCTGAACGAGCATGTCGGAATAATCTAAATGCAGTCTGCATAAGACATAGTGACGTGAAGAGCCCTTTGTCCAATAGTGAACGGGAATAGGCTGAAGAAGAAGAGTAAACAATTAGTTCAGGTAATTTTTTTTATAATTCCAATGTATTATTCCTTTGCATTGTATTGATTTTTAAATAGGTTTTAATAGATCTTTTCTTGTTTAGTTTTTGTCCAATATTTATATATTTACACCTGAAGATGGAGGTTTCCTCCGAAATATATCATGATATTTAATATTTAAGTGGAAAATAAACAACGTTATTATTCAATTCCTAAGTGTATTACAATGGAATTCTGCAGTGTCAATGCCATAACTTTCGATAAAGAAAATAAACGTTAAATTACGTTATACGTACAACAAAAACCTTGGAAGCGTTCTTCTTTTGGATATTTAAAAATACGCGATTTCAAGAATTTTTTGAATTCTTTGAAATAAAGATACATGTTTCGCCTAACTAGGGCAATACTAAAATTTATAATACCCCTTTAAAATAACAAATAATGTCTACGATGATTTGAAAATTCCTTAAAAACGTGAATTTGTATAAAATCTCTGATTATCTCTGATATGGAGTTTTATGGTACATCGTTGTTGAACGATCTCTTTTTAAAAAATAATGTTGAAAATACGTTTTCTGGAAAATTTTTGACAAACTGAAAAAACCCAGATAGTCTTACATTATTGTTCAAGAAATGGTTAATACATTATCCGTTATTTTTATTTACCCTCCGCAAGCTGACATTGTGTGAAATAAAACGTTAACGATGTTAACGAACATTTTATTTGTCTCAATGTTTTATTGACTGTTTAATTATTATATCAATAAATATTTGAACTAACTAATCATCACGCTGTTTCCTCTGAGGGGTAGGCAGATAGGGTGAAGCGTTATACTGCTTTATCTTGACAAAACTCACTAGATTCCTCTACATTCATACATGGTCACATGCACACTCGTCGATTTTTCTGACAACGAATGTGGCCGCTTTTCATAATAGTATTTGATTATTTTGATTAATTTGGCGAATGTGACCGCCTTTTATAATAGCATTTAATTAATTTGGCCATGCCACGATTTTCTTGGTCTTCCGCGGTTTTCGTTTCACTCACACTGCTAGTGTACAACATTTTAACCATTCTTCTCTCACCCATGTTTATATGTCCAAATAATTTCAGGGATCCTTTTTTAATTTTACTAATGACGTTATCATTTGCCATACATTTCTTTTTCGTTTCATCGTTCGGTATTCGTTTATCGTTTTACCGCATATTTTTCTAAGAGATCTCATTTCTACCAGATCCAAGTTTCACTTCCAAACATAAGGGTTGGCACTAGAACTCCATTATGTATTGCCATCTTTGAAATAAGTGAATAGAATAATCAACGTTTATTATTTATTTTGCATTAAATAAAAATAACAGGTATAAAATAAAACTAGCCTGTGTGTAAAAAAGGAAATATTTGTATTGTTTTGAGCTAAAAGATAATGAAAATAGATTTATGTTAATCTCCTTCCGCACAAATTAAAACAGATTACACGGCAAATAAGGTAAAATTAAAACAAGAGCTGTCAAATGGGCATTGTGTTCGGGGCATTAAGCCGGCGACAAAATGGCCTCAACGCGAATTAAGTCATGAGGATTTGAAAGCGTTAATTTATTTCCATCAACGAAAACAAGAGAACCCGTCCTCTGAGCGAGAAAGTCATTAAAAAATTCTGCTTCATATGTAAAGCTTTCTCGTTGTGGAGAGCAGGGATGGCAAACTTAATAATTATTTAACCTTTTGTAAAGTGTGTAAAGTGTGTAAAGTGTGAAGCGGAGCATTGAACTGGCAAAAAAGGATGAAAGTAGAATAAATGCAGTAGAAATGAAATCTTTTAGACGAATGTGTGATACTCTGTGTATGATACAGTGTCGAATGAAAATATAAGAAGTTAATCAGTGCGAATGATGGTGTCATGAACAAAATAATGAAAGGATCATTAAGATGGTTTGGACATATGTAAAAAATAAATGAAGAAAGAATGGTAAAAAATTATATGTTAATGATGTGAATGGAACCAGAAATAGAGGAAGACCGAGGAAAACGTGGCACGATCAAATAAATCAAATATTGAATGTCGGTCATGTGAGGAGTCAGAGAAATCGACGCGCGTGCATGACACGATGTATGAATGTTGAGGAAGCGAGAGAAACATGTCAGGAAAGAAAAGTGTGGCAGTCCATTATTTCTGCCTACATCTTCGGGGAGACGGCATGATGGTTATTTAGTTATTAGTTAGGTAATTCGATACTTGAAATAAATAACGACTTATGCGAAGTTTAGGCCCAAGTAAGTTATGATAGGCATGTCATTGTGTTTAGAGTGCATCCAGGGCAATTGTCTAACTTAACGGCTATATCTTATTTTAATATTGTTGTGTGCTGGGTACACTATATGAAATTGGCGTTTTGTATGGGAGGAACATAAAGTTGATTTTTTTTAAATATAATATATTTATTTAATCAAAGTATGTACCATTGCTATCTATGCACTTTTGCCATCTCATAGGTAGTTCTAAAAACTTTACTAAAAAACCATTTGGACGGGAATTAATAAAATCTTTGAAGTCGGTTTGGACTGCCCCATCGGAGTTGAATTTTTTCCCTTGCAAGAAGTTATCCAAATTTCGAAAAAAATAGTGATCTGTTGGGGCAAGGTCCGGAGAGTACGGTGGATATCTGAGACATTCCAATTGAAGCTCTTCTAATTTGGTAGCCGTCTGTTGTGCAGTGTGTGGTCTAGCGTTATCATGAAGCAGCAGTGGCCTGGAGCGATTAACCAGCCTCGGTTGTTTAGCAGCTAGCTTATCCATCATGGTTTGCAGTTGCTGACAATAGACATCTGCCGTAATCGTGTGGCCAGATTTAAGAAAGCTGTAGTGAACGACACCAGCACTAGTCCACCAAACGCTCACAAGTAACTTTTTTGGAGTCAATTTTCAAGCGCTTCCGATTATCATACAGGATCCAATTTTCATCACAGGTTCGCACATCATCATCACATTCGATTCATCACATTCGATTCAAAATCCCTTCATTATTGTGCCGGTTGAGTAATGCAACGCAGCAGTCAACGCGCGTTTGTTGATTTGCTTCACTCAATTCGTGAGGTACCCACCTTTCAAGCTTAATCACCTTCCCAATTTGCTTCAAGTGGATTAAAACAGTTTTATCACTAACACCGCAGCCTGCAGCTAACTCGGACGTGGTTTGCGATGGATCCGCTTCCACAATAGCCTTCAATTCTTCATTATCAACTTTGGTCTCCGGCCGTCCACGGGGCTTGTTCTGCAGGTCGAAATTTCCAGAACGAAAACGTTGGAACCAAAAACGCACTGTGTTTTCTTTTGCGGCACCGTCACCATACACATCTTTAATCCTTCGAGCCGTTTCTGCAGCACTGGTGCCACGGTGGAACTCGTACTCGTAAATAACGCGATATTTCAAGTTTTCCATTTTGTAAACTGAGTGACGCAAAGAAAAAAAACAATTGAGGAAAAAACAAATGAATTATAATTTTCGAAACACAAATACTTGAGTAAATAGCTGTATAAATTTGAATTTGGAATTCCTAACCAAAGAGAAGATATTTGAAATCAAAGCTGCCAGTACGGCAAAACGCCAATTTCATATGTAAGGACCTAATATATACTGGATACTAGTGGATACATGACGACTTCTTCTTGGCCAAGTGGAAAGTGCTATGACTATGGCCAGCTATGGTAGTGTGATTGTCGTACTGTCTTTGGTCTGGTGTAGAATTCATGCGACAGTAAAATGGCGATAGATTAGCTACATACCTATCACATGTCATTAGAATCAATATGATAGCTATACCCTTAGATACCTTACGATTTGGCTCGCGCTGTAATAATGTAAAAACCAATTTTACAAAAGAATGAATTTAATATTCCATTGTTTCTGTTAAAATTTAAAACACTCTTATAATATCACAATTTAATTTTATTCACTGAGACTGTCGCGACAGCTGTTTCGCCAACCGTTGTTGGCATCATCAGGTGTTACAATAAACTTTATTGTAACACCTGATGTTCACCTGGTGAGTTAAAGTTTATTGTAACACCTGATGACGCCAACATCGGTTGGCGAAACAGCTGTCGCGACACTCTCAGTGAATAAAATGAAATCGTGATATTATAACAGTGTTTTAATTTTTAACATAAATAATTAATTAAATAATGTTTAATGATAACAAAATATTAAAAATTGTCTTTTCGGACAAAAAGATTATTAAAGATATTATGGCTCTCAGGTATAGATTTTATACTAACTTATCTATATAAATTAGTATGAAATCTGTATCTGAGAACGGCCGTCATATGTATTCACGTGGAGAAAGATCACAGAATTAAGATATGCTCACGTGCTGTAGGTTCTTAAAATCCGAGTTTTTGTTTAGAAACTTCAAGGCGCACATTTGTAACACCATCATTGATTGTAGGAACATATAGGTCGGAGTCATGGACAATGACTCATAAAGAACGGGAAATAATTGGGTAGTAATGATGGTGAAATACTGGCTTGAGATAATAATCCTTAGAATGAACTTGGAATCGAAACCTGGTGTTACAGAAGAAATTGGAAGGCTAAGCCACAATTAAGGGATCAGCGCAAGACCTAAGCAGTCCCTTACAATGTCTAGCGCCTTGAGAACTAGACGCATGACAATGATTCAATTGATAATTAATGCAACATTTTATATTATCTCCATCCACTGCAAGACGTAAGCCCACTCCCATGCCACCCATTTCAGACTTCAGCCAGTATTCTCCAGGTGGGCTACTACCAATACTTTTCTGATCTAACCTTGGCCTCCGTTCAGTAACCTTTTGGGTCCATCTTTCATCTCCCGTCGGCACACATGTCCAACCCATTTCCACTTGATCGTCGCAATGCATACTTCTATATCGGTGCATGATTCTGGTGAATCTTCTAATCTCCACACTGGTTATGCGGTCTCCTTATCTGATACCTAAAATAGATCTTTCCATGGCCTATTGTGCAATTTTCATTTTATTCATCATTTCTTTCGGCAGCGTCCGTTTCTTACATCTATAGGTAATCAAAGGTAATCACACACTACTCCAGTATTTGGTGATCTCTCATGATTTGCTAATATATATGTATTTTTTCTTATACTAACGTAAGTCTCACATGGACGAGGGAGAGCCAAGGAATAAAAGAGCGAAGCTGATAAAAGTTAGTCAGGCCTCTACTAAGAAATAGAGGAAGACCGAAAATAACGTAACACGATCAAATCAATCAAATATTTAATGTCAGCAACGCGAGGAGTCTGAAAAATCGAGAGTAAATGACACGGAGTATGATTATTGATGAATCAAGAGAAGTATGCCAGAAAAAAACAGTGAGGTGGTCAATGATTTCTGCCAACATCTTTAGTTTTTATTAAATATTATGGGCGTGACATTTTGTCTTGAAGGGTCCCATTAAATGATAATTAAATTGCAAGTCTAAACATGTCGTCTACTTTTAATTTTAAAAATGTACATTAAAAAGTGTTTCTGTTTTAAACAAATATTATAATTATGCTAATTAATACGAATTAAAACTTTTGTTTTTTGTAAGTTTTAATATATTTTATGTGAATGAAATGTTTCACCTGTCTAAGGTAAATATTATCAAATTTTTGATAATGCCTTAGACAGGCGAAAGGTGTGATTTTCATAAAATTTAAAAGAACTTCTAGAAAACAGATATTATCGTTCGTTTTAATGATTTAATATGGAGTTTAACATCATTGTTTAAGAAACAATAAACAATATAATCTTTGTTTAAATGCAATGCTGTAACACTTTACTTTATATTTCCAATATGGTTACATGATTTTGAGATTATGTGTTGTGTCCTGTGTTGCCGGGTGTCATATTTTCAGTAACGAAAATTTCCACACATGGAGGCATTTAACTTGCTCTTCTTAAATTATAGAACACTGCTCGTTTCTACAAAATATTTATAACACAATTTTCTGTTAAAATATTATTAAGAATCGTCTATTAAATTTTTCATTCAAGTCTCTATAAATTCAAGTTGTCTTAAGAAGCTACCGTTAGTAAACTTGCTCAAATCTCTGGCTTAGCCTCTCGGTTTCATGAATTATTTAAACCGTTTATCCACTGACCCAACCAGTTAAACGGGTCCATTCTTTTTGGGACTCTTGGGAATTAAGATAAATACTGCAAAAAAATGTTTTATTTAACCAAATGCTTGAATCATTATTTAAAATGATAATCAAATACAAAGATGTTTTTGAATAACTAGGTACTTCCACTTTTCTTTTATTTCGACAGCGACCGGCTTAGCCAAGACTGGATCAGTATTTCGACGAAAGTGAGCCTGGCAAAACCCATCTCTCTCTCGAAGTAAAGACAAAAGTGAAGTGGTTCTTAAAAATATCGTTTAATTTGATTATTATTTAAAATTATCTTCCAAAAAGATTGAACATGATAAATGTATTGTGAGAATAAACTACTATATCGTTAAATTACATAGTTACTATAAGGTTACAGTTGTCCTTCCATCTTTAAGGAGGTCACGAATGCGAGTCGTGTGATTGTGTAGTGTAATATAGGGAAGTCTGATGGTGCATTCTTTGAACAAGCCCATACCATTCCCTTCTTCGTTGTCTACTCCATCTTATAGTATCCTTAGCCTCACATATCTCTATAATTGTGTTCCTCACGCGATCTATTAGATCTTGCTTGTTGTCATCCTCAGTGTCTATTTCTTCAGAACTTGATTTTCCTGACTATGCCTGTTCTTGCTTCAAAACTTAAAACTAAATTAACTTTGAAATGAACTTACGTCTCCGGGTATTTGCTGTACTTTATATCATCTTCCACAGAACTAAATAAAGCTTTGGTTCACGACACGAACATCGGCCTTCATACAATATCAAAACTCAAACTAAAGATAATACTGTATTATATTTCAAATAATAGACCTAGAATTGAGTAAATACCAAGCAGGTTTAAATTAATACTGAAGGTATAAATTTCTAACCTGAAATTAACATCGGCAGCGGATGCAAAATAAGAAGGAAAATTAAGAAGAAATAGTGAAGCCTTTGTAATTCAAAATTTTGACTATCATTTCTGACTTCAAAAAACTTAAAACTAAATTATCGTTGAAAGAACTTACTTTTCCCAGTATTTTCTGTACTTTATATCATTTTCGACAGAAATTAATATCGCTTTGATACATTCACGACACGGGCAACGGTCTTCATACAAGAATTTCAAAATGTAAGAACTTAAAAATGTTATCAAATAAAATTTTCAAAATTGACATTGGAATATATGCATACAAAGGTACGAAAAAATTAATAACTTGATGATCTAAACATCAGTTGACGAAATGACAGTCGCGATATGTGATACCATAAACAGCGTTTTATATGAATTGTAAGTAGTAATTTGGTTATTTGAACAACAAAGTATACGCCATTGACAAGCTTAAGGCAACCATTCGTTCCCAAATCATCGCCTTACCACCCGAGATGCTCGAAAACCTGATGGAAAAGGCAGCAAAAGGGGCACATTTTGCTTTGGACAAAAAGGTGGGCACTTTTTTTCTACGTGCCCCGTAGCGGATGGTTTGTTACGTCATTATTTATACTACAATAATTTTATGAAAATTTAACCAATTTTTATATTTTTTACACACAAGCAATTTTGAATCGTGACTTGTAAATTATCAGAGCTATAATTCAAATTAAGACTATTTTAATAAGTAAAGTTCTTAAAAGCGAATTATGAAAAAAAATGTGCCTTTAAGTATATTGTCAGTTGTTCTTATATATGTAACTACACTGACAACGGGTTCTATGTTAAGAAACATGTTTGTTTTGATTTTTTATAATTATTTAAAGTTTTGTTTTACAAAGTTAAAAAAAAAAGAATATAGGCAATCATGGTTTTTCATAAAAGAGTATTTATGACATTTACAAAGGAGTGTTTTGACTTCGAAAGTCTTCATCAATTGAATGAAGCAAATATGAGATACTCCATTTGGTTAAATTTATTATTCTAACATTGGTACAATATGTCTACTTCCCATGAAGGTCCCATGAAGTTTACTTAGTAAATTTGGTTGAATACGAACAATTTTGCGCACACAATATTATACTTACATAAGCGATGTTGAATTTATTATTTATGTTGAGAAATTCAACAAACGTTACGCCTAACATGAAATCAATTACACTTTGAAAATATCTCTATTAAGTCATAAACAATCCAAGTTAGCGAAGTTTAATATAACCCACCTAAGTAAAGGTAGCGGAGCGATGAAATTATGTATTATTTTGTTGATCAAGTTGATGAACACAATATTGACGAAATCTCTAGAGTAAGACAAAATAGTTAAATGTTTTGTTCAGGTAATTTGAAACAGTTTTAATGTTGAAAACCTGAATACTTTGCTCAACTAATGAATTAGAATAAATAATTTATAGTATATTAAAACAAGGACTTCTAAATATGTGTATATGAGACAGAAAATATATTTAACTTGCGTACTAGAGGATGAAACAAAGCATGATAATCAAAATTTAATAATCCTATCATCAACATCATCATCATCGGCTATCCTTCGTGTTCGTCCTTCACAGTTTTGGGTCTGCATGTGGTTAAAGAACCTAATCCTGAATTCACACACTTTGGGGCATCTAGGGCAGGGGAAGGCATTGACAGTGAAGCCGCCAACGTCTCCCGGTGGTCTCTCCTTTCTCCTTCTTCTCATTTCTGCGGCGTCGTCTCTGCACTGTGCTACAAAATCCTGCATGCCTTCATGTTTTGTTATTCTCCACCTAGGTATCTCTTAAGTAGTCTTTTCCCAGCAATCACTATAAATGTTAGGCCTTTGGAAGTTTGCATGTAAGGAGTCCTTGAAGCATTTCTTCTGACCTGCGTGTGAACGTTTCCCTTGGGTCAGCTCATGGTACACAATTTTCCTTGGGATTCTTATGTCTGGCATTCTAATGACATGGCCAGCCCGGTGCACTTGTCTCTGAATGATAGCAGCCTCAATACTCGTCATATTGACTTAAGTAAGTATTATGTCATTTGTCGGCTTGTCGTGACTATTCTATAATATTATATACAGAATGATACTACTATCTTAATACTCATATTATCTTGCACGCATAAGCCAAAAACATCCATGTAGTAGTTAATAAGTAAGTAAGTTAGGATTCAAAAAATTTGGAATTAAAAAAAACTAGTCTAAAGAATATATTATATATAATGCGGTAGCATAACTTATGAAAATAGTCCTAAATATTCTCATACATCACATCTAAGAGAAGTTCACTGGTTTAAATGTTCTGAAATAATCATGTATAAACTTAATACAATGAAACATCTGTTTTCTAGAAGTTGTATTATGAATCACGTGAAAGACATGTTTCGCCTGTCTATCAAATATATGTCAAATGTCTGCGGAAAGGCATCAGTCTGTCTTTCTGAGCTGATCATTACTCCAGGCCATCTATGCTTTTCTTCTATGTTTGTTATAGCTTTGTGTATATGTTTGTTGTAGATGTTTACTGTTCATTTTTTTATTTACTTTGTATACAACACTCACATTTATTAAAAAATAAAAATTAAATATCAAACATGTTTCGGATCAACCAGCCCTTCATCAGTGATATTATATAATTATTTAAAATTTCTTCTATGTTCGCCATGCTTCGTGTTGTAGATGTTTTTTTTCTTTTTCTTTTTTATATACATACTTTGTATATATAACAATAACTGAACATAAAATTATATATCAGTCATGTTTTGGACAACCGGTCCTTCCCCAGTGATTATTATTAAGAAACATATTTAAAATATTATAAAATTGTTTACAAATATGATCAGTTTTGACTGATGTTATATAGATTTATTTTGGAACGTACCTATATGCTTTTGTTTTAACACATATATTATGAATCAATTTAAAATAATAATTTAATGTTCTTATTGGGATTCAGTTAATTACTTACAACAAAGGAAATAAATCAAAGATTGGACTTGACTTGATAAATCAAAGATTGGATTTCTTTATTTAATTGTTTTTCTAAGTAAGTGTTGTATATACAAAGTATACAAAAAAGAAAAAGACAAAAATTATAATTTTTTTTTACAAATATGGTCAGTTTTGACAGATGTTTAATGATTTATTTTGATAGGATTATTACTATTATTAGTTAAACGTTCCAAAATAAATCATTATAACATCTGTCAAAACTGACCATATTTGTAAACAATTTTATAATATTTAAAATATTTATATAATATCACTGATGAAGGGCTGCTCAGTCTGAAACATGTAAATTTTTATTTTTTGATAAATGTGAGTGTTATATACAAAGTATAAAAAAAAACATATCTATGCTTTGATCAACAAACTTTTTAGCAAAGGGCAGATTAGTAAGGCCAAATCGCAGTACGAATTTCGGGGAACAGGATTTCGTGATGGCCGGTCCGCCAGCCTTCCTGCACGCCTTATATGCATTGACTATCTAATTTAAATACCCATTATTTCTAATAGTTGTTTTTTTTTTGTTTACAACAGGTCGTTTGGACGCAATTGATTTTTATGATATGTAATAGGTAGCTTACCTATCGGCATTTTACTGTCACGTGAATTCTACACTAGACCAAAGACAGTATGACAATCACACTAACATCGCCAAAAATCGAACCCGGGACCTTCTGCAACGAAGGTCGTCAAAAAATATAAACCATTATATTATAATACAATAACATTGAATAAACCATCACGTCGTCTCTCCGGATATATAGGTTTAAACAATGGATTGCCATAGTGTTCTTTTGACATATTTTTCTCGCTTCCTCAAATTTACAAATCATGGTGAGCACGCACGTTGTTTTCTCCGTTTCTTCATGTGGCCCACATTTAATATTAAATTGATCGTGCCACGTTTTTCTCGGCCTTCCTCTATTACTAGTTCCGTTTACGTCGTTAACAAACACTTTCTTTACCATTCGTTCTTCATACATACCATGTGTCCAAAACTTCTTGATAATACTTTCATTATTTTGTTCATATCTCTTATACGTATTGCATTTTTTTATTATATTTGCATTGGACTCTCTATTATATATATAGATTTAACATACATTCGCCTAAAATATCTAATTTTTGCAGCTAGTATGTGTAAAAAGGATAAATGCTGTAGAATTGAGATAACAGAGAAGAATGTGCGGGAAAACAAAATATCACAGAATATCGAATGAAATGAAAGGCAGAAGATTGCATCCTAAATAAAAATAAAACAGGATCCCCGAGATGGTTTATATATATGGAAAGAAAAATCAATTGAAGAATGGTTAAAATGTTGTATACAAGCCGTATGAGTGAATCAAGGAAAGCGTTCATTGCCAAATTAATTAAATACTCAAAGGCCACATTTGAAATCAACAAACGAGCATCTTTCGATGAATGAATGTAGAGGAACCTAGAAAGGTATGTCAAGACAGAGCAGTGTAGCGTTCCATTCTCTCTGCTTACACGAGTAAACGGCGGATGATTAGTTAGCTACAATCATTCGGAATGGAAAATAAGTCGACGCAGGTCGAGGAGCATATGGTGTGACCATGTAAGTGCTTTGTAATGTCGTTTACACGAACAACTAAAATAATTTACTTCAGATATCTAATGGATGAAGCGCAGCTCGAAAGAGCGGTGACGTCGATGGATCTGGGGGTGTTCGACGCTCGCTTGTCGTTTAGTCTTCACATAACTTCATTATATAATAGCTCCCTCAAAATGCTTGTTTTTGTATTCAGAAATGCCAAGATCTTTCGTAATATTCAGGTGCTGAAGTTGCTGCATAGCTTTCTGGTGAGTCGGTTGGAATTTTGTTCCATTATCGGGGCGCCGCATGAGGTTCGATATTCCATGATGGTGGAGAGGGTGCAGACCCCTTTCTTAGGGAGTATGGATATTACCCGTGGCTCTTTCCGACTGATTTCTTTCTAGAGATGCTGGGATACTAGTCACTCGAGAATTCACTTGGGTGTTCACTTCTTTCGACTGATAGGCGGTTAAGGTAAAGGCGGTAGATCTGTTCGTCCCTGATAATTATCTTCGACAAAGGAGCCATAGATTGTTTTATCTCCCACGATGCAGAACTAGCCTACCAATGGTTATGCCGGTAGGTAGAGCAATATATTCGCTGAATTGAAATGAAATATAAATCAATTTCTTTAAGGTGGTCTTTTACGAATTTTGAAAAATATATTATCGTTCATCCTCCCTTCCTGTCTACTGGTTTACCTCGTTTTAATTACCTCAATATTACTATGATAATTAGTGATGTCAGGTAGTAATGAATAAATTTAAAAAAATATATTAATATCTATTAAACTTTTTGAATAACACAACTATACGGAAATCAACAAGAAAACTTATTTTATTAACAGCATTTTATATATTACATATTTTCTAACCTGCAATGTATGTTATGTACGTGAAAGCTTAAAGTTATTTATTTGAAATTCGAATCGGGGAGCTTGCTACGTGAGGTTTCGTCAAGTGTCGCCAGGTTCGCCGAGACGATGTCGCATTTCAGGCGAAGCAGACGTGATGTATGCGAGTAATACTTCACCCCCAGCAAAAGACGCCCTCCACACTTAACGGAAATATTGACAAAGTGAAGGTGTCACTGTTGATGAAAACCTTTCACATTGAAGGACAGAAGTTTGGAAATTCTGTGCAAAATATTGCTCTGTGTGGTTCATTACTTTATGGGAAATTCGTGAATTTAAGTTACTCGTACGTACTTATAAGCGATTTTAAATAAAAAAAAATTTACGCCTTTTGAAATAAATTGAGTTTTGTATAATGTATAATGCAAAAAAAAATAAAACAGGTTTATACTTTGTCTTTACGCGACTTCTCGTTTTTGATTTATCGAAACAACCGGTTATGCTACCGCCAGAGCTTCATCAGGGTAACAAAACGAAATATCAAAATGAAGTGATGTTGAAACACCATATAAAAGTATTTCATATATAAATATAGGATTTAATTTATTTATTGGTATTAAAATACTCGTACGTTATAATGCTGATGATTATCTCAACGTAATTTCTAGTTGATTTAAAAATTTATTTCTTTATTCTGTTGTTTGCCTCAACAACAAAGCTTATTTATTTATCAACTACAGAGCTGACAAAGTCAGGCTCTGGGGTCCATTGGCTATGTGTATATGTTCTGACATTTGCCTTACAACTAAGAAAACCATGGAAAACCTCAACCGGAACATTAAGGGTATCTACGGGGAGAGTAAAAAGATAGAAAGATCTTTATTATAAAGTAACATTTATATACACTTAATGCAGCTTAAGACTATGGGTATATGAGATTCACGGTATTTACTTATTTAGTGTTCTTAATTTATCAATGATGATGGTAGCCATCTTCTGGAATGTCAGTCGCAAGTTTTGATTCTTGAGGATAGTCGGAAAATCGTAGAGGGATAGTACTTTCTTCTGGATCTCAGTCTAGCGCTTTGGAGAGGGCAAAGAACTCAGTCTGAAATTACTTCGGACGGTACATATTCTAGAGATTTATGCTGTCTCCGTATGCTACAAAAGCGGTAACGACCCTCCCTTCGATCTTGCTACTGTCGTTAAATGCCTTTTTCGTCATTGGGGAACCGGTCTTGACTGTGAGTCTTGGGATGCATTATAATTTCTCCAGTCCGTTTGCACGGATGCGGCAACAGTCGACCATTCTCTGATACGTACAATTTGTCAGCATCAGAGAGATGCAGCTGTTCACGTTAATATCTCTTATCATCCTCAGATCCTTGAGGCAGAGATCCAGAGGCATGAGGCCGGTCTGAGCCTGTACAGAGGTCAGAGAGGTGGTCCGGTATGCTTTGTATATCCGGATGCCGAGCTTTAAGCGTATGTTCGTCGCATAACACCGTCTCACGCGGCATTTTTCGATTCATCATTTTTTGGAAGTTGGAACTGTTTCCGATTTATAGAGGAGAGCAAAAAAAAAAGGATAGCAAATCCGGCGACGATGGTATTATGGAGATCGAGATAGAATACTTATTAAACAAAGGATATTGTACTTATTGCTTAATTGGTGATTGAACCGAACCAGCATGAGGCAAAGGCCCGTCTTTAACAATTGAACAATTGTTGTGATTTAATCAAAATTTAGCAAATTGTGTATTGAGTGCGGTTTAAATTAATCGAAAAATACAAAGTGTGTTCAGCGTCAGGGATCGTGGAGAAATTCACTCACCGAGGTATTTCCCAAAAGATGTGGTCTGCTATATCCGAGAACGAGATATTCGTCAATAGACCTGGTCTGTTGTATATGAGAACGAGATATTCGTCAACATATGTGGTCTGCTATATCTAAGAACGAGATATTCGTCAACAGATGTGGTCTGATATATCTGAGAAAGAGATATTCGTCAACAGATGTGGTCTGTTGTGTCTGAGAATGAGATATTCGTCAACAGATGCGGTCTGTTGTATCTAATAACGAGATGTTCGTCAACAGATGTAGTCTGCTATATCTGAGAACGAGGTATTCGTCAACAGATGTCGTCTGCTGTATCTGAGAACTCGAATCGGAGTCTAGGTTGCCAGCTTGGGCGAAATTTTGAAACCATGTCACCAAAGATATAACCTTTGTTATCTGATTAAAAAATCTTCTACTACTCGTTAAATAAATAATTAATAAAATAATGTTTTCTTTTGCTTTTTTCAGGGCTGTGTCCTGTCAATTGTCGCAGCCTGTTCCTGGGATGTATATGTTCAGCTGTCTCGTCATCTTTTGGGTGGTCTTCCCGGTGGTCGGCTGCCCGTGGTATGTAATAAGACATACATCGTTTTTTAAAGAAAAATAACTAACACACAATAAAATCAGTCTCTTAGACCATAGTGAAGTGAATCATTTTATGATATGGCCTTAGAGCAGTTATTAAAAACAAATCATATTGTTTTCACTGACTTGTAAATTTCAAAGCAGTCAAATTAAAATCATTATTATAAAAAAAAAAAAAATCGGATTTGAACATATTGATTTTAGAAATAATGAATGAAGCAATAATCAATTATTTTTAAATTTTGGCAAAATGAGGAGTCGAAATCGGCAGTCTTGAAAAACAGGATGTATTCATGCTGATGCTCTAGAGAAGTATGTAAGAAAAGGGCAGTGAAGCGTTATTTATATAAACATATCATTCCCATAATACATTATAAAACCTCTAGAAAATAATGTTCCAGAAACTATTAATAGTTTGATTATTTATCTTTTTGCCTACTTCTTCAAGAAAACGACTTGATGGTTAGTTAGAATAAGTGTTAAAATGTTTTTAAACATTATCGATTTTAGAGGAATCGCTTCGCTCACGAAATCACTTAAAGGCTCTAACGGTTACGCTGTAAAGTCTATACAAATCCATGTACGTTCACACAAAGCCCGGCAAAGATTTAAATAGCATTTAGAAATGTCGATCTATCATGCATGTATTAGGGGGGCGTGCTTTTCACTTTTTGAAAGCATTCCCCGCATAAACAACTGTCAATAGCTCTATTTACCCCAAAACGCGTGGAGTGCGCAAATCACCCACTTATTCCACGGATAAACCCTTCCTTTCCCCCCTCCCGCTAGGCGCTGCTAACCCCACTCACTTTTTCTTACTACACAAGTAGGATCCCTTTGTGAATACATAATCATGTAAAAATACAAGTGCTTCAATACCCAAGGGGTTAACTGAAAAACATAAAAAAATATTACCCCATTTTATAAATTGGTAATCGATTTGTAAGCCAGACCACAGGTGTAGGAGTATAAAGTATTCTCAAGACTTCGAAGGTTTACTCGGGGTGCAGTGTCAGTGTAGAAAATATATTAAGGTCTTAATTAAAATAAAACATTGCAATAAGACTTCCATTAGATAAACGAAATAATCTAAAATTGAAACAACAAACTATCACACTGTTCTCTCGAGGGGTAAGCAGAGATAAAAGACCGTCATACTACTCTATCCGAACGAATAGTTCTTCCACATTCAAAAAGCGAGTTATACGCACTTCGATTCATCCGTCTCCTAATGTGGCCGACCTTTAAAATTAGATTAATTTGAGCATGCTGTGTTTTCGTCGTTCTTTCTCGACTCCTTATTCGACTCACATCGTTAACGTATACTTTATTAACCAATTTTTCTTCATCCATAAACCAACACCGTAATCGTTTCATAATTTTGGTCAGCTCTACATTTCTCGTTGATATTAGGTGTTTACTATTCTGTCACACACTGTTTTATTACACATAGGTCTAAGGGGTATCATCACTATCGCATTTATTCAGCTCTAATCCTTCTCCTGTCAGTTCCATGATTTGCTTCTATAGACGAGAGATGACAACAGAACTTACCTGTGAACGCCTGTTTAAGCCATTTTCATTGATATATTTTTATATGCATATTAACAATTAAAGAAAAAATCTTTTTTCCACTTTTAGTTTACTTTTCTCCTCGTGTCTCGAAGGTATTAATTTCACTTTATCATTGGCTGAACGATATACGAGTAAACTATGTATTTCGTTTTCCCGGTGGTAAAGAAACCGACCTTTGTAGACATTTTATTATTTTTTTGTGAATTACATGTTTCGTCTGTCTAAGGTATTATCAAATGCATTTATCTACATTTTAAAATGCCTTAAACAGGCTAAATATATCATATATTATACATTTATTAAAATAAAACTCATTAAAACAGACGTTTTCATTCGTGTTAATTAATCATTATGTACAAACTGACTGACTAACTAACCATCGCGCCGTCTCTCCGAAAGGGTAGGCTAAAATATGAACCGCCATACTTTTCGTTCCTGACATTTCTCTTGCTTCCTCAACATTCATACATCGTGTCATGCACGCGTGTCGATTTCTCTGACTCCTCGCATGGCCGACATTCAATATTTGATTTATTTGATCGTGCCACGTTTTCCTCGGTTTTCCTTAAGAAACGCCGTCGGATAGTCACGGATAGCTACCATATTCTCTCATATAGAGATATCTCAGAAATCATGATTGATAGTCATAAGTACAGCATAGTTATGAATGTTGTAGGTTAGTTGTATTTTTATTTTTATATGTCTATCGGTGACTTTGTGACGGTGCTTTTATTATTATTATTATTATTATTATTATAGTGAATAGCTCTTGAAATCATACGCACACAACGCCAGCCTAATCGATGTAAAGCGTATTGCTATTATATTGATTCTCATGACATGTGATAGGTAGCTAAACTTTCACACTTTTATTATCACGTAAATTTTACACCAGACCAAGTTGGAATCAACCTGTCATCGCCGAGAGTGGAAATTTTGCCACTCTCCCACGTCTTAAGCCTTTTTGATTAAGCAGAGAATTATGAAGTTTTCGGCTCTGTGATCAAACATACGTATTCCTGCTCCATATTTTAGTTACTTCAAAAACTAAATATTGATCTTAAATACATAAATAATCAGTAATATGTAAATCTTTGTTCCAAATGTAGTCGGAGGCCGTATTTGTTTGATATTATAATAAAATGTTTTAATTAAAAATGATCGATTGAAGCGTGTTCGTTTACGTACATAATCACGCAATACATCATAGAACCTATAACGCTATGGTATATCACACTTACTTCAAATATATGAAAATACGTTTTGTGGTGGAATATCAATTTCATTTTCAATCAAGGATTAATCAATGTTTACTAAATTACATTTCCGTGTATAGGTAAATTAAGTGTTGTCTTTGAAAATATGTTATAGGAGTAATACCCATTCAAGAACCATGCGAGTCTATAAATAGCACTTTATAACTATAGTTTTACGTATGTAGCCCCCATCTCTCTCTCTCTCTCTCTCTCTCTCTCTCTCTCTCTCTCTCTCTCTCTCTCTCTCTCTCTCTCTCTCTCTCTCTCTCTCTCTCTCTCTCTCTCTAGCTCTACAGTCCTGAAGGGGCCTAGGCCACCTCCAAAAAGTTTCGCCAGCCGACCCTATCCTGAGCTCTTGATTTGCACTCCTCAAAACTAGCTCCCACTAATTGCAGGTCCTTCGGAATACCGTCAACCCAACGAAGCTGCGGACTTCCCACGCTGCGTCTTCCCTCTAGTCTTGTAAATGTTAACTGTGCGGGTGTTGACAGCTCGTCCATTCGCACCAGATGTCCAACCCACCTAAGCCGTTGGAGTAACGTAAGTAACCTACGTATTTTAATATAAAAAAAAAATGTATTATCTATTAACATTATACAAACAATAATAATATGACCTTCGTGGCAGAGTGGCAATAGCTATGACTACCACACCGTAAGTTTAGGGTTCGATTCCCGGCGACGGCAGTGTGATTGTTACAATGTCTTTGATCTGGTGTAGAATTTACGTAACAATAAAATGGCGATAGTTTAGCTATCTATTACAAGCCACGAGAATCAATATAAATAGCTAAACATATTTTTTATCCAGTAATTGGATTCAAATGACCTGTTGTGAATAAAAAAAATGTAAATAAATAAATGTAGAAGACTAAAACGAAATGATAAAAGAAAAAGCGTACTCACATAAATCAAATGGATAAACAACATATATTTTATTTATATTTGTGCCGAAAATAGTAAGTTTCCGTTAAATTTCCGACTTTTTTACATTCAGAAGGAGATTTCTTAAATTATTTTTCTGCGTATACCCACGAAAGTTTTCTTAGAAAAATAATTCAATACGTTTTTCATTAAAATACAGTTTTTTTACATTGCTAACTACACAATTTCTACGTAAAAGGGATTCATTAACTTTTTAAAAACAAATTAATCAAGGGTTCTTTTTTTAAAATTATACTCGTACAGTGTTTTTTTATAATTATTTCCATTTTTATTCTTTGTCTCAATAGCGACTGGTTTCCCAGACATTCTGTCGATGCTAGCCAGCCTGGCGAAATCGGTCGTTGACGAAATAACGACACATGTGGAAGTAGTTAAAAAAAACATCGTTTTGAATGTAAAAAATATAGAAACTAAATCTCTGAATTCACTAATCATCTTATTGATTCCGACCATTGATTCAAATCCTTATACACATAATTACATTAATTTGCATTTACTAGAAATTTACTATTTCAAACGTAAACATTTATTCGCTTATTCCTTTTCCTCTCCCACCCCCCTGATTTCACCACCAATTATTATTATATGTGCATGTAAATTATTTTGTTGTTTAGTAATTATACTGCCTTGATGAAGTTTGGGTCCAAGCGAAACTAGTTGGCATCGTTTATAAAAACCATACCGTGGTTAAATGCAAAGTGTTTTATTATTTTATATCAAAGTTTAATTTATAACGTAAACTTGAAACTCCGCCAGAGAATGATCAAATGCTATGTGTGGTCTGTTTTATTGTACGGGTGTGAAACTTGGACCCTGAAAGTTAACTCAATGAACAAACTGGAAGCATTTGAAATGTGGCTCCATCGCCGAATGCTCAGAATTCCCTGGACAGACATGGTAACCAATACCGAAGTCCTCAGGCGAGCTAGAGTTGACAGGGAACTTTCATCAACTATCAAGGTTCGAAAGATCTCATATCTGGGTCATATACCACCTTCTCCAACTGATATTGGAGGGAAAAATTGAGGGACGCCGAGGGCCCGGAAGGAGACAAATGTCCTGGCTGCGAAACGTGAGGGAGTGGTCCGGCATACGAAGTGTTGAGGAGCTGTTCCGAGCAGCGCAGGACAGGGACAGGTTCGCCGAGGTGATCGCCAAAAATTGGGGGGACCCGACAGGGCACTTGAAGAAAGTTTAAAATGTCTAAAAACAAAGCGAGTGCTTCGTATGGAAATAGAAAAATAATATCATAGAATTTTTTACTAAACCTCAAGTCTATATATAAAATTAATTTTGCGATTGTTTATCACTGTGAATCTGTGATGTGAGTCTCGTACGAATGTTATGCTAGAAAAGACAAATCATTATTAATGTTTTCTTTGAGTATATTTTTGCTGTTTGGTTTCACTAAGTGTACGAAACGTAACTACTGGATTACTCTTGTCACATAAAAATAATACTAGTTAAACTTAGGGTTGGCTGATATACAGCAGAATGATCTAGGGTACTTATTTACGGATACATTTCCAAAGTAAATGTCTGCGAGAGAGTCTTAAGTGGGTTTTTATTCTTGTTTACCACAGTAAAAGCTTTAGCGCATCGCATTTTTATGGAGAATCGTGGGTGGAAAGGTGTTTTTTGATTAGCGCTGTGTCTTACTTAAAGCCTGTTTTTATTAGTGTATTCATTTACAAAAATAGTGTTTTTTTGTAATTTATATACCGTTAAAGTATACGTGTATTTATTTAAGACTCATTTATTGCGCAGCAAAGGCCAAAATTTATTAAATTAATATGAAGATAAGCATATTTTTTTAGCTGTTAAGAATTCTTGTTAAAATTTGTCGAAAATAAAATAAAACTGAAAATATGATTATATTTTTATTTTTTGTATACTGATAAATATGAATACTAGAGATTTATTATCAAACAAACATAAAAATATTTTCGTATTGTGTATTGTGTATTTCGTATCGTATTGTGTATTCGTATCACTTAATTTGTGGTGTGGCATTATTAAAAAATATAATATTAATTAATTTGTTTTTACACCACTTTATTTTGGCACCAAAACCCCTTTTTTTTGGTTGATTGTACCAAAATAAACAAATTATGAGTGTATTAAAACCATTTTAAAAAAATTGCGCATAAGATGCCAATATGCTGCCAAAACCTGGCATGATGAAGAAGAAAATGGCAAATATATAATATTTACTGTTTCTTAAACAATGATATAAAACTCTATGTTAAATAATTAATACAACTGAAAACATCTGTTTTCTAAACTAACTAACCATCACGCCGTCTCCCCGGAGGGGTAGCAGAAATAATGGAACGCCACACTGTTCTGTCCTGACATACTTCTCTCGATTCCTCTACATTCATACATCTTGTCATGCACGCACGTCGATTTCTCCGACTCCTCGTGTGACCGACATTCAAATCTGTTTTCTAGAAGTTTTATTATATTTTTTTGGGGAATTTGATCATGTAATGAGGGCAAGATTGAGGGTCGACGAGGTGTTGGGAGAAGGCAGGTTTCCTGGCTGAGGAACATCCGAGAGTGGACAGGGCTGAGGACCGTGGAGGATCTGTTCCGAGCTGTCCAGGACAGGGAGGCCTACTCAAGGGTCAACGTTGGGGAGACCTGACAAGACACGGAAAGAAGAAGAAGAAATGAGGGCAAAACGCGTAATTCCTATAAAATATAATAAAACTTCTAGAAAACAGATGTTTCTTTGGTATTAATTTACAATATATTTCACGATATATATTGTAAATACAAATCGAGAAATACTGTTGGGCGTTTTAATTGAAATACGAATAGGTGTGATTAATTGTACGATTTACGAACTGCAACCGAGTATCTAGACTATACAAATATATGTAGAAAGAATAATTGACCGCTGGTATACGTGATTCGCGTTAGAAACAATATTTCACGAATACGCTTTTAATCTAATCGTCGATTTTGGAATGCTTTCGTGTTTCATTTTGACTGTTATGAAAACAGTATGAGTATTGCGAAATTTTCATTTTAATTAATACGATTCCACGTATTAGGTAAACGCTTGAGTATCGACCTTCGTGTCAGAGTGGTAACATATATGATTGCCACGCCGAAGGTCCTGGGTTCGATTCTCGACGATGACGGTGTGATTCTCACACTTGTGTTTTAAAAAAAAAAGTTTTCGTCTATCCTTATTTGTTTTTTTAAACAATCATTCATTTAGCTTTAACTGGAGTTTCCTTCAAGCAACGAAATAAGGATGAGGTAAAAATATTTATTTATTTTGGACCGATTTGCACACATTTGTGTATTTGACAAACAGCAATTTGCCTCCAATACAGGATGAGTAATGATATGCTATTACTTATTCTTATTTTTATATATGTATGTAATTCATATAATATAAAATGAAAGAACACGATGAATCTATTTTAAACAGCCAGTCTTGCAATGTTCGTCCCACTTACTGCATTCTTTAAAATTAGAAACAATAATATGCGGAACTATAATATATTCAAAGGTTCTTCTCTTAAATATTACAGCAAAACTGTAGGAAGATTTAATCCCAATATTGAAATGTTTTAATGTACTTTATGTATTTGTAATCTCCTTTACTTAGTTGTTCATTTATAACTTCCTAATAATCCTTTTCTTCTTCTTTTTAGTGCTAAATCTCGGTGGTCTCCTCCTCAACAGTTCTTTACTGGATCCAGTCCTTCTGTCCCTGATCATCTCTTTCCATAATCCAGGTTTTTCCAGTCCTCCAATCTTTGGTGATTATATTTTTGTCAAGGTCGTTGTCCATTTGGGAGTCCACCTTCTAATGCACCTCTAAAATATCTAGTAATTGTAAAAAAAAAAAATTTAACTCCTACTATGCGGCTGGCTTCATTTGCAGTGAAAAAATTGGTCACTCACTGTGTTTTATTATATTTACAGCTCAGAAAGATAGTCCCAGTTCCTTTTTACATTACCTTCAAATTAATAGTAAGGTAGTCTGTCTGAGTTCGAAACCAATTTGTTTGGACTGCAAATGTAGCTAGCCGCACTATAAAGGTTAAAAGTGTACTTTAAAATATTTAGTATCCTTATAAATATTAAGAATCCTTTAAAATATTTAGAATCATTAACAATATTTAAGTAGTGTGTATTTCGTTCTTGTAGTGGTAACTTTCATATGACAGAAGGTGTTTATTAAATTCTTGATATACGAGTAATTTGAAATATCTGAGCTTGTTAGGATAGACTAAAATTTAATAGAGGTGCGTACAATCTCCATTACGGGAGTACGTAACGTTAATGTAGCTTCATTTCCAGTACCGGCTTTCCGGCATTAATAAACATTTATTTATTAATCTCATAAAATGGGGACCTTCTTTCTCTCATTTATTACTCACATCTTTTTATGAGCCTTCCCACACATTAGACATTACTCCATTGAACTCTATTTAAGGGTGTATGTGTGCATATGCTAGTGGTGGTTCTTGTACTCGTACACAAACAATTATTTCAAGAATAAATAAATAAATAAAAAATCACTTTGCTTTTAACCACGATATGGTTAGTATATTTGATCCCAACTAGTTTCGCTTGTACCCAAGCTTCATCAGGGCAGTATAACAACTATTGTAGTTAAACAGCCCTGAGGAAGCTTGGGTCCAAGCGAAACTATTTGGCATCAATAACCATACTGTGTTTAAATTCAAAGAGTTTTATTTATTTTCTATTTTAAAAATGACTAACCACGAAGTGAGTGCTTCAAATGAAATTAATTATATCAAGATTAGTATTGTTTCAAGAACAATGATCTAAATCTCCATACGTAGTATTTAGTGAAGATGAAAATGTATTTTATCCAAAAGTTTTATTATATAATTAGGACATATTTATGTCATTTAATAACGCCTTGCCAGAAAAAAAATCATCATCTCAAAATGTTCAATTTCACAGAATAAAAATCATGAATCTCATGTAATAATTATCGAAAATAATAAACTTTAAATTTTATATTTATCTTTAATTGAGCTTAAATGATATAATAAATATATAAATAATTTTTTTTTTAATATGCTATCTTCTTACTCTCAGGTGAAGTTATCGGTATTACAGTGGTTTTATTTATTTATATATACAATACAATTTGTTTTAGATTTATTTTGTGGGTGTTGGACGATCGAAGTGTGCGCGGGAGATGCCTATTGGTGGCGATGAAGTTCGCAACCCATCACACCGCGTCTCCCGCGGGGCGAAAAGAGAAGGGTGGAGTGCCGCATCAGTAAAAGTGTGACAGTCCATTCTTTCTGCCTACCCTTTCGGGGAGACGGCGTGATGGTTAGTTAGTAAGTTTTTTATTTTATTTATCTACACCAATTTTTTTTTGAATGTTTTGTTTTATGAAATATATCAAAATATAATATATAATACTGAAGCCAAGTTGCCAGTGCAAAATGCGGTTCTAGTGCCGAAATGAAGCTTTGAGTTGGCAGAAGAATGATTAATGTAGGATAAATGCTCTAAAAATGATATCACCAAGAAAAACAAAATATGTGAGGAAAAACAATGTATGATATAATAGAATACCCAATGATGTAGTTAGAAAGAAATGTAAGGCGGATAATTGTGTCCTAAATAAAATTTAGAAAGAGTCAATAAAACGCTTTGGACACATGGAGCGAATAAATTAGGAGAGAATGGTTAAAATATATGTGTTATATTATACTAGTAGAGTGAATAGAAAAATATGTCGAGGATAGCCAAAAAAGAAGTGGCATGAACAAAATATTCAATTACTGAAAGGCGGTTAGAAATATAAACAATTGACGAGCGTACATGTCACGATGTGTGAACGCGAGAGTTATATAAATAAATCAAAGGCTTGTTTTATATAAGTTTTGTTATATTTTAATATAAACTTTTCAAATGAAATCAGTTTATTAACTCAAAAGATATTACCAACAGCAAAATGTTTAAGGCATCTATTGAGTACAGGTAAAATATTTATAAATTTGAATTGATGAAAGATAAAAAAGGGAATCTTCAGTTTCGTATATATTTATAAAATGAGAAAATGTTGTAGAAATTTGATCAAAAATATATCCCATCTTTCGCGGTCTCTTTTTCCTCGTTTCAAACAAACAATATTTAATCTTATAATAGGAAATTCCGAGTAATAAAATAACTAGCAGATCTCCGGCTTCTCGCGGTGGCCTCCCGCCATAAGCTCTCTTCCGCAGGATGAGCTGTGTGTTCGTAAAAATGTTGAATATTTAATGAGGGTTAGGCAGTGATTTTCCGACCGCGGGCCTGACTTGTTTACTCGGGACTCAAACGGATTTGCTGAAGGTAATTATGATGCGGTGAATTTTTCGAACGCAAAAATACTTACGAATACGCATTATTCTTGTAGTTTTATTCATATATATATTTAATGCTCGAAAGTGGTTCTGTGATATGGAGTCCTCACGAGGCGAGATATTCCGTTATGCTGGAGAGGGTTCAGAAAAAAATTCTGAGGTATTTCTACACGAGGGAGTATGATAGCTATCCTTGGCTCTATCCCACGGCATTTTTTTTGGGAATGCTCGGAACCAATTCTGTACAGCTTCGAAGAGATGGACATCTAATTACCCATTAATTCTGTACAGCTTCGAAGAGATGGACATCTAATTTATTCAAATGCACAATTGTTTTCCAAGAAACGTGTTATTATATTGGGTGACTTCAATTTGCACTCGGCGCAAGACAAAGATGTTCAAGTCGAACTCGATTTCTTGTGCTCTGTTTTGGGGCTCACTCAATATAATGACATTCTTAATTCTAAAGATCGCGTCCTAGATTTGATTTTATCAACCACTCCGATATCCGTTTCTCGAAGCGCATCTCCCCTTACATCTGAAGATCCGTACCACCCTGCATTACACTTTGAATACACTTCCCAGTCGTCGCGGACTCGTACGAATGTGCCATCCACGGATACAGTTTCATGGAGAGGGTGGAATTTTGCGAAAGGAAACTTTCGACATTTATATGATTCAATGAGCCAAATCAACTGGGAGTGTATTAATGCGGCAGCTGACTTGAATGATGCTGTAAAAAATTTCTATGAATTATTGTACTCGTGTTTCGATAGATGTTTTCCGAGGAAAGCCCAAGCTGTTAGCGGAAGGCGATATCCGAAGTGGTTCACTCGTGAGATTATCAGTGACATCAAAACAAAGGATCGCATCGGTACCATAAAAAATGGAAGTCTTCGGGCAGTTCGAATGATTACAATTCATTTAGTCAGTATCGAACTATCGTAAAACGTAATGTGCAGTCTGCTTACAAGTCGTATATCACCGAGGGAGAATCAAATATTCTTCATAATCCTGAACACTTTTGGAAATACATAAAGTCTAAACGTCAGGATGGTGAAATAATTGATTCTATGACATGGCAAGGACAAAATTCAGATGTTGCAAATGCATTCGCAGACAATTTTCGTTCTGTTTATAATGTTTCCTCATCGCATAATTTTATTGACAGTGAGTGTGATATCTCACACCAAGGAGCCCAGGATATTTCCATTTATCATATTGACTTCAGCTAAAAGATGGTCTAAAATGGCAGCTAGAGGAGTCGATGGTCTGGTTCGCTCGTTCGGTGAAAGCATCAATTGAATATTATTGTGCTCACTTCGTGTTTTGCTTTGAATTGTGTTATTCGCTCGAGGCTGATTGTTTATTTTGTGCATTATTGGATATATATTAAACTGATATTTTTAGCAGCTAATTATGTCAGTGCGTGTTCGGAGTGTTGTGGTATATCTAGTAATATTAAATAAATATCTACATTTATATTTTGTTTGACATTTGTGCTTTTCGATTTTTTGACCTAGTGTCGAGATTTTCTCTGAACTAACATGATATTTTCAGTCAGTTCTTTGACGTTACGTACTGTTCTTTCACTTTCGGTAATTTCAACTTGTATACAAGAAGATAATGTTATTTTCTTCGGAATCTCTGCCGCTTAAATGATAAGCAAAGTTGATATGACAAAACTTCGCAATCTTATCGCGCCCGAATGTACAAATTGCCATTGTAAAAAAACGTAAGTCAACATGTACGAGATCGGCTAGTCAATCGGGTATGACTTTGAGCAATAATTGCGCGTTTTCACTTAAAGCCTCTTCTCTATAATGCAACTGAATGACTCAAGCGATGGGGGCTACAGGAATAATAAAAAGTCTCCCCCGACAGACGACAACGTAAGATCCAGGTCTTCTAAAGTGTTGAAGATAGCCGAGAGTTTCACAAATAAAGATCTCGAGTTGTCAAAATTCAAACGAAACAGAGTGCTGACCGGCGATGATAATGAAGAGGGCGCCACCAACGCCTCCGAAGGGTCGAAGCTGGACGCTGGATCGGCGAAGACTGCGGATAGGGACAGCAGTTCCCACAAGACCCGCAAGCTGACTAAATATACCCGCGAGCTACTTACCAGGCAGAGTGACCCCGGCCCCAATGACTGCGAAGTTCCTATGGACTCCCGGCCGCAGCCGTGCGACATGGACTCCAACCCTAGTAGTAGTTCCTTGTATAATGTAAATAGCAAGAAGGGGCGCACTGAGGGGCCTCCGTCCAGTGACCGCCGTTTGACAGGCTCTTCCTGCACAGCCTTACGAACAGCTGTGGCCGCTCTTTATCCGTTTGATGACTTCATTCCTGAGAAGATTGGATCCGGTTTCTTCTCTGAAGTATTTAAGGTTAATATTTTCTCATTTCTTCATTTGTTTTCTAACAGATTATGAATCTATTTTGTTTTGTGTTTAACATGTATATAAAAACATTAAAATACTTGTCTTTTGTGTACCACCTTTTAAAATTCACATTTTAAACAATTTTAGGGTCCGGAGAAGTATTTATTATTCCAAATATATGGTGGAATTTGTGGTGGAAGCATGTTTTTCTAATGCTTTTTATCTCAGACTAATGTACATTTGATAATGCCTTAGAAATATGAAACATGTCATTGCTTTAATTATTAATGAAATTTGTAGAAAACATGTGTACATAATTGTCCAAGAAACAATTACTAGTTAATATGTTTTGGGCTATTTTAACACAATTGATCAACAAATACTTTGAATACTTTTTAGATTTTGAGCTAAATTGTTTTTACGAGTATTTAAAAGTAATTTGGACACATAATTATAATCTATTATTAAATATAATGTTACTATGCATATTGGAATACATAACATGCTTATTGGATGATATTTTCTTGTAACCGGAGCTGCAAAATAGATGGAATTGTCAGTCTCCTCGTGTAGTTGAACGCTGCGATGAATGTAAAACTATCTCTCCTGCAGTTGAGTATCAATTGGGTCTGAAGGTAGAATTTCAATAATCTCAAACTCAAAAAATAATTAATTACTTTGTGATCATGTTAAGCCCTGCTTAAATTTAATTCTCAACATTTCTCAAATGTATTTGTGATTAACTTTTTCATGAATCAAAAAAAAATATATAAAGATATATGTATTTTATTCAGCTATATTTTTTTTTATCCTTTTGCATTCTTCTTTTGAAGATGGGTTACCTTCATGGCAATCAATCTTCATTTGACAAATTTCTGGACCCACAATTTTTCAGTTCTGAGATGCAATTTGTTCTCTTTTTCTCATACCATCATTTTACTTGTATTTAATAGCTGGTAATCTTATATATTAACATATTTGAGTTTGCCAAATCAGTTGTCTATGTTTCTCTACTTTTGGTACAGCGCTTCCACTATGACTTATTTAAAACTCTTGTAATATTACTTAATGTCAGGAAGAAAACATTTCTGGCATACATTTCATTGGTGTTGAATAGTTGAGTGTCTACTGAGTTTGAAAATATTCTTGTGTTTTTTTTTTTAAATGACTTAAATATGTAACATTTTATTATACAGTTTAAATTAACTACTACATCATATAAAGAATTATTTATTTGGTGCCATTTGAATTGTTGCAAATTTTTAATGTAGATCCATCTATGAATGAAAATAATATTGTATCAAAGTTACATTTGATTAGTCCAAAACTGTGAATTGCATTTTTCGAATAAACTTTTAGCATTTGGGATAAATGAATTTTGTTGAAATTTATGTCTGCGTTCAAAAAGTATGTATTTGTTTTTGGATACACACTTTTGCATATATATGATTATATACAAATTATTAATAAAATATTCTAAAACACTTTTGTTATTTGTTTTTGCACCCTAATTATATTGTTTTTATCAAAACCAACCGGTTTCGCTCCCGCAGAGGTTCGCGAGGGTTACAAAAACAGACTATTCAGTTTACTAGATGTTTTTGTAACCCTGGTTAAGCTCCGGAGGAAGCAAAACCGGTTGGTTAGATAAAACAAAATAAAATGTAAAAACAAAGTACAAATTTGTTTATAATTATTTTTAATAATGCCACATCAAAAATTAAGTCCTTTATACGAAAGAACACTAATTATTAACCTAGAAATCTTTTACGTGTATTTATTTTGGTGATTTTTTTAAAACTGAACTTACTGTTGAATTGATTCTGATGTTATATATGTTTTATTATTCCAATTTCACCAAGAGTATTAACAAATAATTTTACTATTATATAATAATAAACACATTCATATTTTGTATTTAATTTATATAGCTAGTCTGAATCATCTTAAATACTTTTTAATATTGATTTTTAATTAATTTAATCTTTGCATCTCCTTATTTTCCTCTAACGTTAAAAATATGTTGGTAATCCGAGATTACCTTACAAGTATACGACTAATCACGTGATGTTTGTGATATGGTTTAGAGTTTTAAAAAACGTTGGTGATTGAATCGAAAAAAAATAAAATCATTAACCTGTCCCTCCATCTCTAAGGTGGTATTCCAGGTGGACGGTGTCCGGAGAGGATTTCTTAAGCGGCTGTATGTGTAATAATCAGAATTCATCGGGTACATAGGAAGTATTTTGTGAACATCGTAAACAAAATTCGTAGCGCTGAGCACACGACACTATATTCGCATCTCACTCTTGCATATGTTCTAGCTCAATGTTCTCACTCTCGGCCGTCCCGCCGCCGCCGGCAATCGCTTTCGGGCTTCCAACGGGTCTATGCCCGTTCCGTGAGCGTTGCCAGATGTTTTTTTAAAATGTTTTTAGGAATTAAATCTCAATTATTATAATTTTTGACTTCAATTATAATTATAAAAGGGGATAAGCTATGAATGTTCCGTTTTTTTCCGATTAAAAATCGCTAATTTTTTAAC
Source organism: Lepidostoma basale (assembly GCA_022606425.2). Classification (NCBI taxonomy): domain Eukaryota; kingdom Metazoa; phylum Arthropoda; class Insecta; order Trichoptera; family Lepidostomatidae; genus Lepidostoma; species Lepidostoma basale. Next base: position 110,468 of record JAHDVF020000230.1, read on the forward strand.
GCGTACTGACTACCCTACACCGGAACGCAAGTTTTTATTTTAGCACCGTAAGGGAAAGGTTATGTAAGTGAGAATATTGTATGACTAGAAAAAATGAACAAAAAAGTGATCACGTCAATTATATCGCTGTACACGGAAAGCATTGTTAGTGTCAGAGTAAAGGAAGGTTGTACATGCTGGTTTGATATCAATAAATGTGTTAAACAGGGTTGCGTAACATACCTTGATTATTTAATCCATATATAGACAAGTGCACATAAGGGCTGAAATGGTTGGGTGCAGGTGCAAAAATGAGAGAAGTGTCGTAAGCTGTTTGAGACAACGGTGTGCCACTTGCAGGTAACGAGTATTCTTATGTCCTGGTGTCTAGGTATGCATGTGATGAAAAGTGTGAATAAGTCCAAGCTTTTTTTATAACTAGATATATATTTTTGCATGTTGTATTTTTATTTTTGGTGATTATGGGATCTATTTTGTGAATGTTAATTTTTTTATATACTTTGTATACAACACTCACATGTATTATAAAAATAAAAATAAAATATCAAAATATGTTTCGGACTAACCAGCCCTTCGTCACTGATTTTATATAAATATTAAAAATATTAAAAAAATGTTTACAAATATGGTCAGTTATGACCATTTTGTATTTTGTAAACATTATTTGTGTGAAATTTATCACAGCGTTCTCTAATATATTTCGTATGCAGTTCGTAATTAAAATAATCATTGATACATGAATCCCTGGAATCGATAACAATACATATTATATATAGTACATTTGACTATATGTTAGAACAAACAACACGAATTTATAAAAAAAAAATATTTGTAAAATGCACATTTTATGATATGATCAGAGAACGTTATAAACTATTTTGCTTGCTTGGACATTATCAAATTAGTTTTTTTCTTTCAAGCCTAGTTCTATTTACTTGGGGTCGGGTCTTCAGGATTGTCTGTCTTGGGTGACATATGATGGGATACGGTTTCTTTTGAGAGTCCTTTGAATATATTTTTATATATTTTTTTTTGTGTACACAACAGGTCGTTTGGATCCACAATTACACATACAATTTTTATTTTTTAGCTATTATATTGATTCTCGTGACATGTGATAGGTAGCCAATCTATCGCCATTTTATTGTCACATGGATTCTACACCAGACCAAAGACAGTGTGACAATCACACTGCCATCGCCGGGAATCGAACCCAGGACCTTCGGCGTGGAAGTCAGAGCTCGTAACCACTCTGCCACGAAGGTCGTCGTTGAATAAGTCCCATTCGCGTCACTTGGGGCTACCACTTTCTTTAGTTCGCTGGTCTGTTTCCATCACGTTCCATTATACATGGTCGGCAGGGTTCTCTTCTATTTCATATGAGATGGGCCTCACTCTGAAACTGCAGCGGATGTGGAAGTTCCTAATATGATGGTGTAGCGCAACTCCGGTAATCTATCTATGCATCTACTTCTTCTTCTGTCTTCTGTTCTTGTGTCTTGCCAGGTCTCCCCAACGTTGACTATCACTCTCATAATGATGACCTGGGGTATATCCAGAGTGATATTGCCTTGCCTTCTCTGGAAGATTTTTTTATGGCGCTGGAAGCTCGCCATTCGTCCTCTCTCTATCTGCTATGGCATTAAGTAATATGTGCCACATCGCCCGGGGCTCGCGGGGTCTTTAAAATACCTCTCGTGGACGCTAGAGAGTTGGACTTAAAACAGCATCACTACTATCAAGTCCATGTTGCATTTAAAACAGTAACACTACTATCAAGTCCAACTCTCTAGCGTCCACGAGAGGTATCTAAGCATCAATTGGCGGGTAATTATTATTGATAAGACGAAAAAGAATGTACTAACTAACTAACTAACCAATACGCCATTTCCCCGGAGGGGTAGGTATAGAGGATGGATCGCTACAATGCTCTGTCCTGGCATACCTCTCGAGATTCCTCTACATTCATACATCGTACCATGCACGCACGTCGATTACGAATTTGACCGCGTTTTAGTAATTGATTAATTTGGTCATGCCATGTTTTCCTCGATCGTCCTCGGCTTCTTTTTCCACTCACGCTGCTTGTGTAAAACTTTTTAACCATTCTACTCTCATCCATTCGTTCCATATATTAAAACCATCTCAGGCATCCTTTTAATTGTATCCATGATGCAGTCATCTGCCTTAGGTACATTTCATTCTTATTTCATCGTTCGGTATTCTATTATGCAACGTTTTCCCGCACATTCTTCTTAGTGATCTCTTTTCTACGGCGTTTATCCTGCTTTTATCTTTCTTTTGCCAGCTCTAAGCTTCACTTCCATACATGAGGGTTGGCACTAGAACTCCATTGTGTACTGCCATCTTTGCTACTTTGGATATATTTCTATTTGCAGTAATGACTTTGAGTGCGCCATTTATTTTATTCCCAGCACCAACCCTTCTTTCGATGTCTTTCTCCATTTTTCTGTCTCTTGTAAACATGCTTCCCAGATACGTAAATTGTATGAAGTAAGAAATATGAGTGATTGTGATACATGTATCTAATATTAGTATTATATAAAGTGATAATTTTGAAAACGAAGAATGTATGACGCATTGTTATATACGTTTACTCAAATATATCATTGCCTGTGAAAATATGTCTACCAAAAAAATAGTTACCAACGGAATTCGAGTGCCGACTTTATGTATGAAAGTAGGCATATGCCATAGAAATTACAATACATTACAATTGGGTATTTTCTGATATTAAAACATTTATTCTAAATTCAAATTACTTTTGTGCCATTTGGTGCCATATCAGATGAAAGAGAATAGTTTTTGCATTCAAAATTACCATACATTCGCCATTTTGTGCCATTAGTAACACTTAACGTTAAAGCTTCAACCGGGTGCGGTTGGCAACCGGGGCAATGCGCACTCCGCTGAAACTAGCCCGGTGCATAATTCTAAGATGATAAAACTACACGAAATTTCTATAGGGAAGATAGAGTTTTAGCCATGTTAATTATGTCACTGGCCCACGGAGGCAGACAGTCTCTAAAGCTCTCGCTCGGTGCTTCAATATGTGAAACAGATACATGTATGGCCGGTTATTGTAATCATTGTGTTGGAGAGTTTTCGAGTAGGTCGCATGAATTTTCAAATAGTATTATTCGATCGTTTGATATTGTCTCAACTGAAACATAATATGTATTTGCTTACGTTATGATGTGGTAAAACACGGGTAATTTATCATTTCTCGAACAATGACGTATTAAAAAAACTTCATATTCAATAATTAATACTAATGAAAATCCTGTTTTCTAGAAGTTTTATCACATTTTTTTTTTGAACAATGATGTAAAACTCCAAATTAAATAATTAATTCGAACGAAAACGTCTGTTTTCTAGAAGTTTTATTATAATTTATAACATGTTTTGCCTGTCTAAGGCATTATCAAATGGTAACATTTGACAATATCTTAACAAACAAACATACGTTTTCATTCGTATCAAATAGTTTTATGAAAGTTAATGAAAAATTAATTTTTTACCTTTTTAAGGAATTAACATTTAAAAATTCTCTAAAAAAGGCAAAACATGTCGTTCCCATAAACTACGAGTGTAATAAAACTTCTAGAAAACAGATTTTTTATTCGTATTTATTATTAAATACGGGTATTCATAAATGCTTTACAGAGAGTTACTTATCATCATCAGCCGTCTGCCATCCACTGCTGAATGTAGGCCTCTCCCAAAGCCCGCCACCGCCCCCTATCCATTGCCGCTCCCATCCATCCATGTCCAGCAATCCTCTTCAGATCGTCGGTTCAGCGGGCAGGGGGACGTTCAACTCTACGGAATCCTGTACGGGGTCTCTACTCTAGAATCCGTCCCCCCATCGACTGTCGGTTCCCCGACAGATATGGCCAGCCCACCGCTATTCCAGCCCGCCTATCCGTAGAGCCACCTCAGTCACCTTGGTTTGTTGTCGAATAAATTCGTTTCTAAATCTGTCCCTCAAGGTTATTTCAAGCATGGCTCTTTCCATGTCAATGTCCATGTCAATGTCCACGTCTCGGCTCCGTACGTCATGACTGGCATAACGCACTGGTTGAAGACTTTAGTCTTGAGGCATTGTGGTATTTTGTAAGTGAGAACATGACGTAATTTCCCAAAGGCCGCCCAACTAGAAAGTTACTGCATCGTAATAATTAACCTGTAAGAGCATAGCGTATTTATTTTATGAAAAGCCTCTTAAAGTACTGTAGTATTTTAAAGTGATGCATAAATTAGAACGTGTTTTTAAAAATCGAACTATTTGTATTATACTTTTAAGGTTAACTTTATATTAGTTGTGACACGAAATACGTTTGTACTGTACCGATGTTAAAATGAGCCACGTTTCAAGTGAAAGTTAAAAAATATATAAAATATTTATGCTATTTACACCATTTTGTGATTATTTATCAAAACGACCTTTTAAAAATCATCAAATTTATAATTAATAATAACAATTAATTTTTTTGGAAATTTCTCTACTGATAGGTACGTATTCAATATTTGTAAATTTCTAGTAACTGTTTCCGCTGAGATTTTCTCAATAGAGAGCAAATGAGTCATTCGGCATACTGGACGTCTTGTGCGATTCGGCAAATTTCCCGATAATGGATGGTTGGCGAAATTGGTCAGACAGGGTGAATAGGGTGGAGGGAGGTGTGGTCAGTGATCGAGCAAATGGCTATCCAAGTGTAGTTCCGGGGGTGCAAAAGGAAAGAGGAGGACAAAATCATCCATTATTTTTACGAGATACATTTTATTGGGGATAGTTTATATAGAGTATTTCATTTATTTGTTATAAATTGATACCGTAACGTAATCCACAGGTGATCTTTGAAGACACTTTTATATGGTACATGTGAAAAAAATTAATTAACACGAATGAAAACGTATGTTTTCTAGACAATTTATTATATTTTATGGGAATGACGTATTTCACCTTTCTTAAGCATTATCAAAAGTTTATCATTAGAAAATTTTTATAATGCCTTAGTTATTCAACATTTGATAATGTCTCTTATGAATTGATTTTAATTGTTTTCATCCTATTAATTATTTAATATAGAGTTTTAAATAATTGTTCAAGAATCAATAAATAAATTTTATATTACAAGAAATTATTTAAAACCTGTTTTTTCATATTCCATTTTCGTTGAATTTTAGTAAATTTAAACAAAAATAAGAATAAAACTAAGAATATTTCAAAACGATTGTGCTGAAAAACTGAGATAAAAAGACATATTATACAATCAAACGAATGTGTACAATTCTTAAATGAAAAACTTAAAAGTATATACTAAAACATTTATTACAATATAAATCTACAAGAGTAGCTCAGTGAATTTGAGTTTACATAAGATGAGGACTCGCTTAAGTAAAAGAAGATTTTTAATAATATATCTATATATGTTCTATCCTTATGTTCCGGATTGTTATTTTCGACATCGTCGGCACTGACTGTTTTATCTCCCAACATGTACAACAATACTGCCCCTGGTGATGCCGGTGGGGAAAGCAATCAAACTGCTGATCATGATCGCCTCGGAGATCGACGTCTTTCATATTAGATAAGCGTTCAGAAAACAAATTCTCCTGATTTTAGAGAGAATATTGTATTCTTAAAATCGAACCATCGTTCGTTCGTTCCTGGTATTTTACATGTATTCAAATATATGCCTTAAACTGTAAATATATTTGTAATATCATTTGAGAGAAATAAACTGATTTGATAAGTTACCCGTGGATCTATCCAATTCCATTCTCGTCAAATATACAAGCATTGCGAGGCTAACGTTCACTCAAATCTTCAACATTATCTGTGGACTCTTCGTGATATCCGACAACTTGAAGAGTATCAAACATTACGTTTCAACTCAGTATCTTTATTAGCGACGGTGAAAATTCACTTTGCTTCTGGAGATGTCAATTTGAAGAGTTATCAAACTGCATAATAATGTGGTAATTTCCAGTTGTTTTCCATATTTTTTTATAAGACATGTTATTTGAACCCAATTACTATATACATATATTTAAGCTTTTGATTCGATTGATGATTTTAATGGCGTGTGATACGTAGCTTGTCTATCGCCATTTTAACTGTCACGTGAATTCTACCAGACCAAAGACAGTGTGAGAATTTTTTTTTCACACTGTCTACACTGGGAATCGAACCCAGGACTTTGGCAGTCAAAGATATTGCCACTCTACCACGAAGGCCGCCTCTATTTTATGGGAGTAAAATTAAGACATAATACAGATAATGTCGAACTAATATTTTACAATGGAGAAAGATTTCATTTGTATAAAAAGTAATAAAACTTTTATTATTGGAGATTTATATTATTGTTTAGAATTTGTTGTTTTATTGAAACAGTAACTAAGGAAACGACGCGCTCGTGGGAAATATTTATATTGTTACAGATTCTTTTGCTTCTTAAGTATTGAACTTGTTAAAGTATTCTGGTGTTATTGACTGTTCCAACATGATAGCCTTAATATGAAATACTTTTATTGTGAATTTGATTGAAAGACAAATTCAGCCTTTTAATAATTTAACAAGAGATTTCAAAGATTTTGGTTCCTAAAAAATCCACTCAATGGATAAACTTAAATTACAGTGAAAACGCGATTGTTTTATCGGTAATGGAGATTTTTTATGTACCTATATGGTTATAAAAATATATAATTTCTTCGCTTCTTCTTAAAAATATAATATATAATACATAAAAATATACAATTTCTTCGATCGCTCGACGTGGTGCCTATAGAATAATTTGCAATGTCTACCCCACCTCACAATGTCATCAATATTGCAGGTTCTGCGAATCGCCCCGTCTCCAATGGACCGACAGAGCTACCTACGACAGGTCACAATGTTTTTATCTCTGCTGTTCTACAAAGATGTATCGTTCTGACGATGTCTGCTCTTACGTCGATTCTGTAAGTACATTAGTATATTTTTAATAATTAAAATATCTTCAGACAAAATTATGTGAATTGAGTATGATACAGAACGGTCAGACCAAATCAGTAAAATGTTTGAAGTAAGCTAAGTTTAAAAAGTTACAAAGTATCAATGTGCAAGTAATTGTCTGAAATTAAACGTTAATGTGATGGTCTGACCTATTTCTTTAACTATTACATATTATTTTTATTGAATATACTTGTTTTTATTTAAAAAAAACATTAATCACTTGATATTCTGGTTCATAGTAGTGGTGAGGGAAAGTGTTATATGATCATACTATCCCAGCGGTACGTTACAGCTTGGATAGATTATGTATTTTATTATGAACCTTATAAGAAGACGAAGACTGTTGAATATCTGAAACATTGGGCCCTTATATAAATCACAGAATACGGGTATTTTTAAGATCCGAGCTTTACTTAACATTACTATGAAAATTCAACAAAATCATTTATTGCAATTTTCATTACCCGAAACTTCATTGTTAAACAAATTTCTCTCAGAGACCAAGACCATTGTTTTAATTGATTACCTCGTTTAAAATATTATTTAAGCGTCTGAAATAAAACCCCTCTAAAAGTGTAAGACAAATACGCCAGATAATAACTAAATGGAAATGGAAAATCGGTAGTTACCGAATCGAAATGCCAGGAGAAGTAAAATATACCCCGGCTTTAATTTGAAATTCCTTCCGGATGCCGAGAGGTCCGCATTGCTAAAAAAGCTCACTAGGCGAAAGCTTAATTCAAGATAATCGACTAATGAACGGAACAATTAAAGGAATCGCTGGCTTTTTACCACACAAAGCTGCCATTTAACACAGCATTACGACTACTTTTAGTATAAGCTCTTGTACGGGTCTCTCAATGTATCAAGCGATTCTATCTATGTTCAGCATTGTTTTATTCTCAAATATCTGTAAGCATTAGAAAGATTATTTTACTGAATTTAACTTACTTCAGATGAGCATATATCTCTTATAGATTTTAAGTCTCCTTTATAATGTTATTGCAAGCTTCTTGATTCTACGGCCTTTGCTCCCAGCAGTTCCTTTCGCCTAGCTCAGTTAGATCAGAACATTATCCATCAGGCGCTTTTTAGACGTTCTTAGAGATCTTACTGCCAGATCTTACGTTCACGCACGGCTCTCTTTTAACGATAAAACAATCGTAATCAGTAATAAGTTTTAACTTTTAATATGAATCAATTTTTTTTTCGCACGCGTTTAAAATATGACAATGATATCAATATACTTCCATTGCGATTGGCCGGATTCCTCAAAGTATTTCTTAATCACTCTTCTGTATTCAAAATATCTCGTTCTCTATTTGATTACATCCGGTTTTTTGCCTATTTTTAGTTCTTCCCAGGAAGAAAGCTCACTGAAAATAGAGTGAGAACAACAACAAATAATGAAGTCGAGTATTCAAATAATAAAATAATGTTATTTTTCGATTAGCATAAGCTAAAATCATTTATATTGTTATCGATCTTTTATAAAGGATTGAAACAAAAAAAAAATGAAAAGAAAAAAATATATATTTAAAAAAAAACGCCCAAATTCGAAGTCAGAAAAATCGACGAGCGTGTATGTTACGATGTATGAATGTAGGACAGAGCAGTATGGGGTCCATCCTCTCTGCCTACCCTTCTGCTGAAACGGCGTGATGGGGAGTTACTTATTTAATGTATTTTTTTTAAGTGTATATTTAATTAAATAACACATGTCTCCGATACATAGACATAAATATAAGTTAAATTTAACTGAATAACTAAAAAACTAACTAACTAACCATCACGCCGTGTCCCCGAAGGGGTAGGCAGAAAGAATGGACTGCCACACTTTTCTTTCCTGACATATTTCTCTCGCTTCCTCAACATTCATACATCGTGTCATGCACGCGCGTCGATTTCTCTGACTCCTCACATGGCCGACATTCAATATTTGATTTATTTGATCGTGCCACGTTTTCCTCGGTCTTCCTTTATTTCTGGTTCCATTTACATCAACATTTAATTTTTTTACCATTCTTCCTTCATTCATTCTTTCCATATGTCCAATCCATCTTAATGATCCTTTCATTATTTTGTTCATGACACCATCATTCGCACCGCATTCTCTTCTTATATTTTCATTCGACACTCTATCATAAACAGAGTATCCACACATTCTTCTAAGAGATCTCATTTCTACTGCATTTATGCTACTTTCATCCTTCTTTTGCCAGTTCCATGCTTCGCTTCCATATATAAGGGTCGGTAGAAGAACACCATTGTGCACTGCCATTCTAGCTTTTTTGGATACGTGTTTGTTTGCGATGACAACTTTTAGTGCACCATTCACTTTGTTGCCTGCCCCAACCCTTCATTCAATATCCCTCTCCACTCGCCCATCTCTTGTAAACATACTACCTAAATACATGGACTCAACTACTTGCTCCAAATTTTCACCTTTCACGCGAATGTTGCAGACTGTCATGGTTTCTCCCTTTTCAAAAATCATTACCTTGGACTTATTAACATTCATCATCAGATCATTTCGCAGGCATACCTCATACATACAATTCACCAGGACTTGTAATTCTTGCTCGTTGTCTGCAAGAAGGACAGCGTCATCCGCATACAAGAGACAGCTTACTGACACTCCGCTCATTTTGGCACCTACATCCAACTCTTTCGGCTCTTTCAGTCGTTCATACATTTAACTGAATATACATTTTATATACATTTTTTGAACTTTCATTATTTACAGTGAACTTGGATCATGAAATATCAAATAACAACATTAATTAAAAAATAATTGTTTACCCACCAGTGTTTACGATTAAACAAACTCAACATTTCGGAGATCGTTGCAATCTCCATCTTTAGGGTAGATAAGACATCATAGTCGTAGCTACCTTGAAGATTGTGGGTACGCAAAAAAATATAGTGTATGAATTAATTGAAAAAAATGTTATTATGGAATTCTATAGCATACGATGAAAAATAACGGTTTCGGTAGCTCGCTTCCATCGTCTGGTTATTTGAACTTTGCTGTGTTGACGCCTTAAGTTAAGAAAAAAAATATCATTTCCATATACTTAGGGAATTGAAAAACTTTGTTAATTCCACTACTTAATAAAAAATATAAAAAAACACGACATATTTCCGAGGATACCTCCATCTTCAGGTGTAAAAATATAATAAAACTAGTCGGCAATTAAAATAGCCGCATAGTGGTGAAAAGCAAAGTGCAGTGTTATATTTTTACACATGAAGATGGAGGTATCCTCCGAAACATATTGTGTTTTTTAATATTTTTTTATTAAATAGTGGATTAAACAAAGTTTATCAATTTCCTAAGTATAATACTACGGAATTCCACAGTGTTAATGCCCTAGCGTTCAATAAGTATCATTTTCATAAGAAAAAACATAAGAGTTTTTTACATTTACCTCTAGAAAACAATATTTTTTTTTATAAACTATTGCTTGTATAAAACTTATCATAACCACTAGATCTGTAACTTGGGGCCTCATGATACCTGCTTACCGTTGGTTACGTAGAAACAATACAAAATATATTAATCTTTCTAGAAAAAGTATGTTTTTCTTCTTGAGTGTGACTTCTAACAGTCAGCTATTCTACATGATAAGTAAAAACTACCAAAAAAGTCCAAGAATACTTTTTCCAGAAGTATTCTTCTTTAAGTTTCTACGTGGCTTTACAGATCATTCATCATTGAAGTATTAACAAACATGTCCTCCATACATGCTGAAAACGGGGAACCTGTTAAGGATATTGATTTATTTCAAGTCAGTTTAGGGCTATTCGAATAAATATAATATTTATTGTGAATTTTTATGACCTTTCAATTTTTTATTTCTTGCAGTCGTTTTGCCGGTACATGGATGTTTTTGAATGGAACATTAAATGCATACTTAAGAATTGTTGTCTGTGAACAAATAGAAGACTACTCAATATCACAATTATTTATTAAGACAAATATATGATTTAGGTTATCAACGATTTATTTTGTAAATAAAGTAAAATTTTAATTTGACTGAATTTTCTAGATAGTTAAATAATAAAAATGAAATAAATAAAATAATCAAAAATTCCATTACAGAAAAAGATTTGTTTAATTCCACGTATGTTTGTGGCTTTGACCAGTTTCGGCAGCTCGGTGCCATCTTCTGGTCCAGTAGACTGAGAGTAACTTTGTCTGATACTGTCATATTATAATAAGGTTGAATAATTAATAGGAATGAAAACGTCTGTATTCTACAATTTTTACTATATATTATGGGAACGGCACATTTCATAATGCTAAGGAATTTTTAAATAACATTTTCTAATGCCTTAAGAATCATTTCCATAAAATATAATAAAACTTCTAGAAAACAGTATGTTTTTATCATTCGTATTAATGTTTCGTCTTCTTCCTCTCTTATGTCAATGCCAAAGTAGTCTGATAGGAATTGACGAAAGTTTTGTACGACTTTATATCGTTTCTAGGGGTAAAATTATGATACGTGGTGGTGTGGTATATTCCTTGTTCCATTATATCAATAATCTACGGATATAGGACATGTGTCAGTTATAGACATTACGCCAAGTCTTTGGAAAATTTTCTGCAGCGTCACTTCGCCAATTATTTGGATTCGTTGAGGATACGCTTGTTCCATAAAGTCCGAAGTGTCACAAAACCTGTCTATCTAAAAAATGACTACAGTAGAATATCGTTTAACCGTATGCCAGTTAATTGGAACGTCAATTATCCGGACAAGCCGAGATGATGATCTGATTATTTTTCCATTACTGTAAAGTAATTATGTAAGCCTTTTTATGTACATGTACTACATACATACTTTTGTTAACAGTAAGATTTGTAATTTCATAATCAATAATTAAGCCGAGGAAAAAAAATGGATTAAAATCTTGTTTTGCTAAAAGAATTAGCGCCTGTTTCATTGTCCGAAAAATCGATATTCGAATCACCCCCGGTTCCAATAAGTCCAGATAAACGACGTTTTACTGTACGTATATAGCCATAGTAGGTGGCACAGAAGACACTCTTAAATATTTGTATGCCCCTTATGTTCGTCCTCACGGGCAGTAGCATTATTATTATCTTTTTCTTCTCGGAATTACATCCCGATGTGGGACTTCTTCTCCACAACAGTCCTCCACCGGCTCGTGTGTCTAGCCATCTCTCTCCATTCTCCATATCTTTCTAATTTATCCCTGTCCTCTTCCACATAGTCCGCCCATCTTTTTCTTAGTCTGCCTCTTATTGCCCCTGATTATTTTCTCGTATGCTTTATTTTGTGCCTCTCCCTCTACTCTCCTCCCCTTTTCCCCCATGAATAGTTTTAAGTATGTATAATGTTTAAATGTAGGAGGTAAGACCCTATTTTGGAAGACTGTTATTAGCATTATAATTTTTAGATTTTTAAATAAATAGAAGTTAACATGTGGAAGAGCGGGACACAGAAGGAAATACAAAGTAGATTAAATGTGGTCTGGCATCCCATTGTGTTTGCGTATATTAAATGTATGTCCCGGATGGACGGGGACAGGCCTAGAAAGTATACGAGCGAGACTGACGAAAAGGTGTCGCTGTGCCTTATAACAGCCTCGGGTATATGGTAGGAACCCTTCTGTGTTCTGTGTTTCTTATCAGTCTGTCTCTTGGTCTCTCTTCACGCAGCACCCATCTATACATAATTTTAGGTACTCTACCATCTGCTATTATTTCTATATTGCCAGCCCACCGTAGGCGTAGAGACTTACAGAATCTCAATTCTGTTTCCAAGTTAATCAGTTCTTCAAGCTTAAGATTTCTTTTTACTCTGTAAGTCTGGGTCCAAAAAAATTCTCAGAATCATTATTATCACTATATATTTCATTTTATTATTATATCAATAATAATGTAAACTTATTGTAGAAAAATTGATTCAAAATTAACTCACTAAGATCTTGAATAGCCTATAGATTACAGATATTTAGTTTTCATGTTATGAGTTACTGATAAATTGACTTGTACGTATTGTACACCCGTCGTATAATCGAGTGTACCCGAGACCCGAGAATTTATCATTTCATCTGTAAATATCGTTCAAAGAAACTAACATGCAAAATAAATAAAAAATAAAAATGCTTAACGAAAATTTGTGCTAATTTTTTGTCCGCTTTCAAATATAAGGGTTTGAATTTATTATTACGTAACGGTTTCGAATATTCTAATTAACTGAGTTTTTGTCAAGCACTCCAAGTTTAAATCCGTTCAGAGCCGCGGATTTGGGAAGTTAATCCTCCGTTTTACGTTTAAGTACGAACGCCGAGTATTGCCCGTTTCCACGGCCGTTGTGTACTTGACGAGTAGCAAACTTTTTGGCAAATTGACGCTAAAACAACATGTCACTGTTGTTAAATTGATCGCAAGAAAATTTTGCCCATCTTGTCTTAAAATATATTTTTGTCTACTTTGTATTCATTTTAAAATGAATGTGTAATGTAAAAAATAACAAAGATCTTTAATGGGCAATTTTTCTTGTCTTAGTGGAAAAAATAATGTTTTAATTTATATAAACTTTGTAATTATGGAATTCCATAGTATTAATACCTTTAGTTTATAATGAAAAAAAAATTAAATCAAATTTTGTTATCACACACCACACAAATAGTTTTTTTTAAATTAACTTTTAAATTTACGACACTATTATAATATCACATTTTTTTTATATACGCTTAAACTCCATATTAAATAATTTAAAGAAATGAAAACGTCTGTTTTCTTAGAGTTTTATTACATTTTATTAGAAAAACATGTTTCGCCACAATTCCAACATTTAATTGCTGTTCAAGTTACTTTAAGTTTTCCATAAAATAAAATTCAATTTCTAAAAATGCATGTAAATTTAACGAAAATGATAATTTTTATGGAGTTTTTCGCAATTTTAAGAAAACAATTAGTTGATAGTTTCTGAAACTATTATGTAAAACTCCATATTAAATAATTAATTACAATAAAAACGTCTGTTTTCCTGTTTTTTTAGAAGTTTATTTATCTTGTGTGAATGTTTCGCCTGTCTTCGCTATTATCAAATGTAATAAGACATTTGATAATGCCTTATACTAAGACGTTTTCATTCGTATTAATTAAAACAATTAAGATAAGTAAAAATATGTTTTCCAGTATTATATATTTGTTTATGAGATGAATTGAGGGATTGATTAAAACAAAATGAAAATAATTTTAGAAGTTACGAGTGTCTACACGTGAATTTAGATTTTTGAGAATATTTATGACTATGAAGAGCACGCCTATTTCTTAAATTGTTCAGTATTATTTTGATTCCAGTTTTTCTAAAAGCTAAATAACGAGCCATCGCGCCGCCACTCCAAAGGTTAGGCAGAAAAAAATGACTGCCATACTGTTCATTTCTGATATACTTCTATAGATTCATCAACATTCATTAATCGTGTCACGCCGATTTCTGCGACTCCTTGCCGACCGAACAATGGGGCATGCGACTCATGCCCCATTGTTCCGTTTACGTCGTTTATATATACTTTCTTTGTCATTATTTCTTCATTCATTCTTTCCATGTGTGCAAACCATCTTACTGACCCTCTCATTATTCTGTTTATAACTCTTTCTTATATTTGGATTTGACGCTCTATTGTGTACAGATTTAGCATACTTTTGTCTTAAGAGATTTTATTTCTACTTTTGTAATTTTTCGAATATCATTATTAATATAATATAGTTTTATCACGTTCTAACTGATTTAAAATACGTCTATTATTGTGTAGCCACAAGGTTAAATGAAGTGCGATTTTTGCGATAACTTTCTTATCTATTCAAATGGTATTTTAGAATACACTCGTAACTCTTTTAATCTGTACAAATAGGGTACCTACGTAAGACATTAAATTTACATTTTACATCCATTCAGAATCTTCCTTACTGTACGTGTAAGGTGCAAGCGAATCGTAAGCTCTACCAATGATTTTAAAAATTAAATTTTAAAATTTGTTACATCGATCTAAAAATCACTGCCATTGCCAAAAAGTATGCTTGATCGCCACTGACAGCAACTTGAAACAAAATGCTGCTTCAAAAAAAAGTATCTCAAAGAAGTTTGGGACGTATGGGATGTATCCTTTACGATCATTATAAAATCAGTATTCACACTACGCTTCTTAGAAGATGATTAGAACATAGTTTGAGATAATTAAAAAAAAATAGTTGATGGATAAAGTACTGTTTGAAACGTATTGCGGGCTGTCACAATTTCACCCCCATGTAAAAGGTTTCTAGTACAAATTGCCTCTCTTATTTCTTATTTGTTTGCAAGTAATGTCGAAAGGATATAAAAATAGTGATAGCAAACATTTACTCATCAAAAACAAATATCCAGTCTCGATATTCATAACAAGGAATAATTTGTTTAATCTTCACGCAACACTCTATTAGAAGAAAAGCTGTCTGAACTGGTAGAAACTCAAGAAGGGCCTACCACATAGACATGATCTACCAAGTAGGCACTTAAAGACGTTAAGCCGGCTGCGCGCACGCTTTATTAGATTTGGAGACAACTTGAGGATTCTCCAGGGATAATTTATGTAATTGGCATGGGATTTATTTGCAACATATTGTTTTTAATGTTATCCGGTTGCCTGTACTGAAGAAGATCAGGCTCAACCGTCCAGAAGTGCATTTAGATGCGGATTTTTGAGTAAACAAAAACAAATATTTCGTTAATGTTTCGTTTAGAACAATTAAGGTTTTGGTGGTTTTATTTACTAATAGGCAATCAAATCAATTTGTTAAAATTACAAAAAATGATGTAAAAATACAATGTTTTTGAAATGTTGTTCAAATGTGAATATAAAACAAATTGATGGTGAATATAGTAAAAAAAAAACGAACCATCCAGGCGCAGTAACGAGACCTTCACGAATACTTCACTTACCTGTAACAAAAGAAACATATCATTATAGTTTTAACATTATTTTTTTGGTATTAAAATTATTTATGTTTTGAATTATAATACTATTTACACCCCATTTAAATTTGGGTTTAGAATATTATGTCTTCGTCATCGAGAGTAATAAAAAAATTGTTTTTAAAATATTGTCGCTTAGAGGGTTTTGTATTAATAAAAAATATTAATCATAGCGAATCCCACAGTGATTACTCCTCACTTTTGTAAAAAAGAGATTGAAATAAAAAGTTTAATAAATTATTACTCAAAGAATAAAAATAGAAATTTATTTTTTAGTGAGTGCTACCTTCATGTTATTTATTGTAATAATAAAAAAAACAAACCAAGTTTCGTGTAAAATATTGTAATTGAAATTATCATTTAGATTGCACCGCTTCATTTTATCGTCCTCTTGCAATCTCTTCAGAGCAATTACTTGTGGCTACATCGCCATTTCTGGTCCGCAGTTCCGCCGACTATAATCCAGTTAACAGACACCTTGTAGCCAGGTCGTTCTCACTCGGTGCAATGAGAACAGACAAAGGTGTTGTAATGCTTACATTATTTATACCTTGGCCGTGTTTTGTTAGCCAAGCTTTCACGTCTATATTGTACACCGCGCTTGCTGCGGCCTAACGTTTGGCGCAGTACGCTATGCAGGTGAAAATCTCCGTTGATGCAGTCTGCCATTGTGGGATTGCATAATATTATATTATATTATTAAGACATGCTTTAACCAACGATTGGCCATGATTCAATTATGCTCTGTGGCTCAAATATCACCAAGTATTAAAAAATATAAATATAAAACCAACTAACTAATCATTACGCCGTTTCCTCGGAGAAAGGATGGCCCGCCATACTTCTCTCTCTTGACATACCTCCTGAGCTTGAATGTGGCCGCCTTTTTGTATTTGGTTAATTTGGTAATTAAATATGCTTTCCTTGGTCTTACCCAATTTATCTTTCCACTCACACTGATTGTATACAACATATTAACTATTATTCTGTCATACATTTGATACAAATGTCCAAATCATCGCATGGATCCTTTTTTAATTTTATTTATGATGTAATCATCTGCCATACATTTCTTCCTTGTTTCATCATTGATTATTCTATCATTTAACGTTTTCCCGTTATATTTTTTTAATTAAATTTTGTTATTTTATTTATTTACTAATATGGCATTTATCCGACTTTTATTCTTCTTTTGTCAGTTCAAAGCTTTACTTCCATAAATCACATAAGTGTTGGCGCTAGAACTTTATTATGTACTGCCATATTTGAGTGATGCGCCATTTATTTCTTTCCCACCACCAACCTTTATTTTGATGTCTTTCTCCACTTTCACATCGCTTGAAAACATACTTCCTGATCGTATGTATTAGGGGGACTGAGAGGTTATCAAGTTATTATTATTATTTTGTTTTTATGAATACTGTTCAATAAAATAATTTCCATCATTTTCTAATATATTTTACCAGCGTAAAAGAAGTTGTTCGATTTTATTTTTAAAAAAGTCCCTTGATTTTTGCAAGTGCGCTTGCACTTCTCCATCATTATTATTTTTTCCTCTTAATGTGTACTTTAATAATCTGAAAAGGTGGTAATCTAACGGCGCGAGGTCTGGTGAACAGGGTGTATGAGTTTAAAGTTCCAATCCATGCTTTATTTTTATTTTCTGTGCCATTTTTGGCGAGACATGTGGGGGAGCTGTTCCGGGTTGCGCAAGATAGAGAAGCCTTCGCCAGAGTGGTTGCCAACGTCAGGGGGACCTCATACGGCACGCGAAGAATAAGAAGTGCTAGTTTTGCAAAATGAAGCCTTGCGTTATTGTGTTGAAGGCTTCTTCTTTGTGATTGACCAAAATATATAGTTTCTTGTGAGCTATTGTTTTATTTTCTCGAATTATTCACAATAAGCTGTCGGTGTAACAGTGGGAACCAGGTTCAAGAAATTAACAGTAAATACCAAAATTCCAGAAAAATCCTACCATACACATACAAGGAACGTTTTAATTGTCAGTGATGGTCGAGTCATCGGAACAGTTAGTTCTCCGGAAGAAATCCATTGTTTTATCTTACAAGATTATTAGATAACCCCCCCTTCTCATTTTCAGTTACAATTCGCTGCAATAATGGATAAGCTTCATACCGATAGGAAATAGACGTATCCCCTTGGCAGGAAAAAAATTAATCTAAAATAAAATTTTACAACTGCAGCTTTAATGTAATAACTAAACTTACATATTTGCGGACCGTGTATTGCCACAAAATAACTGTAAATGAGCTCATTGAAGAATTTTTGATTACTGTTCGGTCCCTATATTATATATTGATTGTAGTTTTATTCCACGTATTCTTTTAGTTCTTTGTTATCATTGTTCAAGAAACAATAAACAGTATGACTATATCAGTAGCAATGACGAAGTGAATGTCGCATGTCTGTGGAAGGCGTTTCAGTGGAACAGGTTGAAAATTTCAGGTATCTTGGTATGGACTTGTGTGGGCAAATGGATGTACCATGCGAGGTGATGGGTTAAGTGAATAAGATTTCCGTCATCTCACGATGTTTGAAAAATTAAATATGGAAAAATCTTGACGGAAAAATAGGACTTTCTTGCGACCGATCATAACATATGCGATCGAATACAGTGCGGACACCTAGATTACAAAAAAACATGTTCAGAGTGTCACAAATGAAGACACTCGGAAGCATATCTGGCGAGACACTACAAGCAAAAATAAGGAACTCAAATATAAGAAAAATTGTTAGGTTAGGGAAGCAAAGAAGAAAATATTGTAACTCACATGTAAGAAAAATTGACATATTCAGGCTCCCTCTCATTGTGTTGCACTTCTTACCCCAAGACAGACGACTACCAAAAAGATGCATCGACAACCGGAAATCGATTACGCAGGAGACCAATCACTCTTAAGGAACAAGCCACAAGGCTTAGAAAAAGAAGCAAATTTTGTTTCCTGAATTTGCCCCAGCTTTGTTATTTCTTTTCATTACAATTGTAAAATTTGCGCCTTTTTCTGTATTTGAATTTACATAAATCAAATTTAAAAAATCTGTGTGAAGTAATTATTTTTCCAAGGAGTAATTTCAAATTAGTTTCACATGTTATTTGTTATCTTTACAGAAATACAATTGACATTTAACAGTGAAATATTTAAATATATAAAACAGATCAACGCAGGGACCTGTATTGACTGTGGTGCAGGTTATGTGATAATCAAGTTAAGGTTAGGTTAACAAGATAAGGTGAGGTTAAATTATCGAGGCAAGTTTTATCGTGAATAGAAACAGATCGAAAAATGTAATAATATGCTACACGATCTCGACTCGCGTATTCATAAATATATTTCCAGTGAGTAAAGAGTAAATTCATATCAAATATCCATATTATTTCATAAATGCTAGTAATATAGAATTGGAAGAATACAGAAAGAAATATAGCCTAGACATAGAACATCGTTCTATTGAATTTGGATTAGACACAAATCATTTTCCTGTCAGACCCAAATTTATGATTCTTCCTCGAAACATATGTTCAGTTTTTTATAACCCAGGGACGCTTTCTTTATGGGTAAAAAAGGATTTTTGTTTCACATAAATGGATTTGATTTATAAAGACAATCTCTTATGTTACGAAATTCAAATTCCTCTGGGTGAATATTCCTCCTTTTCATGTCAGTGATTTCATTTTCCCTGTATTCTGGTGGCCATTTTTTTATTTAATATTATTTTACGATCCTCAGTAAAATATTCTCGTATGGAGTTTTATAGTTTGACTCGGTATTGTCTGACTCGGTGCGCTCGCTAAACCTTTTTGGAAGGTGGAAATAAATTTAAGAGTAGCGTTTGCATCGCGAAGGTTTTAAGAGTGGATAAATTTATTAAACAGTGTTTCATAACGGGATTTTAGTCATTTTATAGCGTTTATTTTATATCAGAATTCACAGTACTTTCTTCGCATTTTTCGCGCCTTCAAATAGTATAATATAAGTTTAGTATAATATAATATTATCCCACCAAAATTGCTACCAAATTTTCTGTCATCAACTAGAGGAGTATTATGAGACACTTGCAATTCAATGTATCTAAGTGCGGTATGCTATCTTTTAATAGAGAATGTTATTAATAAACGTTTTCTAACAAATCAAAATGTAATACTTGTAATATGTTTTTTTTATTAAATGTCGTATACACTGAATGAATAATTTTGGGAATTAAGTGTTCCTTTGTAGGAGTTCACTGTAAATGTAAAATGGAAATACGTATTATATTTTTTAAATGTTTAAACATAACACAGTTATATTCTGCTTAAGTTTTTTCGACTTTCGGAACAATAAGTCCAAGTAACCTACGTTATAGAAACCGGTCGCAATACTTTTAAATAAAGCTAAATAATAACAGCAATAAGATAAGAAAGAGGGAAGATGTAAAACAGTGGTTCCCAAAGTGGTCTATATCGAGCCTTAGGGGTCGATTTTGACTGCAATGAAAAAGTATAAAACTTAACATATATTTTATTTTAAAGATTTATTTTCACACATTAAATCCTATTAAAGTGAGTAGCTTTGTGTCAACTTCAAAAATAATTTTATAGTTATAGATAAATTTGTAAAAAAATCAATATTAGGAAAGCAGGGAGTCTGCATAAAATAGAAGGAATCGGCAAGGGGTCTACGAGACAAAAAAAGTTTATGAACCTCTGATGTAGAAGAATAACAACAAACTATGGTAGCAAACTAACTACAGACTAATAAATATTATTGAAAATATCCATCTTCTAGGAGTTTTATTACCATATATTTTAGCTGGAATAACATGTTTCGCCTTTTTAAGGCATCATCAAAATAAAATTAAACTATTAAAAGACAAACATTTTTATTCATATGGATTATTCAATATGGAGTTTTACATGATTGATCAAGAAACAATAAATATCTTACTTAACATCACGCCATTTCCCTGAGGGGATGGACTGGCACACAGTTTTATCCAGGCATATTTTAAAATTACGCGCCTCTTCTACATTCACACGTCGTGACAACCACGCTCGTTGATTGTTCCGACATCGAACATGGCCTTTTATTTATGCATTAATTTGGTCACTCCATGCCTTCAGCTTGAATATAATATATATTTTTAAACATTCTCTACGAACTTTCAATTATTTATTTATATTCATGATTGACAGGTTTATCAGGATGAATTCCGTGTCGTATTAATTTAATTATAAATTGCATATTAAAAACTTCAATTTCCTTATTCTTATTAAATTAAAAAAATATATATATATAATACCTTGGAAAATTATTGTTAAATGACAATGAAAATAATCTATTTTAAACTTATTTATGAGATAAAACACGGTTTTTTAACTTTTGAGTTTATTTTTCGAAATAAACTGTTGAATTGACTGGCTGAGTTTATATCGCTCTCCCGATGATGAAGGTGTAAAGCCTCCGAAACACGTTGAGAAAAATAAACCCAAAGAGGTCATAACAGTGTTTTAATTAATTGAAAAATCGGTATTATGGAACTCCAGATCATTGATTAATTAATATCGAATAATTATTTATTCCTAGTTATAATTGCACTATACATGTATGATATACGAATACTTCCGTGATTACAATTATTTTAAAATTCCTGTTTTGAAGGGCAAAGGAAATTGGTCCGTAGGAATAATGTTTAGTTCTATCAATAGGCTGGTCAAATAAAATCACAATATTGATCCCCCTTAGCAGGTAGCCCCCGAGTTTCAAAGTATTTGTACTGCTTCTTACTTTATTGGATTATACCCCTCCAGCCTACTATCGATGATAATAATTCTTAGCGCGGATCTTTCCCTTTGTTTACCTTAGGAATAATGGACTTAAGGAAAGCTTTTAGCCCCAGTGTTTAGTCTTACATGATTTGTTGTAAGCCTTGTAAGTATGGCGAGATCGCCGGGGGTCAAAGTAGGGCATTAGTGATAATTTACTGTTGACTCTCTGACATTACTGCCGTAGATACTGAACTTAAGGAATGTCAAAAGGAAGAGTTATGTACTGAAACAAAAAAAACGAAGATGAAAGCGTTTTAAAAGAGAAAATGCCTTCAGAATTCAGTGAAAAAATATATGTTTCAACCAATTGGGTCTCGTTGCCGATTTTAAATGTCACGGATACAAATACTAAAATATGTTAAAATTAATACGAATGACACATCTGTTTTCTCGAAGTTTTATAATGTTACAGTTTATGGTAATCACATGTCTAGTGTTTCCAAGGCATTTGATAATGGATAAGAAAGGCGAAACGTGTTACTCTAACTAACTAACAAACTAACCATCACGCCGTCTCCACGAACGGGTAGGCAGAAATAATGCCATCATTCTCTTTTCGCCCCCGCGAGAGACGCGGTGAGATGGGTTGCGAACCTTATCGCCACCAAGAGGCATCTCTCGCGCACACTTTAATTATCCAACGTCCACAAAACAAATTGTATAAAATATAAAAACAAAATAAAAATAATTAACAATATGTTAGGCGACAGCCTTCGCATTGTGTTAATAAGGTAGTTTGCTAAAATGCCGAAAATCATTCTCCATAGATGGCGTTAGTGGGTCGGTTGTATAGGTTAATTCTTGGAAAAAATTCACAAGTGCAACCAAATCTACATAAATGGCTGACTGAAACTGACACGTGAAGATAAATATGGATTTTGAAGTATATCTTCCAAAAATTTGTCATGCATGATCACAATAACAAAGGTGGAATGGGGAATGTTGTAATTACATAAAGCGTGCGCTTAACTCAACCAATGACAGGTCATAAGTCCTGTAAACACCTTGATCATCCATGTTCAGTTTCCAGTTTACGTCTTCGTCTCTATTGAGATACAATTAAAAAAAAAATATATATATATATATATATATATATTAATAATGTTCTTTTAGAAGAAGCACTTTTCGTCAGCTGGACGATCCAGACATTTGTGTTTATTTAATTTATATTCCACGTGTCCACCGTTTTTTTAATTGACTGTAATTAGGCACTTAAAGCAATCCAACACCAGCAAAAACTTTAAAATATTATGGAAGAATTTATTCAAATTGTCATTGGAACAAAACATTTTTTTGACGTCAAAATTCTTTTTATAAACGAAAAACTTATGTAATTTTAACAGCAAAACAATTAAAAACATATTTTGTGAACCAATTAACTATTATAAAGTGGGGCAACAATCAAATTGACCAAAACAATTCACTTATACACTGAATATATCCAAATTTACGGGAGCACCACATGAGCCTAAATAAGTTTTCAATATCAAAAACGTGTTACACTGTAATAATATTTTAGGGAATTTTAAATTGTCCGATCCATTAATTTAAAAGTATGTTGATATTGAGCTCAATGGTAGTCCCGAATGTATGTGTTTAACGACAATTTTCGAGATTTATTCTAATTCATTGATTTCATCAAATTGTTTAATTTGTTTAAACCAACGAAATTGCGTTCAAAAT
This sequence comes from Lepidostoma basale, assembly GCA_022606425.2. Lineage (NCBI taxonomy): Eukaryota > Metazoa > Arthropoda > Insecta > Trichoptera > Lepidostomatidae > Lepidostoma > Lepidostoma basale. Next base: position 133,992 of record JAHDVF020000230.1, read on the forward strand.
ATTGGTGTTATTAATTGAAATTTCTTAGTTTGTTTACGTTTGTATACTCATATAACGAAAAAGAAAGTTTATAAAATATATTCAGTATGTCCAAACTTAAAAAGTGGAGAAAATCTTATTTCAATCAATCCAAAAATCGTCCTACATTGAACTACGCCTACTTCCATATAAAAGTGCATCCTGGCTTGTATAATTTTGTTTAATTTCTAGTAAAACGTTTGTTGTTTCCCCTACAGTAATTAAGTACTTTCAAGAAATAATCATAATATATTAACTCACTCTATCTCTCTACTTGTAAACTTTAAAATATAAAAAGTTTTTCTTTTCCAAAAATTCGTCGGATTCCAATACCAAAAATCTGTTTTAGGCTATAATATTATAACTTTAAAAAGGCCAAATAAAGAGAATAAGACGAAACAAAGATAAGATAAAACAATATAAATAAGTTAAAACATTGCCGATTTTTCGTGTTTGAAAAGTTTTAATATGTTCGATGCAAGTTTTTCTTTAAGGCTAGTGTTTAGGTTTAATATATAAGAAGGTGTTTTTTTTACGGTATGTAAGAATAAAAATAATAGTATTTTTCACGAATCATATCTTAATCATGAATGTGTACGACAATTTAAAAAAGTTTTATTCTTTACTTTATTAGTTTATGACAAAGAAGTCTTTAAAAAAGTAAAATCAATTTTCGTAAGAGTATAATGAAAAAAACTGTTTTATTGGTGCATAAATCAAGGCTTTAAAGGATAACATCCAAGGTTTTATTGCCCCCTTAAAATTAAAGAAAGTAATAAAATTAATACAACTTCTATCATTACGTGAACCGAAGGGAAACAATGGGACATAAATTAACCCCTAACTTCATATAATTCCAGGCTGAATGTGAACTTTCATTTCTAATTTAAAGACGGAATTCCCGTTGAGGGCTTCATACACTTTTTCCCGCCTTAATGGTTTCATTTCAGTAGGCCTTTCCTTCCGCTTCCTCTCCCTGCTTAACCTTAAAGGCGCTGCGCTGTCACTGCTTGTAAATCAAAGGGCTTGAAATAATGGATTCCATTTCTCATTTCGTTTTGTATCCTAGCGATATTTTTCATATCTAAGAATTATCTGCTTGGAACAGAATCTTTGATATTGGCTCCAAGCCCGGGTTAAACAACATAGCTTGACCTGTAACGTCCGAGTCTCTAGACCCACGATAATAATTCTATTATGATATAATCGCCTTAAGGTTTTTCAACGTCGTAGTTATGGCTGACCGCTCCCGCAGCTCGGAGTCGGGAGCATAATGCGGACATTTATTATGTCATAATAATATTTAACAGAAAACTGTGTCACTTCTGGAGAGCATTGGCAACATCTATTTCACATTAAATAAATCAAACCGAAAATGTACATATTTATTGTTAAAAATGACATTTGCTTTGATGTGTTATACAATTACATAAAATTTATATGTTTTAATAAGAACTTATTTCATTTTCTGGAAATATAAAATTAATGAAGTGAGTCGGAGAAATCAATAGTATGACACGATGTATGAATGTTGAGGAACGTTGAGGAAGCGAGAGAAATATGTCGGGAATGAAAAGTGTGGCAGTCCATTATTTCTGACTACTCCTTCGGGGAGACGGCATGATGGTTAGTTCGTTAATTATGAAGTTACGATGATCTTTTTATTCATTGTTTCTAGATTTTTTTTATTATCACAGAAGTTTCTAGAACAATTATCAAATTAAGTCATTTTAATTCTCAAAGATATTACCAACAAATAAAAAAATATTTAAGGCATCTCTCACGAACAGGTTAAATATAATAATAGGAAAATAACTGGTACAACATAATTATATTACATTTTGAATGTATACAAATATTTGTAGACAAATACTGGATTTTACTCATTGCGGGTTAATCATTATAAGGGTTAATTGTATCTCAACAGAGACGAAGATGTAAATTGTTTTCTGGGAACAGAATATGGTGGTCGAGGCGCTTACAGGACTTATGACCTGTCACCGTTATCTAGCACTGTATAATTGCAAAGCCTTTCACATTGCATTAAAAAAGATTTTCTATTTAAAGCTTTCACCTAATCTAAATAGATGGAGCTAGTGTAGACTAAACTTAAAAATGTGAAGTATTTTTCAACATTGTAGCATATATACATCTTCCAAAAATTTGTCGGACGCGGTGGTCGTAAGTAGGGCGGAATGGAGAATGTTGTTAACATAAAGTAATCGCTTGACCCAACCAATGACAGGTCATAATTCCTGTAAGCGCCTCGACTACCAAATCTGTTCCCAGAAAACAATTTACATCTTCGTCTCTATTGAGATACAATTAATCCTTAAAAATAATTATATTATTGATATAATATTATATAATTATTTTTAAGGATTTATTTGATAAGATTAATAAGATAAATAAGATTTCTGATGAAACGTATGAAATATGGTTGGACAGTTGGACTTTGTGAAAAAACGTTTTTCAAGGACATGTTGGTTCAAATTATGTCTCGTAAACTTTTTTAAAACCAATTAAGATTACCATATGCATTTTATGCTAAAACTATTTTGGTCAACAATAATTATTTTAGAAATTGTATAAATATGTACTTAAACTACCATGAGAAATCATTCAATAATATTCACGTACATACAAGTAAGATTCAGACCGGAAGAGAAATATTGAAATACGTAGGAGGTCGGGCGTAACGGATATCGTCGAGAGCGTGGTTTAGTTCAAATCGTCATTCGCGAAGATGTTGCCAGATTTGTAGACGAAAGATGGACCAGAAGGGAGGCGGAGTGGAGACCTCGTGAGGATAGAAGAAAGAGAAGGAGACCCCCCCACACGATAATTTGATAACATTCGAAAAATTGCTGGTGAAAGTAAAAGTGAGAAATATGGGGAGGCCTATGTTCAGCAATGGACGACATCTTCTTCTTCTTATTTTTGTCCTGTCACATCTCCGTGGTACATAGGGCCTCGAGGAACCTTCTCCACCCGACTCTATTGCATGCCTGATGCCTAGTCGTCTGTGGTGGTATGTCGTGTGAGCAGGAGGGAAGATGAATAAAGAATATAGTCCACATAGCCCCACAACTGGAAGATGGAAGAAGAAAACCGGGTCGGTTCTGCAACGTGGAAGTCCACAATTAGCAACGGCCTGAGGACACTGGGACTGGACATCCAGGTGACCCAGGATCGCGAGACTTGGCAGCGCCATATAAGGAGAGCCGACTCAAAATAAAACGAAGAAGAAGATTATCAAAGTATATGCTACAATAAAGTTTATTATAAAGAAAAATACAGGATTACAACAAGTGCGATACGTCACCCAATTTATCGCTGCGTGCTTGGAATATCGAAAGAGTTTACACAGGTTACTATTATATTTGAATCGGTTGGACAAACTTCGTCGAAGAGGGTAGTAATATACCCACACACAATAAACATTGTTTCAGGGACCCGGCCTGACCCGCTTCGCAAGGGTAATAAAGCCTTCGTTCGTGGTAGTCCAATGAAGATATTAAATATGGAATACGGTCTACTGTTTGCTTTCACGATAATCGATATCATTCTGAATAAATTATTCATCACCCTATTGTCAAAGGGTTTTTGTATGAACCGTTCGATTTAATTATTGTTATTAGGCATTTTCATTTTATTTTTGATAATTTAAAGAAATATAGCATTTTGTTATCTTGCTTTTAAAAACAAAACAAAAAACAAAACATCTTGCAGTTTCCCCGCAGGGGCAGGCAGAGAGAATGGACCGCCACACTACTCTATCCTGACATCTTCTTCTCTGGTTTCAATCCTGGGATTGGTTTGCAGCAATTTCCTCCATTATTCTCTTCCATTTTTCCCTGTCTTGTGCGGTTCTTTTGAAATCTGCATATGATGAGCAGCGTACGTCCACCAACAGGTCCTCCAGGTACTCTCGGCGTGGGCGTCCCCTAGAGTTGGTCCCCTCGATCATACCCTCCATTATGGCATGCAAGAGACCTTCTTGACGTATTACATGGCCGATCCATCTTGCACGCCTTTCGGACAAGGTCCTGAGCAGGTGCCTTCCTCCTTCGATTCCTTGAAGAACTTCCTCCTCATTCGTGATGTGGTCTCTCCAGGAAATTCCAAAGAGCCTTCTATAGGACCACATCTCAAAAGCCTCTAGTCTCCGCTTATCCCTTTCGGATAGGCACCATGTCTCGCAGCCGTACATCAAGACACTCCATACATAGGTCTTGATGAGGAGTATTCTCAGTTTTAGGTTTATATTATTTGACTCTATTATTTTCGACCTTTTATTAAATGCAAGCCTAGCCTGATGTATACGGCTGTCGACCTCGCTCTTAGACCGACCGTCCCATGTTATTTTGCTCCCGAGGTAGACAAACTCCTTGGTGTTCTTTAGTGGAACTCCTGACATCACTACTCTCATCTGATGTTGCGTTCGGCCTACAGTCAGCAGCTTTGTTTTGTCCTTATTTATCTTCATGTTGTAGCTATCTTGAAGAATGTCTTGCAAAGTATCTAAGGCCTCCTGCAGTTCCTCCTCACTTTCAGCAACCATAGCAATACTGACATACCTTTCTAGATTCCTTTACATTCATACAGCGAGTCATACACGCACGTCGATTCTTCCGGCTTTTGATTTGACCAACCTTTAAAATTTGATTAATTTGGTCTTGCCATGTTTTCCTCAGTCTACCTTGACACCGTACTCTATTTACATCGCTTACGTATACTTTTTTAACCATTGTAACTTCACCCATGCGCTCCATATGTCCGAACCAACGCAGCGATCCTTACATTATTTTGTTCATAATACCTTCTTTCGCTCTACATTCCTTTTTTATTATCAGCATTTAAGATTCTGTCGTACATCGTTCTACCACACATACGTCTTAGGGACCTCATCTCTACCGCATTTATTCTGCTCTCATCCTTCATCTGCCAGTTCCATGCTTCGCTTCCATACATAATGGTTGGGACTAGAATTCCATTGTGAACGGCCATTTTCGCTTTCATTGATAAATTATTGTTTCCAATAACTACTGTTACCTTGCTGTTAAAAGGTTATATTCTTGTTTATTTTATGAGCAGTTCTCAACATCATTACGCGAGAGCCAAATATACGTAAATAGTAAAACTATTATTGTGATTCTCGTGATATGTGATAGATAGCTAGTCTATATCCATTTTATGGTTACGTGAATTCTACATTAGACCAAAGACTGTGTGAGAATCACAGAGTGGACAGTCCATCCTTTGTGATTAACGCTTCGGTGAAACGGCATCATTATTACTTAGTTAACCTCTTCGTGCGTACCGCCCCAGCCGTGGGGCCATTGAATACACGGTTAGATAGCGTATGGCCCCATGCATGGAGCTCATTTATAATTTCTCGAATATTTCTAGATTATATGAAAATTTGGACTACCGGCGACATCTATTGGTTTACACAAAATTTAATAATTTACCTGCTAGTTTCATGTTTCACAAACTGAAAAAAATATGATATGGAAAGGTCCTTAATATCTCACTACTCGAAAGGTTTAATAATATTCTGTATTAGAGTATCAGAAATACTTTTATTAATTATCTAAGGTGGTTAATTATTTTACAATTTTATTACTTTTTCTCATTTCTACTAAATAATATATAAATAAAATTGTTGTCTTCAGGAGCTTTAAAGGTTTTTATAAACAAAAACATCAAAAATAGAATGCGGAAATTTGGATGTATTGAACTGGTTTTATTTTAATGAAAACAAAACGTCCAAGCTTTTTTTAAAGAAATGTTATATAAAACGGGTAAAACAATACTCCTTAATGTAAATTAATATTTCGTTTCAAGTTCAAGAAGAGTCTTTTATCAACTTTTAAATTTAGAAAAATAATTAAATTTCTTTGAATTCCGTGTAGTATAATAATTTTCTCTTCAACTTCGAAAAAAATTGGAAACGCTGCCATGGTAGGTAATTTTCCAAAAAATGTATTATAATTAAATTAACCGTGAAAATGTATAACAATATTTTTCTTCTATATTCGCCTTACCTTTGTGTTGTTGATTCTTATTAAAATAAATGTAACTGCGATAAATATTACAACACTTTATTTTACTTACCACAGACATGTTTCGGTTATAATTTGGGCTCGGATTTATATTCGCCAAAAAAAGTAAAAAATATTCTCTTTCTAATGTCCCGAATATTATTTTATATTCTCATTAATTCAAATATTATTTTATATAACCTTATGTTTACTATTAACTAGAAAAAACAAAATCTCATGTGTGAAAGACGAACTAGTTATTGCATTGTACAATTTCGGTGCAACACAGACTCCTGCTTAATTACTCTCACCTAAAAATATGCAACTTAATTGCTCTCCCTCGAAAACCCTGAAATATTCGCTAAACCATAAAAAATGTTTTTATATTCTTTAATAACTATGATTATTGGGGATCTATATAGGTATCTCAAAACGCCGTCTTATTGAAAACTAAGTCCAGGAAAAAAAAATTATTTGAATTTCGAGCTTTAGTTATAACATAAACATTTTCAGTGTTAAATTTTTTTTAACGGGTTATAACTTTGTACTGAGAAGAATAAGATAATATTATTTTGAAAATCTTTAAGGTTTTCATGTCTATTTGAAAAAAAATATTTATAGTTATTTTATAAATGGGATGTTTTTTATAAGGTCATGTTTCGCGTTAAACGGGCCAATAAGGCGGACGGTGCGTGAAGCACGCGAGCCCTCTAATAATATTACGGTTTTATGCCGCTTTCATCCCTTAACCGTCGCGTTGCCATGTGGTAAATTGAGTTTCCACTGCCAATTTAAAGTTGATTTTCTTAAAACCTATGGACCTTAATATTATTAAAAAAATTGTAATCCTCCATTGAAGTGTTTTCAATATTTCGTAATAAAAAAAAAAGCAAAAAATTACTTCCTTCATCCCAAAAAAAAATATTTTCTAAGACTGCCCTCACCTTCATTCGTGTTAAAGTAGAATTTGTTTTGCTAATATTTACAACTTTATCAAAAGTGACAAATACTTACTCGCTGTTTTGAACGTATTATAAATTATATCTTTGACCTTTTCAATATGTACGTAATAATACCACTGTGGACGGAAACGCAGGACGCAACTTAATAATATCAGAACTGTGAAAATATTAACACTTTACCAAAAGGGAAAAATATTAATACGTACTCGTTGTCTTGAACGTACTATACATTTTGCCTAGGTGCCTTTATCCCCGCCCCGCCGGCCGCTGCGCGCAGACAAGTTTATACCCGATGTCTAGTCGCCCGTATGCTATGACGCATTACATATCAGAAATCGCATGGTTCCAGAAAAAAATTAATAATGATATGTTTTTCAAATAATCCATGTATGTTATAGATATCGATCTATTCCTAATGAAATTCCCTACAAGATGACATAAATTAAATTTTGATTCATCTAGTCATATGCTTGATATTTAGATAAAGTTAGCGGTAAACTGAACTTACCACATGGGAGCGAGCGTTTTGTTTTGAACACGGTACGTTAAGGGTTAACAGTATTACGATAATCCAACCATCATTGTTTACTAGAGATGTTTGGATCTCAACGCATATTGTGAAACAATATATGTGTTCTTTTCCAAGTTGAATTGACCAACTTCTGCAATTGCTCAATCTTTATAAAAAAAAAAACAATAGACAAGAGGTCAATAGATACTTTGTTTCACCCAAAAACCTGATATTTTTAGAGAAATAAACCTGATATTCTTAAAAATTGATTGTTTCTTGAACAATGATGTAAAAATCCAAACTAATTAATTAATATAAATAAAAGCGTCTGTCTTCTTGAAGTTTTATAACATTTTAAATAATGGAATGACATCTTTTACCTCGCTAAGGCATTATCAAATGTGGCGAGAATTATTTATTTTTATTTTTTAGATCCTTTAAGTCCGTTGTGCTTCATCGGCTCTGGGGTCCTCGCAAGGATAATTCACCAGGCAGGTCCAGCGGTGTCAGTCGGGGAAGGTGACAAGCCGGAATGGGTAAATAAAAGTGTGGTTTGTCAATTTTAACAAAATATAAATTTATTTGAAATAAAAGAAACTTACCCTAGACATAATTATCCTTATGGTGGCCACTTAATTATAAACTAACTAGCCTAAGAAACACTTAAAACTCACTATAATCTAAGGCGGCGGCTCCAGCCAAGAGGACGTGCTCGGGCAAGGGCGGGAAGAAGTGGCGTTCGGTAGCATGATGGGGAGGGGTGAATCAGCCATGGCTCTCTCTCGACTCTGACGCTGAGTCGGTGACAGGGCTGGGGACGGCGACCGGGTCACGACGGGGAGTTATATTCTAACCATTTTATTGTTTTTCAAAATAAGCACGGGTATTGCAAGTAATTATGAAATAAATTATAACATATAGATTGGAGTGACATCTCCGGGCGGTTTCTAGCAATGCGCTAAATGGCGGTAGCCTTTCACATTGCGTTAAAAAGATCTTCTGCTTAATGCTTAAAATGCAATCTTCATAGATGGCGTTAGCGTGTAGATTGAATAAACTACCATGCAAAATGTGGTTTTGCAGATTAACATATATACAACTTCCAAAAGTTTGTCAGACATGGTGGTCATAAGAAAAAATGTGGAATGGAGAATGTTGTTTTACATAAAGCGTGCGCTTAACCCAACCAATGACAGGTCATAAGTCCTGTAAACGCCTCGATCAACCATATTCTGTTTCCAATTTGCATCTTCGTCTCTATTGAGATACAATTGATTCTTGAATTATGAAATATTCCATTCAGGTGTATTTTAAGTTTTGAATATTCCTTAATACTATGGTAAAACTATGTTACCATTACGCATCTCCCCGAACGGTAATGTTCTTTATTGATACACTTATCTCGATTCATTTGATTCAAACATAGTATCTCGTATGCACGTCGATTTGTTTAATTACTTCCGCTTTTGTCTTTATTTCGACAGCTACCGGTTTCGCCAGGCTGGCTGTCGGATTAAAGATAAAATAGGCAGCAGTTAAACAAAAATAGTTTCAATTAAATAGTCCATTGTATGGCCGAAAGACAATGATACTTCTACACTGTATGATAATCACATTTTTATAATTTATTTAGTAAATGCTTCCCAATTTTTTTATTTGTTATACAATATACTCGTAACTGACCTATGTAAAAAATTAAGACTAAAGTGTGATTGAAAATAAATTTGCATTGCATTTAAATATTTAATATTATTATATAATATGTTATTATATATTATATAAATATCATTGTACATTTTACATTTCTGAATCACAAAAAAAAATTGGGTTTTTTTCCTGTAATTGAACGACAAATAATTCATAGGTTTAGTTACGTTGAGGATTCGCATTTGTGCCAAAAAAAACTTAGATTAGGGATCCCAACCCTATTTAAATTTCTAGATTTTTAAAATCGTATAAATATTCTGTACAAAAATAACTAGATTTAAATGCAATAGCGAAGGCTGTGAAATTATTCGCGCATGTACTTTTGTAGAGAAAAATCCATGAGTTGGGTTTTTTCAGTAGCGTTTCTTTTAAGTCCTTTTAAAATACTTTTAACAAAGAATGCGAGAATTTTACGTTAATGATGTAAATGGGGTACGAAGTCGAGGCAGACCGAGGAAAACATGGCATGACCAAATTAATCAAATTTTAAAGGTTGATCATGTTAGAAGTCGGAGGAATCGACGTGTTAAGCGATCAGTTTATGTTAACAACCGCTTTCTCCATTCCTCCCTTCTTACGACCACCACGTCTGACATTTTTTTGAAAGATGTAAAATATACATCTTGTATAATATACATTGTATATATGCTACTATGTTTAGAAGACTTCGCATTTTTTAGGTCAATCTACACTAGCGCCGTCTATTAAGATTAAACATAAGCATTAATCAGAACATCTTTATAAATGCAATGTAAAAAGTTTACGCAATTATCATACTGCTAGACAACGCCTGGAGACCCAATCTTCAATTTTTATGCTTTTAACTTTGATTAGTTTTTATACAATTTTTTTTTTTTTAATTTTTGTTTACAGTATTTGTCTACAAGTGTTTGTATATATTCAAAACACAAATCACTAAATTTTAGCTATAAGAATATAGTATAATGTGTGAGTGAGCGGGACAAACATGGGAGAAAATATTAGATTAAATGCGGCCTGGCATCCCCTTGCGAATGGTATATATTAAATGTAAGTCCTGGATGGATAGGGAATAGGCCTAGGAAGTGCATAAGCGAGGCCCTCGAAAGGGCGCCGCTGCGCCCTATTACATTCTCGGATATGTGGTGGAAACCCCCTTCTCTGTTTACAACTGTGTTTTTTTTGTATCTCAATAGAGACGAAGATGCAAATTGGAAAATGAATATGGTTGATCAAGGTGTTAACAGGACTTATGACCTGTCGTTGGTTGGGTTAAGCGCACGCTTTATGTAATTACAACATTCCCCATTCCACCTTTCTTTATGACCATGTCTGACAAATTTTTGGAAGTTGTATATATGTTAAAGTCCAACACCAGAATTCACATGTCAGTTTCAATGTGTCATTTATGAAGATTTGATTATATATGTTAATCTCTAAGATTATTCTATATAATCTACATACTAACGCCATCTATGAAGATTTATGTTTATTAAGCATTAGGCAGAACATAAATCATGAATTGATAACCCGCAATGGGTGAAAGCCAGTATTCGTATACAAGTATATGTATACATTAAAAAAATATTTTAAAAATATTAATTCAACATGGCATAGTAATGTTGGTCAGTTTTTAAGATATATTAAAATAATTTGAACGCACGTAGCTGTTTAATCTGATTTGAGCGTTCACGATCCGCACTGGTTGCCGACAGTAAGTCCATGTATCTGGCTTGTTGTGTATTCAGGGTCGGTATTCAGTTAGGGTCTGGGAGTCGCTTAGCATGCCGACAGCGGCCGCTTTGATTTACAGCGGGAAAGAAAGCGGTTTGTTCAGCAGATTTCATTATAAGTATTGAAAACGTACAGAGAAACACGAGCCGAAAACCTAAAATGGCGCTTAATAGTTTCGCAAGATTTTTTTTAATCCATTCTACACTCATATATAACACCAAAAAATAAATAGCTATCATAACCAAAATTTCATTTTCAAAGCAAAATCGGGTTGAATGTAAAATACTTTTTAAATATGTTTAAGTATAATGTTCAAATTGACACCTTATTCAAGAGCACCAAACCCCTGATCATGGTATGCTGCGCCATGAAATTTGTTCTGCTATGCGGTATGCACAGCAGATCATGTCTTCTAGCCCGAGCATACTTGTCTGGTGCATTGAAATCATAACACTCTAAGAGGTATGGGTTATCAAAGAGGTTACGGAGTATTTTAAATCCTTAGATCATCAATGTTCTTTTATGAATGTGTATGAATGCGGAGGTATCTAGAAGGATATGTTAGGATAGAGTGGTATAACGGTACATTTTATTTATATACCCTACCGGGAAAAGGACGCGTTGGTTTGTTTTTGTCGTTGTATTAAAGTCATTAGACCGAAAATCAAGGTCCTAGCCTAAAAAGGCTATAAAATTATATTTAATTTTGCTGTCACCAAGAAAACTTTGGACACAAGTAAATGATTGAAATCTAAATAATTTAACTGTATTGTATTTTCCCGTTGCATCGATGACGGCGATTTTTTTTAATTTTGAACTCTTCCTTATGGATCAAGTTATACGAAACCATAATAATCTCTTATTTCGGGAAAGACGCTTTAATTAACCTTATATTCCCTGTTGGCGATGAGGTTCGCAACCCATCACACCGCGTCTCCCGCGAGGCGAAAATAGAAGAATGGAGTGCCGCATCGGTTAAAGTGTGACAGTCCATTCTTTCTGCCTACCCTTTCGGAGAGACGGCATGATGGTTAGTTAGTTAGTCAGTTAGTTTATATTCCCTATGTATATTATATATAAATCGGTATTATATTGTTCATTGTCTTTCAGCAAACTATTCTAGGTGAGCTTATATGTACGACTTAACGTAATGTTAATCTTTTATTCTAAAACTAACTAACTAACTAACCATCACGCTGTCTCCCCGAAGGGGTAGGCAGAAAGAATGGACTATCACACTTTTCTTTCCTGACATATTTCTCTCGATTCCTCAACATTCGTACATCGTGTCATGCACGTGCGTCGATTTCTCTGACTCCTCACATGGCCGACATTCAATATTTGATTTATTAGATCGTGCCACGTTTTTCTCGGTCTTCCTTTATTTCTGGTTCCATTTACATCATTAACATGTAATTTTTTTACCATTATTTCTTCCTTCATTCTTTCCATATGTCCAAACCATCTTAATGATCCTTTCATTATTTTGTTCATAACACCATCATTCGCACCGCATTCACTTCTTATATTTTCATTCGACACTCATACACAGAGTATTCACACATTCGTCTAAGAGCTCTCATTTCTACTGCATTTATTCTACTTTCATCCTTGTTTTGCCAGTTTCATGCTTCGCTTCTATACATAAGTATCGGTAGAAGAACACCATTACAGAACATATTTTATTCTAAACTTGACTTAATCCATTGACATGAAACATATGAATCTATATTTAGTAAAAATGTCGTGAATTGTAGTTACCCCGAATGTAAAACGCTAGCAAAGCAAAAAAAGTTATTTCCATAAAATATAATCAAACTTCTGGAAAATAAATGTTTTTCTTTTCTTCTTCTTTTAACAGATCTGACAATCCGTGGTACAGAAAACATGTTTCCTGGGATAATGAGGTCCATCTGTTCCTCCGTGTCTAAGGTGGTCTCCAGGTGGACGAAATCCGGAGAGAATTAGCGGCTGTTTATACGAGTCTGTCACAAATACTTTATATTATATAAAGTTTTAAAAGATATTTACTCTACTACTACAATATAAAATAGTTTTATAAATGATCGCCAGGGGCTCCTTCTGTTTCTCAGCTCACATTTATGTTGGATTAAGTCGGGATTAGATTCTTTATTTACTTTCGTTTCCATTTTCAAAGTCACAAATAGTCCGTATTACTTTTCTTTGATGTTAATTAACTTTTGCTTGACATAATTTATTTAAAAGATTTCCGTTTAATTCTCAACTAGATAAGATCGTGAAATCTCTCTAAAGAGCTGCGAATTTTTTTTATAAAAGTGAATTTGTAAATTTACAAATGCATGATACGTTTTTTTTATACAACACCTCGTATTAAATATTAATAAAAACGTTTTTTTCTACAAGGTTTATTGTATTTTTCACGAAACGCACATGTCTAGGATATTATTTAATGTTGATAATGCCCTAGAAAATATTTAAAATCTATAATATATGGATATAAAGCTCCACAAACAACAAGTGAAAACTTACGTATGGAGTATTTTATTGTATGGATGTGCGACATGGTGCCTAATAGAGAGAGGAAGTTGTGATGTGATCGTATAGAAGAATCCTAGGACTTTCCTGGAGGGACCATATCATAAATGATGAGGTTTCCAACAGAGTTAAAGAAGCGAGGCACCTTGTAAAGACCATCTTGGAGAGGCGGACCAGAAGGATAGGTCACGTAATTCATCAAGAAAACCTCTTCCACACTGTATACATATTTGAGGGGATGACTGAGCGGACGAACTCCAGGGGACGCCCTCGACGAGAATTGACAGACGATATGAAATCCTCATACTCATGTTATGGGCAAGATTGAATAACGACGCGGTTCTGGTTAAAGGAAAACGTTTTGGTTGCACAGCATTGGAGACTAAACTGAAAAAAAGCGTTGACGAATTAATCATTTGCAAAAAAGTAGGCCAACAACGGAGAAACCTGATATTGCAGAAAAAGAAACGTAAATAATGAAAAAATATTTATAATACATACTAAATCAAGCTTGAATCCACCAAATCATCTCGTTTCAGCAGCTAATTTCCATCCTCCAGAAGTGAAATAAAACAAAAATATATTTTCAAAAGTTTTTTTTGGCCTCATTTATAATATTGTATAATGAATAATTTACATAATAATAATAATGAATAAAGAATCTATAGTGATGGTTTTCGAGAAAGAAGAATGTATGACGATTTGTGATATACCTAAGTGCGATGAGCGGGAAATTGGAGCAAGTTACCAAATTAACGTATCTGGGAAGCATGTTTACAAGAGATGGAAAAATGTAGAAAGAGATCGATAAAAGGGTTGGTGCTGGGAATAAAATAAATGGCGAACTCAAAGACATTATTGCAAATAGAAATATATCCACAGAAGTATAGATGGCAGTACAAAATGGAGTTCTAGTGCCAACCCTCATGTCAAAAGTGAAGCTGGCAAAAGAAGGATGAAAGCAGGATAAACGCCGTAGAAATGAGATCACTAAGAAGAATGTGCGGGAAAACGTTGTATGATAGAATACCGAACGATGAAATAAGAAAGAAATGTAAAGCAGATGACTGCTTCATGGATAAAATTAAAAAAGGTTCCCTGAGATGGTTTGGACATATGGAACGAATGGATCAGAGTAGAATGGTTAAAAAGTTGTACACAAGCAGCGTGAGTGGAAAAAGAAGCCAAGGACGACCAAGGAAAACATAGCATGACCAAATTAATCAATTACTAAAAGGCGGTCACATTCGAAGTCGGAATAATCGACGTGCGTGCATGGTACGATGTATGAATGTAGAGGAAGCCCGAGAGGTATGCCAGGACAGAGCATTGTGGCGATCCATCCTCTCTGCCTACCCCTCCGGGAGAAATGGCGGGATGGTTAGTTAGTTAGTTAGTAAATTACAACGAATAAATAATATATTTTCTGTATCAAATATCATGTATTTAAAAAAAGGGCATTGTGTGAATTTTAAATGCAGCTAATGGTTTGTCGAGAATGTATTTTGCTTACAGGGTGCTAAAAATTATGTCAATATATTCCACCGAAATTTGTTTCATGCATACAATTTTCTATTCTGTACCTATGCGATTAAAGTACAATATTCTGCCTTTAATTACCTTTAGACTGTGTTATAAAAAAAATATATCCGAAGGAACATACATACGATACATACACAGTACTAGTTATTCGACATTTCAATATCTTTAAAGCCGCCTCCTCGTTATTGCTTAAAGGGATTGTATGGCTTAATTAAGGTTTAATTTTATTCACCCTGAATACATTAACAAGTTGCAGGGAATGCTCATTTATATCAAGAAGTCTTGAGTTAATAAAATGTTATTTAGAGCAATAGGAAGTAATGAAATTGATTTATATGGCGCCCACTTTGCGTCTTTCTTGAAATTTGGACTTAAATAAATTACAAAATATATTTATAATGGTTGTAATATTTTAATATTTTATAAAGAACTCACCTAAAAACTAGATTTTTTAAAATGAATATTATAAAACGTGTGAAATAAACCAGGCTGTCATTATAATTATAATAAATATGTATCGATGGTGGCTTAAAATATTTTCCTATGATAACATTTCTCAATTGAGTTTATTTCTTTCTATCATCTCAGCGTTACATATCGGTGTAGGTTTTGACCTCATCCAAGCAGTCCTCCACAGGCTCAACATATCCCTGGCCACCACTATTCATTCTCCAAGTCTTTTTAGTTTCCTCAATTCTTCTTTCAAGCAATCCAACCTTGGTCTTCTTTCTTGGTCTGCTTCTTGATCTCTTTTCGCCCGGCACCCACCTGGACATGATCTTCGGTGTTCTGTCTTCTGGCTTTTTTTTACATAACTTTAAATAAAACTGTTATTTGAAATTTCATTGAATTTGTAAATAATTAAAATATAATATTTTTGTAAAAATGACCAGAAGATGGCAGGGAGCCGGCTGAACTGGTCGGAGATATAAACATTTGAGGATTTCAACTAAATATGCATTTAAAAAATGCATTTTTATTTTATTTTCATCATTAACTTTCACTTTTTTTTAGTGAGAGTACGAGTATATTGCAATTGACTAATTTATGCATTAATCAAAACATATCTTAAGCTGAGTTATTTGAAAAATAATGAATACAACTATAATATATATTAATTTATATAATATGCAGATATTAGGTCCTTACATATGAAATTGGCGTTTTGTATAGTTCATCGATCCCTTTACTAAAAAAAGCATTCGGACGGGAATCAATAAAATCTTTGAAGTCGGTTTGGACTGCCCTATCGGAGTTGAATTTTTTCCCTTGCAAGAAGTTACCCAAATTCCGAAAAAAATAGTAATCTGTTGGGGCAAGGTCCGGAGAGTACGGTGGATGTCTTAGACATTCCAATTGAAGCTCTTCTAATTTGGTAGCCGTCTGTTGTGCAGTGTGTGGTCTAGCGTTATCATGAAGCAGCAGTGGCCTAGAGCGATTAACCAGCCTCGGTTGTTTAGCAGCTAGCTTTTCCATCATGGTTTGCAGTTGCTGACAATAGACATCTGCCGTAATCGTCTGGCCAGATTTGAGAAAGCTGTAGTGAACGACACCAGCACTAGTCCACCAAACGCTCACAAGTAACTTTTTTGGAGTCAATTTTCGCTTGAGGCATGGTTTGGCTGGTTCGGCAGGGTTCAGCCATTGCGATGAGCGCTTCCGATTATCATACAGGATCCGCTTTTCATCACAGGTAATTCGATTCAAAATCCCTTCATTATTGTGCCGGTTGAGTAATGCAACGCAGCAGTCAACGCGCGTTTGTTGATTTGCTTCACTCAATTTGTGAGGTACCCACCTTTCAAGCTTTTTCACCTTCCCAATTTGCTTCAAGTGGATTAAAACAGTTTTATCACTAACACCGCAGCCTGCAGCTAACTCGGACGTGGTTCGCGATGGATCCGCTTTCCCAATAGCCTTCAATTCTTCATTATCAACTTTGGTCTCCGGCCGTCCACGGGGCTTATTCTGCAGGTCGAAATTTCCAGAACGAAAACGTTGGAACCAAAAACGCACTGTGTTTTCTTTTGCGGCACCGTCGCCATACACATCATTAATCATTCGAGCCGTTTCTGCAGCACTGGTGCCACGGTGGAACTCGTACTCGTAAATAACGCGATATTTCAAGTTTTCCATTTTGTAAACTAAGTGACGCAAAGAAAAAAACAATTGAGGTAAAAACAAATGAATTTTAATTTTCGAAACACATATACTTGAGTAAATAGCTGTATAAATTTGAATTTTAAATTCCTAACCAAAGAGAAGATATTTGAGATCAAAGTTGCCAGTACTGCAAAACGCCAATTTCATATGTAAGGACCTAATATAAGAAACTCTATGTATATTATACATCATCAATAATAATTAGATGATTAAATATTGAATTTAAGCTGTATGACTTAAGTAATCGTTAATGTAAAATAACTAAATCACGTTAACCCTTTCTGAAGCACTTAATTGGCAATAAATGCGAATGAAAATGTCTGTATTCTAGAATTTTTATTATACTTAATGGAAATGAAATATTTCCATTAACTAAGGCAATATCAAATGTGACAATTTTTATTAAAAATCATTTTATTTCGTTATTATTCTGCAACCAGATTTGATTCCGCACTTTAATTAAACAAACGCAAGAAGGATAGACTTCCACACTGTTCTATCTTGACGTAGCTCTCGCGCCTCTTCATAAACCATATCATGCACTCTCGTCGACTTCTAACGTGACCGCCTTTCAATAATTGATTAATTTAGTCGTGCGATGTCTAACTTGACCTCTCTCGACGTATTTTTCCATTTACACTACTTGCACATATCTTTTAAACCATTTTCCCTCATCCATTCATTCCAGAATTTTCTTACAAAAATTCCCCCCCCCCCCCCCCTCTTTGTAGTCTAGAGTACTGGGTCAGGTTTTGGTTCAGAATGTAATCCGGAATATTTATATTCGTTTTCGTTTTTTCGTTACGCGTGGCAGAAAATGATTGCCTGAAAGCTTTAGTGGCTTACATAAGAGTGTTTGAAGGTTAGATCGAGTGAGTGAAAATCGTAGTTGTACGTGCGGTGCAGATAAAAAATACATTCAACGATAAAAAAATCATCTTTGATAGCGAAGACATTCGAAAAATAGGTTTGATCGTGTAAATAAGTAAATCAATAAAAGTTGTAGTACACAACTCCGCAAAATGACCTTTAATGTTTTGAATAAATACATTTTTAGAGTAATGGTTTATTTATTAATATTTTTTAATATTTTTTTTTTTTTGGAAAAACCCAACCCATGATCTTGGGACCCAGACCCGGTGTTACAGCGGAAACTTGGAGGCAAAGTTCCAACTAAGAGCTCCGTGCGATGACCCAGCAACCACTTATAACGAGCACCGCGAGAGCCAGTCACCTAGCATGGATTGGGCACGTATGCCGCGCCGAAGAGACCAGTGCAATCAAGATCCTGTACGCGTCTAGACCGACTAGAGTTAGACCTCTAGAAAGGCGTAGACAGCGCCTAATGGACAATGTTCTGGCTGATCTGGCTAGTTTGGGCGAATCAGACTGCTGGGAGCAAAAGGCGCAGGATCGAGGAGCTTGGCGTATAATCATTAAAAAGGCTAAAGCTCTTCAAGATTTGTATGGCCATAGGAAGTAAGTAAGTAGTAGGAAAAATCCGATAGGATTATAAAATGATATTTTCATCTTACATGCTAATTTTTGAGGAACATATTAAAATATTTTTATTATAAGTTAAGCCTTTAAGTGTCATTGTAAGTCTAGTACACAAGGTTTTCAAGAAGGAAGTATTGTCGATCGCACGGATAATTACCCTGCACTGTTAAAGAATACATGATTACGAACATAAACATAATCATCTAGGGAATGCTCGGAACCAATTCTCTACAGCTTTGAACAGATGGGCATCTCATAACCCGTTTCTTTAGATTAATGAGAGAATATTTCGAGAAATCGGCCGTGCTGGAGGGTCTTTTTGTCCCTGATAGATATCTCCGACAGCGATATCACAGATTGTTTTACCTACCGGCTGCTAGAACCAATCTGCCTCTGGTGACACCAGTGGGAAGAGCAGTTGAAAACTGGAAGCAGTTGGAGATGTTATTATATAATGATATTTAGAAAGAAAGTTTTTGTTCTGATTTTGAAAATTTGGTTTGGTTCATGCGGTGCTGCCGTAAATTTGGAGATATTTCGTGTATACGTAATTGTTTTGGTCATTTTGATTGTTGTCGTACTTTATAATAGTTAATTGTGACACGTAATAAGTTTGTACTGTTGTGGTGTTAAAATTATACAAGTTTTTTTGGTTATAAAAAGAATTTTTGACAGGTGTAAAAATAAATTTTTCATTTGTTCCGACAATTTGAATAATTACTTCAATATTCTTTTCAAGTTCTTACTGGGGTTGGTTTGTTTTAAGTGCCTAATTACTGCTAATTAAAGAAAACGGTGAATACGTGGAACATAAATTAAATTGACAATATGTGCACTAACTAGAAAGAACATTTTGTGTTAAATTATTTTTATTTTGTTATTTTATTTTATATCATTGTATTTTATATTACTTGTTTGATGAGGTTCGCAACCCATCACACCGCGTCTCCCGCGGGGCGAAAAGAGAAGGATAGAGTGCCGCATCGGTTAAAGTGTGACAGTCCATTCTTTCTGCCTACCCTTTCGGGGAAACGGCGTGATGGTTCGTTAGTTAGTTAGTTAAACAATATTTTTTTAAACACATGAAAAATGATGGTAATGCAAATAAGAGACCAAACATCATTATGGGATACTTGTGTAAATATTTTTGTATCATTGTAATTTTTCCAAATTTAATGTTATTATATAATGACATTTAGAAAGAAAGTAAAATATAATTGTAATTCGTAACTAAATTTCAAAGTACACCAATTTTGCTCGTTTCGGGACTTATGAGATACCGTATAAATAATTAGGGGTTTATTTGAATAATAGACAAAGCATATTCCCGTAGATTCTTGGAAATTTCATTTTGCTGTATTCAATTTATTATAATTAGAGGGTATTACCCATCAGAATTACACATAGTAATATAAAATCTATTAATTATCGACAACCGCTTATTGGAAGCGATGCCAAGTTTGTGTTATCAGAATTGCGGCTCTCTGCCAAATGATACAAATTGATTGTAGATATTAAATTTTTCCTCGAACCAGTATTTTGAAATGAATTTAATACGAAATTAACAATTAAAAAAATATATTTTACACCATTTATCTCAAGGCTGTTCCAAAATCACGCAAATGATTTAGTAATTAATACGAATGAAAACGTCTGTTTTCTAAGTTTTATTATATTTTATGGGAATGAGATTTATCGTCTTGTAAGGTATAAAATCAAATATGACATGTTAAAGGCGAAACATGTCACTCCCATAAAATATAACGAAACTTCTAGAAAAGAGACTTTTTCATTTGTATTATTATTTAATATTGAACATCAATTATTAGAAACAATAAATAAAAAAAATTATATTTAGCCTACTCGTATCAAAATTGGAATTTATCTCAAATGTGACATTAAAAACGTTGTGGGAGATTAATTTTTCCCATTCGTTTGTAAGAACAAAACAACAATAACAAACCATCACGCCGTTTCCTCGTAGGGGCAGGCAGAGAGAATGGACCACCACACTACTCTATTCTGACACACCTTTCTAGATTCTTCCACATTCATACAACGAGTCATACACGCACGTCGATTCTTCCGACTTCATACATGACCAACCATTAAAATTTGATTAATTTGATCATGCCATGTTTTCCATGACTCCGTACTGCATTCAAATCTTTAACGTATACTTTATTAACCATTCTTTCCCCATCCATGCGCTCCATATGTCTGAACCTACGCAGCGATCCTTTCATAATTTTGTTCATAATGCCTTCTTTCTCTCTGCGTTCCTTCTTGATATCAGCATTTTAGATTCTGTCGTATATCGGTCTACCACACATACGTCTTAGGGACCTCATCTCTATCGCATTTATTCTGCTCTCATCCTTCTTCTGCCAGTTCCATGCTTCGCTTCCATACATAAGGATTAGGACCAGAACTCCATTGTGAACAGTCATTTTCGCTTTCATTGATATTTTTATGTTGCCAATAACTATTTTTAAATCTCCATTCACTTTGTTACCTGCACCAACCCTTCTTTCAACGTCACTCTTCGTTTTATACACAAATTCAGTCACCTGCTCCAAGTTCTTTTAATTTACATTTACGTTATAAACTGTCATTTGCTCTTCCCTTTAAAAAACTAACACCTTTGATTTTCCGACATTCATTATTTAATCGTTTGACTTGCATACCCTACACATTCTCGACACCAAGACTTGTAATTCGTCCGCACTATAATAATAATAATAAATTGGATGATTTATAGAGCGCCATTTTTATGAATTAATCATCTCAAGGGCATTATCCGCAACGATAACGGCATCGTCCGCGTAAAGCAGACAATTTACAGACAAATCACTTATCTTAGCACCAGCATTTATTCTTTTTAGTTCGTGAGTCGTATAGTTTGTAAGAACTTTTTAATAAGTAGTAAGAACCTGTACCAAATAAGTTAGTACTGCCGTTATTTCTACTAACGTAGAGTATTGACACGTGGGATACAACTTTTTTTTTTTTTTGTTAACCTAAAGAAGTATATGTTTTACGTGCGAACACAAACGTTTTTTTAAATTAATCAGGGGAAGGAGAATTCGTTGTTTAAAAAATGTTCGTTATTATTAACGGCTTCTTTCATTCATACAGTTTCAAAGTAATTTAGTGACAGATTTCTATTATAAACGTGCAAAATATCAATGCCGTTTTCTTTGTTAAATGAGGAAGCATATTCAATGAGGTAAAAAATATTTTTAGATAGACATCCTATGTATTTTATTATTATTATATTTAAATTAAGCGTTGTTTTTTCTATGTTTAATGATAAGCAATCGTTACAATTCAATAAATAAACTCATTTTATTCACCTCTGGAATAAAAATGTGCTCATAATTTGGAAGATTTATATAGATGTATACACAATGTCACAAAAAAGAGCCAACGCACTGAGAGTCACACAGAGGGCAATGGAGAAAGCCGTGTTGGGTATCAGCTTGCAGGACAGAGTCAGAAATAACGACATATGAACCAGGACACAGTTATCCGACTCTCAAATTGACCGCAACCCTTAAGACACGTCGCTCGTGACCCAGATGAAAAGTGGAAAAGGCGGCTACTGTGCTGGTGCCCGAGGATGTCAAAGCGTGAATTTGGGCTCCCACAGTTGTGTTGGCGTGATGATATCTGGAAGAGTGCGGTAATTGTCTGGATGCGGATCGCTCAGGATAGAAGGGAGTGAAAAATACGAGAGGAGGTCTACTTCCAGGAGTGGACGGGCGCAATAACCAAAAGAAGTAGTAGATATACTCGAACATACATGTGTGTAGGTGTATGCAAATAAGCTTCATATATTAACTATTGTTCTATATTTGAATAATCCAAAAAAGAGAATTCACCTCCCTAGCGCCTAGATGTTGATTGTGCCCGTCTCACATAAATATGATATGGGATATTTCCCTTGAGCAATGAGGGTGTCGCATGATAAGGAGGGGAACAAACTTAGCTGATGGTGATTTAGGAAGAACAACTAAAATGTGACATATTTTGAGATTGAGAAAATGCTGATTTTTTATTTAATTAATTTTTTATAAAGAATTAAGGGATACAACAGATTAAAACTAACTAACCGCTGCCAACGGACTGCCACACTGTTTTTTCTTGACATTCTTCTTTCCGATTGCGTTTCCTCAAAATTCATACATCGTGTCATGCACGCACGTCTTCCTTCACATCTTCTTCTATTTCTAGATCCATATATTGTATTATAATACTCGTATACATCCTTAACATATTTTTCCCATTCTTTCTTCATTCATTCTGTCAAAGCGTCCAAAACATCTTAATGATCCTTACATTATTCTGTTCACACACTTTCACTCGCACTGCATCCACTTCATATATTTTCATTCAATACTCTATAATACACAGATTTTCCCCACATTATTTTAAGAGATCTAATTTTCACACTTATTCTACTTTCATCCTTTTGCTAGTTCCACAATTCACTTCTATACATAAGGGTCGTAAAAAACACACGATTTTGAACGGTAATTTTATCATTTTTGACTAGGTTTTTTTTATGCTATGACAACTTTAAGTGTACCATTCATTTTGTTGCCTGCTCGAACCCTTCATTCAATATCTCTCTCCACTTCATCAATCATGAGTTTGTAGATTTAGGTTGTATGTTAACACCCATCCTTTGTAAACATACTCGTACTACCTAAATCTTCAAACTCATCTACTTCTAGATTTTTACCATTCACGCTAATGTTGCTGATTAAATCGAGTTATTATTAGGGTTTTTTTAAGATTATAAAAAGTAAGGTCAGGTTATATATGGTAAGGCATGCATCCGCCCTATCATGACAAGGAATAGATGTGAGAATCGATACCTATAAGACAAAAAAACCTTCATAATTAGGCAGAAATAAAAACTATAGGCTCCATCGTAGGCAGAACTATATTCAGAAATGTGATGATGATGATAATGTCATTGGTGTTGAAGACGTGGACCCAGGGACCTTTCGGTCCACATGATCCAGTCTCGTGTCTTCACACGAGATTTTGAGAGAAGAGAAAATTGGTAATAATGAATAACCCAGCAGAAAGAGACTACCAGGAAAGCCACCGAAGAGATGGAGGAAGGTCGGAAGTCATCATCCGAGGACAGCATAACGTCACAAATAGGTCAAATAATCTAAACTAAGAATAATAATAAGTTTTTTTTAAATATCTTGGATAATTCTCTTACACAATTTAACTATGTACTCAGATAAAAACTGTCATGAAATGAATTGTTGATATCCCATTCCTTTATGAAATTGGGTCTTAAATGGAATATTCATGACCGTAAAGTTATTTAAGTAATTAAAACGATGCTATGCATATTTTCTTAATCGAATTCCAAATATTTTATTGGCGCTTTAAAAGAAAATCAATTCCTTAACCTAATTCTAATAAGAAGTATCATTAGGTAATGGTCCATTAAAGATTAACTTTGATAACTTTTCTTCGTCGTAAAAAATAAACGCTTTCAATACGACGAACTGTTCAGTAGAAGTTTACGGCATTTCGACATTATAAGATTAAATGATTGAACATTGAACGGTCTCTCCATTATACCATAAATACATCATAAAGGTTAAAATTTCATAGTATTTTCAATGATATGAACGTTTATTAAAAATTTCAGATAAACATTATTACCATAATTATTAAGGCAAAATCATGTAAGGGATAGATTTTAAATGGAGGTGATTCAAGAGTGAGAACTCGATTTTTTTTTAAACTTAACTGAATAAAAATCTTTGAATAGCAAAATTCCAAAGCGTACACATTTTCTTCTTTGAATGGTATTTTCATCATCATATAATGATGTTTATTATAATATTTCTAAGACAACTACATATACAATGTTTAATTAGCTTGTTAATTTTAAATTAGTTAATTTATTTTATGCCAAGTATAAAAAATATACATTATACTTATTAATATGTATCATATGAGAAATACTTGGATCATAAAAACTGATTAAAGGTTTTATTAAAATTTTGGCGATAGCTTTAATATTCTAATAATCATTAAATTACGCTTTTGATAATGTTTAGATTAACAACCGTATTATGCTTTGTTTTAGCTAAGGGTATTTCAGAGTTTAATTTGATTCACAATCAGTTTAACTCTCTAACAGCAACGATGTTTTTTAGCAATCTACCATAAATAATATTATAAAAAGTATCAAAAACCAACGTGGCTTAACATAATTCATTGATTAATAATTTTTTGGTTTATCGTTCTGCAGAATTTAAGAAAAATGCTTTAATATGTTACTTTTTGTTTATTGTAATGTTCACTTAATAAGAATAAAGACAATCAACTATTGTATCGTTAACTAATTTGCTGGTTTGTGATATTGGCATTGATACGGTTTTGATTGTCATATCAGACGATGACACGACATCAAGAATTTAATGAGATAATTAAAACGTCTTTATAGAACTTTTATTATAATTTATGGGAATGACATTCGCTTAAGAAATGTGAAACATATCATTCATATTAATAATGCTTTAGAAGTTTGAAACAGATTATTCCTGCAAATTATAAAAACCTTCTGGAAAACAGACGTTTTCATTCGCAATAATTATTTAATACAGAGTTTTAAATCATTGTTCGTGAAACAATAAATAATTAGTAAGACAATTAATACGAATGAAAATTCTTAGAGAACCACATTTGATAATGCCTTAGACAGGCAAAACATGTGAATGATCACATAAAATAAATTAAAACTTTTAGAAAACATTCGTATTAATTGACTTACCAATTATTTATTTTTATATTGCTAACCTTCACAAAAATATCATATTTCATAATTCGTAACCTTTATTTATGATCCATTTTTTATTCACATAGGTACGAACATTAATGTACAAATGCGATTTATGAAATAATAATTTGACAGGTCTAAATTCAATGTTACGAAGGGAAATGAAATTCCCCTAAACGTGACCTATTTGAATACCACAGCTGTGATACTGGAAAATAAGAATACTTTCCGTGGTTTTGCGGCGTTATTTTTTCAACCCTTGGAAAGAATTTCAATAATTCACATGCATATGTATAAAAAAACTAGGTTTCTTTCAGAGAGAAAATGTTTTCGAACACAGTGTACAAACGTTATACTTTATACAATCAAATGTGAACGGTTTTGGGGGAAAATTGTGAATAATATTTGGAGATTTGGTTTTCAGGCATTCAAATTCAATCAAATAATAAGTGAGGGCGAGAATATTGCTTTTATAATCTTCGCATACATTTTTTTTGAAGAAAAATAAGTTTACATCTATTAAATATTTTATGTAAAAAAATGTTTTTCTTTGTTATTACAATTCTATATATTTTTTTGCTTCATCTATAAATTGGTTTCACTCGAACGGGAGATTCACCAGGATAACAAAATGTAATTTATATTGTGTTTTTCTGTCTTTTTCTTCTAGCAGTTCGACTCACCTTAATTAGCCAGTATAATATATATTGGGCTCCAATCGCTCTTGACGCGTAGGTACAGGGACTTGATTGCTCTGGTTTCTCTAGCTCGGCATACGTGCCCAATCCAAGCTAGGTGAGCACCTCTCGCGGTGTTCTTATAAGGGGCTGTTGGGTTATCGTACGCATTCCTTGGTTGTTCCTGTGCCTCCAAGTACCTTCTTCGTTATTAAGCTACTATATTCAAATGTTCCATCTATCCTCACTCTGAAAATCCCAGAAAATAATAAAGTGGAGACCATGGGAGAATAGGAGAAACGTCGGCTTGCAGCCTGCCGGTGGGCCGACGACATTGCTGCCATGGGGGGGAAATGTGGCTACGGCTGGCAGGAGATAGAGATGAGTGGAAGGGAAGGGAGGAGGCCTATGTCCAGCAGTGGACCGATAAGGGCTGACGAAGAAGAAGAAGAAGATGCAAATGTTTCATCTATCAATCGGTTTCGCTTCAACTGAAGATTCACCATGATAATAAAACAAAACATCATTCAACATTTTTATTCGTTTAATATAGAGTTTTCATCATTACTCTAATTATTAACTTAGTAACTATCACGCCGCCTCCCCGAAGGCGTAGGCAGAAATGATGGACGATCACACTGTTTTCCTGACAACTTCTCTCGATTCCTAAATATTCATACATTGTGTCATGCATGCACGTTGATTTTTCCGACTCCTTACGTGACTGACATTTAATATGAGAGGGAGATACTTGATTTAATACTGAGGGAGAGGAAACAGTTTGCCTCATACGGTATATTTCAATCTGCACTTTTTCCCGTATATTCCAGAGTGCCACAGGGCTCAAACCTTGGTCCACTCTTCTTCACCATCTTCATTAATGATATCGCGAGGGTTATACAATTTTCGCGATTTCTTTTATTTGCAGATGATCTTAAATTATTTCTTGAGATAAAAAGCTACGAAGATTGCCTCCATCTCCAGTCAGATATAAATAATATCGTCCGCTGGAGTAAAACCAATCAAAATTATTTCAATATCGCGTAATTTTATCTTTTACGAGAGCATTGCGTACTGTTTATTACAGATACACAATGGATAACCAGCAACTTAAGCGTGTTTCTACGATAAACGATCTTGGTATCGTTTATGAAAGTAGGCTGACTTTCCATGCTCACATCGAGAAAATATGTGTTGCACTGAAAATGTTGGGATTTATTCTCCGAACTGGTAGAGTTTTCAAGAATCCCTATGTTTTGCGAATTTTGTATAACTCATTGGTCCGGAGCCGGCTCGAGTGTGGCTCGGTGATATGGAGTCCCCACGAGGCGAGATACTCGCTTATGTTAGAGAGGGTTCAGAAAAGATTTCTGAGATATATCTAGATGCAGGAGTTTGGTAGCTATCCGTGGCTTTATCCCACTGCATTCCTTTTGGGCATGCTGGGGACCAATAGTTTACAGATAATAAGGGATAGGTGCACACTTACCCATTTCTTCAGACTTATCAGGGGATTCTTTGAGAATTCCGTCATCTTGGAGGCTATCCATCTTTATGTTCCGGGTGGTTATCTTCGACAGCGTCAGCACAGACTGTTTTATCTCCCAACATGCAGAACCAACCTGCCTATGGTGATGCCGGTGGGGAGAGCAATCAAACTGCTGAACATAGTCGCTTCGGAGATCGATGTCTTTCATATTCGTGAAAGTACATTCAGAAGACAAATACTCTTGACTTTGGAGAGTATCTTGTATTCCTAATGTCGAACCATCTCTCATGCGTTCCTGGTATTATATATTTATTATGTTTTACCTATTCTCAATAGATGCCTTAAACTGTTATATAAAAAAATGTTTGTAATGTCTTTTGAGAAAATAAACTGATTTGATTTGATTTGATTTGAATATTTGATTAATTTAATCGTGCCACGTTTTCTTCGGTCTTACTTTTTTTCTAGTTCCGTTTACGTCAATTATACTCGTATATACATGCTTCATCATTCTTTCTTCATTAATTCTATCCATCTGTCCAAACCCTTCTAATATTCTAGAAACAATATATTCAAAATGTATAATAGGAGTAAAATGTTTTCCCTTGCAAGGACATAATGAAAATTATGATCTTGTCTCCTAGCAAAGGCGTAATATGTTGTTCACAAAATATGAAGAAAAAAAAAACAGGAAGCATATGTTTTCCGCAATATTAAATACTTAATGTTTCGTGTTTGTATGAATCTGATATAAATTTCAAGGTTGTTTAACGTTATTTTGTACATCGATTACTTATGCTTTATGCCAACTGGTTAATTTTATCCTCATTAAAAGTCACGTGTGGGTTGAGGAGGGGGCAGATTGATCGATTGCATGAACCATTAAAATGACACGCGGTACCATAACAGCTCACGTGAAAGTATCGGGGTCCTTCGCAATTCGTTTTCGTACTGAAGCTATAGCATACGTTCACATTTTTATGTGAACTCACTTATATTAAAAAATATATATAAATCAAAGAATGTGGGATATTTTCATGGAATAAATAAGTAAGGCAGAAATAATGGAACGCCAGAATGTTTCTGGCTTACTTCTGGCGCTTCATCTACATTTATACATCGCTTCATGTGCGCACGTCAATTTCTCCGACTCCTCATGTAGCCGACATTTAATGTTTGATTGATTTGATCGTACCACGTTTTCCTCGGTCTTCCTCTTTTTCTAGTTCCATTTACATCGTTCACATCTTAATGATATTTTCATTATTTTGTTTATAACACCATCTTTCGCACCGCATTCACTTTTATATTTTCACTCGACACACTATCATACACAGAGTATCCACACATTCGTCTAAGATATCTCATTTCTACTGCATTTATTCTACTTTCATCCTTCTTTTGACAGTTCCATGCTTCGCTTCCATACGTATGGATTTTCCGTTTTCCTTGGTCTTTTCCATTTCTTGTTATCTATAAACATGTAATTTTTTTTACCATTTTTTGTCCAAACCATCTTAATGACCCTGTCACTATTTTTTCCAAACTCATTTATTCGCACTGCATTCATATTTTTATATTGTCATTTTACACTTTATTGTTAACAGATTTTTCCCACATTCGTCTTAAAGTTTTAACATGAAAACATATTTTATTTAAAAAAAAAGTACGTTTAACGCAAGTATCATATTAATGTTTCAAGCCACTAAAAATTCTATTTATTTTTGTATTCAGAAAATTATGTGAACGCAAAGAAAAAAACAATAAATCTTATATTATTTCTGTTAAACACGCAATGTTAGAGAATTGCCATTGACGTAAACCTTTCGAAATATACAAATTGAATTATATGAATATACGTTTATGTTTACGCAGTAGAATTAATGTTAGGGGCATAAAGGTATGCAGTATATTTTTCAAAATTAAAACTCTACTTCGTGTTTCATATTATATTTTCAGAATTTTAAATGTCCATTAGACGCATTGAAACACCACCGTTACATTTCATTGCCCCCATCAAATATTCATAAAAAACACTTTGCCATAGAATATTAAATTATAATTGTGGTAATCCGCACAAAAAGGTTCTCATTACAATATTTTGCAGTATTTAAGCACAACGTGTAATAAAGTAAATTTAAATATACCTATTTTGTGGTTAGACATTTTAAATTTAAAATACATGAAATGTAAGACACGCGTGTTTTTTTAAGCTCGGATTCTGGTAAATTATTATAAATTTATAAATAAAAGACGCATTTCTTCTATGTTCGCAATCTTTGTGTTGTAGATATATATTTTTTTCATGGACTATGTCCTTGGTTTTTATTGAATATTTGCGAAACATAAAAAGTAAACCAAAATTTGCTATAAAAAGAACTCGTCTGTTTACAAATCTTTCAGCAGTGACAAAATACAATACGCACGTTTGAACTAAAGTGGTATGCTTCAAAATATACCAATATCCGACATTTTATTTACTCCTTTCAGAGAGTAAACCATTTTTAGGGCAATTTTTTATTTGTCTCGCGACGAGTTAATATCAAAGGTTGGGGCAAATACAATATATTGTATTTTTTGTTTTGCCTCTATATTTACGTTCACAAAAAGGGGTGGTGGTAGATGGAACCAGAGGGATACTGAATGAAGGCCAAGGTTAGGCCGGGGAAGGGTTGGGAGACAGTTTACCAGGTGGAGCGATGATATTGTATGGATGGCTCTAAAGAATGATAATAATTATATGACCCGAAAGAGGGGTATATGTAGTTAATAAGTCTTAGTATATAGGGGGGAAAAAGATGTCCCCCGATATCGATGGATAAAAGATTTGTTGAAAAATATTCTCATATGAGGCTGCTGAAAAAAATCATATTGGCAGTTGCTGAGATTTTCACAATTATTTCAGAATGAAATAAATGAGATACATTTAATTATTGCAGATGGTGGAACAACTCTTGACAAGGCAGAACACAAACATGAAGGAATGCATCCCTGTTAATAAGAGATTAACCTTTTCCGTGAGGTAATTCTATTCTGTATTGTTAATATTATTGATCATGTAAAGAACGCTCAAGAGTTATACGGTCATTTCAAAGGAATAAGTAAATCCAAAAAAATATTATACAATCCATTGTTTTGACCGAAACACTATGATACTTCTAACATAATAAATGTTAAAATTTGAAACGCTGTAATTAAGTATCACAATTTACACGACTTTGTCGTGACAGCTGTTTCACCAACCTAACATTTGACAAAACAGCTGTCGCAATATATTCATATAAATAATGTGTGATACTTTATAACAGTGTTTCAAATAAAAAAATTAAAAAATATTACTCGGTCTAACTTAATAAGAAATCAACTTTATCGATCATGCCTTACTTAAGGAATCATAAAAATTTGACTCAATGTATTGGGAGACAGTTAACTCTGAAGTTAGCGTTTCTAAATCTTAATTAGTAAAGGTAATGAGCTTATGTGATAAACAAAACTCTTATTACTTGTTTCCAATATTTTATGTCAAGAACTCTTTTCTTAAAGTAAAATTACAAAAATAAAAACATTAGCACCAATATTTTAAGAGAACATACTTGAAACAACCAAATAATAAAGTTAAAAATTATATGATTGATTACTTCCACCACACGTGTCAGAATTTTTTGGAGCAATAAGCAGAATTGGAAATATTTCATGTAAGTAAATAACACAAGGTTTTTGTTTTTTGAACGTCATGCCTGGATTATCTGAAATTTTCTTTTGCATATCTAAAACACGCAAATTCATTATTCTACTTATGAAAATGGAAAGTAAAATCACTTTGGTATATTAAATTTTATAGTGAGAAAAAATATATGACAGTGTCTTTTTTCGTTAGCGTTTAGTTATATATTAGTTATATATTTACACTCGAGAACGGAGGTCATTTCCGAAGCATGTCGTGTTTTTGATATTTTTATTTTATAAAAATATTTGATTAAAAGTAAAAATACCACCTCTTTCCTCTGATATTAATCAAATCAAATCAGTTTTTTTTATTTCAACAGACATTAAAAACAATATCAAAGTTGAAGGAATCTATTGGATAAAATAAAGGCAGGTCGGGGAGTTGGTAGAAGACAGTGGTCCTGGCTGCAAAATATGAGGGAGTGTACAGGAGTGAGCGAAGTTCACAATCTGTTCCAAGTGGCACAGGGCAGAGATGTGTTCGCTGCAGTGATCACCAACTCGGGGGGGGGGGGGGATTTACGGCACCGGAAGAAGAGGAATAAATTTGATTTAAAAAGTATAATAAAAAACAGCGATGTTTATTCAATTCCAATGTTATATAGGTCCACAATGGAATTCCACAGTGTTAACGCCTTAACCTTCAATAAAGAAATATCATTTTTTCCGTTTTTTGTCCTATGATATCTTTTTTGACGCATAGGGTCACGATGAGGTTTTGACATTTTTTTCTGCTCTAGTCTTGATGCTTATTACCACTCAGTCCTACGGTCTTCTTTTTCAAGGAGCTCAAACTGTGTGCTGTTACCCAAGGGATCTTAACTATAATAATACAATATACAATAAAGGCTGAGCTTTACCTCAGATCCAACTAATTTGGACTAACCTTTAACCTAGTATACTCCAGAGATAGTTAGTGTTCTTGCCTTTGTACAGTTATTAGTATAATTACTACAATCTATTTTTGAAACTCCATATGACATTTTTCTGTTCTTAAACAATTATAAATCACACCCATCGAATATAATTTTTCTCTGTTTACAAATTAAATAATTTTTTTAATGAGTAAAATATATTTTTGTAGAATACCATTTTATACTAAACATACGTTATATTAATATGTGTTAAATTTTATACAACATTTTTATGATTATCTGATGTAGTAACTAAATGAGAATTTTAATTTAGAAAAGATCATAGATTTAATATTCAATTAATTATTCGGATAGATTTCTTTACATAAACGTACGAAAATCAAATCTACTAAAAGGGAAATAAAACAATTTCATTAGATTATTTATTGTATCTTGAACAATTAATATTATATTAATGAAACGTCTGTTTTTCTAGAAGTTTTATTAAAAATTGTTTCGCATTGTTCGCAAAAATTGTTATCGAATCGTATTAATGTGTCTGTTGTATTGACTTTAACAAATTTATGTTATTATATTATAACATCGTTTTTAGTTTCGAACCGCTTTCTACGATCAATAATAAAATACTTGTATAATGAGCAAAAATAATTAGTGTAATTTTAAGAGCTTTTGATCCTGTGATTACTTTTAAACTTGTTTAATTAATTTTTTCACAGAAGGAATCATTCATAAGAAATACGTGGCACTTATTACCTTCTCAAAAAAGGAAATAACTTTGTTTTGATTAATAAAACACCAGTTTCACAGTTTTCACCAGACATAAATATTCAATGATTCCAAAGAGAGCAGTCTATAAAGGAAAAACTTTTTCTATTTGTAAATATTTATAAATTGAAAATAAAAACACTAACTAACCATCACGTCGTCTCCCCAGAAAGGTGTGCAAAAATAATGGATCGCCATATTTTTTCTGTCCTGAAGTAATTCTCTCGACGCCTCTACATTCATACATCGTGTCATTCAAGCACGTCGATATCTCCGACTCCTTGCGTGGCCGACCTTTAATATTTGATTGATTCCCTCGGTCTTCTTCTATTTATAGTTCCTTTTACGTCGTTTACGTATGTTTACATTAATTTTTTACATGTGTTCAAACCATCTTACTTACTCTTTCATTATTTAGATCAAAATATTTTCATTCGCACTGTATTCACTTCTTATATTAGCATATGACACTATCAGATTTATCACATACTCTTCTAAGATAGTTTATTTCTATTGCATTTATTTTACTATCATATTTCGTTTGCCAGTTCCATGCTTGACTTCAATATATAAGACTAGGCACAAGAACACCATTGTGCACTGCCACTGAAAAAAATGTGAAAAAAATTCTGTAGACTTTAACGAAATCTCGACTGTATTTAATTTTTTGTGAAAACAGATCATTAATCAGAATTACATTATTTATTAAAGTAATAAATTGCCTCCCCAAATACTAAACACTTTACCCGCTATGATATTCTGCACCCACCCCGCTAGAGCACTCTGCTAATTTTGGGCTGGTTATTCACATCCTCCAAAGCGCTTTTCATCCCTTTTTAGCTGTAAAAAGATGGTGGGGATGAAATTGATTCTTTTCAAACACCTGCACTCTAGGGGTGCCAAGATATGAAAGATAAATCATTGTAATAACGTATTCTCGCTCTCCGTGGAAATTTAAGAGAATATTCAACAGCCAACTTCCTGGTTTCACACTTATCAAAGTCGTGTTGCTTTAATATATATAAAATGTAATGTTCAATTAATTTAGATCTTGAAATGTTGGTATTTGTTGTTTTTATTGTTTTTGAATAACTCGGGTGGTGGTCCAGGGGATAGAGCGCTTGGCTCCTGATCCAGGGGACATGGGTTCAAGCCTGGACACGACCAGATTCCTTCTTCATAATAATGAGCTATTTTCTGCTCACATTGAAGATTGTAAAATAAATTCTAATATCATTGATGTAAATCCTTGATATTAGTCTTTATTATAAAAAAAAAAAAAAAAACTAATACGTCGGTTTTCAAGAAGTTTTATAATATTTTATGTGAATGACATGATTTTCTTGTTAAAAGCATTATCGAATGTCATTCACAGACCAAATATGTAATTCACATGAAATATAATAAAATTTCAAGATATCAGACATTTTCATTTGTATTGATAGGTGAATTTTGGTTCATGGAATTTATTGGTAGATTTTTATTTTAATTAATAAAAATTAGCAAAATAGTATGGTAAAATGCAATTTGTTCAAAATTGTATATTTTATATTATATAAAAAATAAACCTAATATTATGACTTTATTTGCATTATTTCATTAGTGAATATTAAATAAATTCTCGTTTAAAGTATCAATTAACAAAATTTTGTTATTTATTAAAAGTCCTGATTTACTGAATTATATTAAATATTATATAAAGAAATTTTAAACATAAAATTACTCCCAAAAAAAACACGGAATTTTTTTCGTGTCGCGTATGATTCCTTAGTATTTTCACGTTTGACTTCAGTCGATATAACATACTCGTATATTGAAGCAATTTCCTAACTAACTAACCATAATAATGAAATAAATAATGGACCGCCACACTTTTGTTCTCTAACATCATACACAATCATGCACACACGTCAGTTTCTCCGACTTCTCACGTGGCCGACATTTAATGTCTAATTGATTTAAAGGTGTCATATTTTCCCCGGTTAGCCTCTTTTTCAAGTTACTTTTACTTTGTTTACTACACCATATATGTCAGCGAAATCTAATGGAATTCTAAATTCAAACTCTATTTTTAAATTGTTTTAAATGACGAGAATGTTAAAATGAAAAAAAATACGCATTGGTCTGGTTGTATTCACGTGAAACTTCATAGACCGGTAGCTAGCTATAACGTGTCATAAGAATTCATATCTCAAAAAAATAAACAGTAATTGGGTATAATAATTTGTTGTATTCGAAATCCATGTGGTATCCCAAGAACCAGCAAAGATTTGAATAGACTTTCTTGCAAACCAATCCTTAGGATTGAAACTAAAATAAAAATCATATTTTGTCTATTTTCCAATAATTGTTCAAATAACTTTTGATACAATTATACGGTGATTAATTTATCCTTCTAACAGTTTCAATGAATAAGGGCTACTAATGAAATACAATTAAAATGATACCTCTAAATTATTCCGTCGATATTAAAGAAGGCTGTACGATTTTGCTGAAACGGATTTAACACAGAAATTCCGAATGAAAAATCGTTAATGAGGTAGATTTTTCCGAAGGGTTGGGTGATTATCCGTACAAAGAAAACATCTTCATTTCTATGTAAAAATGCTATCCGAAGGAGAATTTATTTAAAGAAATCGATCTAATTGATTAAATTAAAAGGAAAATTCTCTCAGAAAAGATATCATAATGGGAATGAAAGTGTTTTGAAAAGTATAAAAATCGTATCAATTCTTAACTTGTATATTTACACATTCTATTGAAAAACCTTAAACTTGTATGTTCTATTATATTTTATGGGAAATGTATGTTTCGTTTTGCTAATTAATTATCGGGTGGTAGTGGATAGAACGCTTGGCGTCTGATCCAGGGGACTGAGGTTTAAACCCGGGCACGGCCAGATTCCTTCTTCATAATACATATTTTCTGCTCACATTGAAGATTGTAAAATAAATTTTGATACCATTGATTTTAAATCCTAGGTGGTTTTTTTTCTAAAACAATTAAACCATATCATTCCCCTAAAACAGTGTTTCACAAACTTTTTTGTCCCGTGGATCCCTTGCTATTTTTATTTATTTTGTGCAGACCCCTACTTTTGTAATATTGTTTTTTTATACAAATTCACCTAAAACAATTGTGACACCTTTTTATTCATATTATGAAGTTACGTAATAAATTGTAATGGATATTTTTCGTTGGCGACCTTTTTTTAGCTCATCAGCTACTTCCTGTTAGTAGAATTCGGCGACGACCTTTTTTTTAGCTCAACAGCGACTTACGGCCAGTAGAATTCGGCAGCGACTAATTTTTTAGCTCATTTTATAAATCGGACATTCGATTTTCCCAAAGAAGCTAAAAATATATTGCATCGTAATAAATAAAGTCGTCGCCGATTACAAAAATATCTGCGGACCCCCTGACATTGTTCAGGGACCCCTAAATCAATTTCAAATTTCCGCGGACCCCTTGAAAGATCCCAGGGACCCTTGGGGGTATAAACGGATCACTTTGGGAACCACTGCCCTAAAATAATTTTTTTTATTTAGAAAACAAATGTTTTTATTCGTTTTAATTATTTTATATGGAGTTTTAAATCACTGTTCCAGAAAAAATATATAATTTAATTAATACGAATGAAAACCTATGTTCGAAAAGTTTTATTTAATTTAGAATACGGTATCTTCAACTTCAACTCGTTTAGTAAAACAATAACCCTTTTGATTTTCAATACATTAGATAGGTAATGTCTTAGATGGGTGAAATATGTCAAACACATAAATTGTAATAAAACTTCTAGATATTATTTAAAATTTACTTTAACATCGTTGTTCAAAATACAGTAAATAATAAATATTAAAAAAAAAACATTTTTTAATTTACTAAATTTATTGGTGGACCAGTCTGTCAATACTAGTAAGTCTGGCGAAACCGGTCGCCGTTGAAATAGGGAGAAAAGTAGAAGTAGTTAAAAAACATCGTTTTGTTTAATTATTAGATAAATAATACTGTTTATATAATAATCGGTTGATTGTGTAGACAACAGGACAAAACAAAACAAAAAACAGGCTTCATAATTTAAAAATATTAGGGAAACAAATAAATGTATTCACGTTTATTAGGTGAATATATAAGAAAAACATGTAAATAATAGTATTTATTTTTAGAGACCGTGGGTGCCCAGAGTTTTTCTATCAGCTGTTCAGTATTAAACGCGTTAACAGTAAACTTATATATTCGTTCACGACTCGTATACACCCGGACTCGAATAACCGGAACTGTGGATATCCTGCTGGAAGACATGTACATATAAAATGCCGTAAAACGCCACCTTGCGTGACAACAGCAAACATTTCACTAAGTCCGACTCCCTGGCATCCTAGAGAGGTCCTTGTGATCCCGGGAGTCCTGGGCAATGTGATCACTGACCTTACCATCAGGGACATAGCAGAGAAGGCGTTTGACATATTTATGGTGCTACAAAACCATGACCCATAACTAAGGAAAGGTAACCCTAACAGAATATCCCCGGATAAGATAATGGGAAACCACTCCAGTAACACTTCTCAGAAAATTAATGTCGAGATTGCATTCGCCACAATGACCGTCAACGTCTGGGGGACCTGAAATGGCGCTACTAGAAGAAGAAGAAAGTTGACATTTGACGACCTTAATGTCAGAATGACAAGAACTCTGATTGCCATAACGAAGGTCCAGAGTTCGATTTCCGGCAATGGCAGTGTGATTATCACACTAACTTTGGTCTGGTGTAGAATTCAGGTGACTATAAAGTTGCGATATACTAGTTACTTATCACTTGTCGTGAGAGTCAATTTATTTCCTAAAAACAAATTGTAAACAGTATAGTAATAAGGTCCAAAGGACATGTTGTATTTATTAAAAGAGAAGAAGAAAATAAGGCATATTCGTTGTTAACCTCTTTTGAGAAAACAGACCACAGACATTTTTTGGTTTCACCGGACTTTTAATTTAAGGGACCTTAATTCAAGTCCCTTCGCGTGATGGCTGTAAACCTGTAATTAAAGGTTTTATTGGGATGAAACCGTAACAACGTCTGCCCCTTGCTATAAACGCAATCTAAAATGGGTTTTCTTTATCTATACACCTGTAAACATGCCGTTTTAATGCATAAAACAGCGCAAACTCGGGTAATGAAACACGGCTTTATGGTGGCAATCAAAAAAGTCACAGGGTTATATGGCGCTCGACGAAATATAAATGTTATGTTAGAAGCTATTCGGTAGCCAATTCTGGAAATCTTCATTTCTTATTTTACTAGTAATCTGGAAAAATAGAAATTCAAAATGGTTTTTACATGAACTTATTACATGGACTTATTGCAGCAGGGTATTGAAAACGTGATCCATGAACTACATACATTGTTATTTAGATACTGTGCAGATCTTACAAGGCGAGGGAACAGCATAGGAAATTGACTGCGGTGTGGAATTTTGCACGATTGTGATACCCCTTAAGAGTCGTCCATAGTCAAAGTAAGAAAGCACAAGAGATAGTCAATTCCCAGAAAATAGCCTTTAAAATTTTCACCTAAGCTTATTTTTAAAATTCTCTAGTTACTATGTGATTGAGCTGATAGATAGTCTTTTCTATTTTGCTGGCCGGCCGGTCACCGGTTCAAATCGCGCGTCACGAATTATTTTGTAATATATTATGTAAGGTGTTTTTTTTTTCTAGAATTGCCTGTTTATTGCACTTACTTACTTTGACTATAAATGACTATTAGGGGGTACTACAATCTTGCAAAATCCTATCCTGTAGTCACTTTCCTACGTTGTACCTTATTCTTGTTAGTAAAGGTCCCTATAATTTATGGTATACATTTCCTTTCTTAATAGATATTTGATCAGTATTAGTAAATGGAATAATTTCAAACGTAATCAATTCAAAACCTTTTATTTTATCAAAAAAACATTACATGCATATTTTTGGTTTGAACCGTCTATTTGAAAACAGTAAAAATTCCAGAACACATAAGATATAGTTCGACATATAAGATAAGATACTCTTAAAGTTTAGAATACTTGTCTAATGAACGTACTTTCATTAATGTGAAAGATGTCGATCTCCGAGTTGATCATGTTCAGCTGGTTGATAAATCTTCCCACCAGCATCACTATGGGCCAGCCGGTAAAATAAGCTATGCTGGCGCTTTCGGAGATATCCATATATGTATTTCTGAAATTTTAATCCGATATTTACTGTATAAATTAACTAACCATCAAGCCGTCTCCCCGAAGGGGTAAGTAGAAATAATGGACAGGACTTCAATAGAACCTAATATTTGATTGATTTGATCGTGCCACGTTTTTTCGGTCTTCTTCTATTTACGTCTTTCACATACGCATTGTTAATTTTATTTCTTAATTCATTCTTGTCAATGTGTCCAAACCATATTATGATTATTTTAATATTTTGTTCATAACACTTTCATTTCCACTAAATTCACTTCTTGTAATTGCATTTGAAACTCTCATATACAGATTTACTACATCGTATTTATAGAAAACAAAGATAATAATAATAATGTTTTCTTGTTAGTTGAGAAAGGTTAAGAAAAATATGTTAATTTATTCATATTTTAAAAACCGCCTTATTTTTGAACCACTAGTTTTAAAACTTTTGTAACTTCATTGAAATTCACGCCAAAATAAAACATTTATCTTATTTTTTAGAACCCTCGTTAGTATCAAAATAAATAAGAAAACCTTATTCATGCTAATATTCCCATTCTTGCTCCATTCCTTGAAGTACGTTCACATTATTACATTATTTTTTCCACCAAGCTAAAATCTGGAATGTTATATTGGTTCTTTAAAGGTTTTCATTTGTACTATTAGATTATATCAAATCCTTTGCATATTTATATAGAATAAATTAAGCATATGAAAATGCTCTCAGGAAATAATTAGAGTAAAGCCAACCTTCCTTAGCCACGAAAAACATTTCGCTTATATATTATATTACGTACAAAATGTATACGTCAATTTATTTAGCAAAAATAATAATAAAATAAAAATTACGATATTTGTACAGTAATAAATTATTTCATAATAAAATATACCTTATATGTATTTTTATCTAACCGAGATTGCTTCGAATTTAATCAGGTATACAATAATAAATATTTCATTACTATTAATTATCAGTCCTAGGGGATCCTAGCATGGAACTGGCAAAAGAAGGATGAAAATATAATTAATGCAGTAGAAAT
Source organism: Lepidostoma basale (assembly GCA_022606425.2). NCBI lineage: Eukaryota > Metazoa > Arthropoda > Insecta > Trichoptera > Lepidostomatidae > Lepidostoma > Lepidostoma basale. The sequence goes on from JAHDVF020000230.1 coordinate 174,276, forward strand.
GATATATCTTATACAACAGTGTGTAAAATCTGTGCAAGCCGAATGAAAATATAAGAAGTGAATGCAGTGCTTATGAAAGTGTTATGAATAAAAAAATCAAAGGATCATTAAAATGGATTAGATATATGGAAATATCAATGAATAAAGAATAATTAATATGAATGAAATTAACAGTTTTCTAGAAGTTTCATTATATTTTATGGGAATGACATGTTTCGCCCTTCCAAGGCATTATCAAATGTAATAATTTCTAGAATACTGACGTTTTCATTCGTGTTAATTATTATACGAGTATATGGAGTTTTACATCATTGTTCAAGAAATGAATCCTCGCAGTCGTGAAGGTACTCGTTTATTGGTAAACAAAAGTATATGTAATTACAACTCGAACCTCGAACCTCGAAAACTGTAATTACAACTCAACCTCGAAATTTTAAAAATGAATCCTCGCACTCGTGAAGGTACTCGTTTATTGGTAAACAAAAGTATATGTAATTACAACTCGTTAGAACAACACGTTAAGACAACTCGATAAAAAAAAACTACTCTCTTATATACATAACTCTACTACAAGTTAATACAACAATACTTCTCGATAAAACTACACGTAAATACAACAATACTCTTTTTTTTAAATTAATATTGCGCTGCAGTTCATGAGTAGGTACGTTGTGACACATACTAGCGCCATCTATGATAAACCTTAGTAAATAGTCCTGCTCTACGTTTTACACATTCCACCCACCAAGGACTTGTCCTTCAAACTCGTAATTAAAGGTTCTCTATTTACTTATCTAATACTACCACCGTAAATTGCATATAATTGTACAATAATATTTTAACTAGCTAACTTAAATACAATTTATTTTATTTTACCACCCACCGTGACAATGTGTGTGTAATCATACTGACTTAGTCAGTACACAAAGCTTATTAACAGGACGTTTAAAATAACCTCCCTTGAATTTTACAGTTACGACCCTCGTCACATTATCAGGTCCCGGGTGTTTCTCAATTATTTTCCCTAAGAGCCATTTGGCCGGTGGAATGTTATCGTCTTTTACAATAACTATATCACCTACCTCAACTTCAGGTTTCTTAGTACACCATTTATTTCTCTGATTTAAATTGGTTAGAAACTCTTTCGACCATCGTTTCCAAAAGGAATTTAACATTTTTTGCAACATTTTCCATCTATCTAAAACATTTACATTGTGATCTGACTGGTCAACGTCACTTATGTTTATTAATGGTTCCCCTACCAAAAAATGACCAGGTGTCAAGGGGAGAGGATCGTCTGGAGTATCGCTTAAAATGGTCAATGGTCGCGAATTTAAGCACGCCTCGATTTGTGCCAACAAAGTAGAAATCTCTTCAAAGGTTAAAATATTATCGCCTATGACTCGTTTTAAATGAGCTTTCACAGAGCGAACACCCGCCTCCCAAAGTCCACCAAAATTTGGGGCTCTTGGAGGGATGAAATGCCATTTTGTTGATTCCAAACTTAATATCTCGGCTATTTCATTAGGTAGCTCAGATTTGGCGCTGTTGAACATGTTCCTTAACATAACATCGGCTCCAATAAAATTTGTACCGTTGTCACTGAAGAGATCTTGACAGTGACCTCTTCGTGAAACGAATCGCCTAAATGCAGCAATAAAACCCTTGGTAGTTAAATCGGTCACCGCTTCGAGATGAATCGCGCGAGTCGCCATGCACACAAACAAACATATATATCCCTTATAAGATTTAGCTCCTCGCCCTGGTGAAAATCTAATGTTAATAGGACCTGCGTAGTCCACTCCTGCGGTCTTGAATGGTCGGCTTGGTTTAACTCTGGCCTCTGGTAACTGACCCATCAATTGGTTGCTTGCCGCCTTTGAATATCTCAAACATTGTGTACAATTCCTATAATATGTTTTAACCATCTCTCGTGCTCTCAATATCCAGAACTTGGATCTCAAAAAATTCATCATGACTTGAGGTCCCCCGTGTAACGTCTTCTTATGGGCATCTGCAATTATTAGTCTACTCAGATGATTCTTAGCGGGCAAAATAATTGGGTGCTTTTGACCATAGTCCACATTAGCCAAATTTATGCGTCCACCAACTCTCAAAATGCCATTTTCGTCTAAAAACGGATGAAAAGTATATAAGGCGCTCTGTTTTGCAACATAACCCCTTACTTTTAGTGAAATAATTTCTTCATTAAACTCGACATCTTGCACTTGTTTAATGCATATTTGCAAAGTTTGGTTCATCTCCTCCGTTGAAACGAACTTTGAAAATGCTGTCCTCTCATTTCTCGACAACTTTAGTGTTAAAAATCTCCGGCATCTCGAAATAACCTTTAACATTTTAGTTAAATCTGAATACTTCATCCAAACAAAATTACACTCATTGTTCATCGTTGAGAATGATTTAATTCGTTCTTCTTCATGTGTATCAAGTATTTCAGGGCTCTCTACATTAACAACTTGTTCTGAAAGCCATCTCGGGCCGTTCCACCACAGTTTGTGACTATTCAACTCGTTGGGTCTAAAGCCTCTTGATGCACAATCAGCGGGATTCATGAGAGTTGATACATGTCCCCATTGCTCGATGTCCATAATTGTTAGAATGTGTGATACTCTATTACTCACATAAGTAGCCCATCTATTAACTGGCCCACGTAACCAAGCTAATACAACGGTTGAGTCAGTCCACGCGTACAAATCCTGCTTGGGGACGTCCAGCACCTGTGAGGCCTCATGTATGAGTTTTGCAGCTAACACCGCTCCGCAAAGCTCCAATCTTGGTATTGACACCTCCCTCTCGATTGGCGCGACTTTAGTTTTAGCTGTTACAAGCTTCACGTGTACGTGGTAAGTTGTATCCACCACTCTCAAATACACTGCTGCTGCATAAGCTACACTTGACGCATCCGAAAATGCATGAAGTTCAAGTTTAGATCCTTTGGTTGAGCCGAGCCAACGTGGAATTGAAATATTTGTAAGCTGCTTCAAATTATGTCTAAATTTTAACCACTCAACCATTAATTCGTTTGGTAACTCTTTGTCCCAATCAAGATTTGCTTTCCACAACTTTTGTATGAATACCTTAGCAGTGATCACTACCGGTGCAATCCAACCAATAGGATCATATAGCCTGGCAATGTCTGAAAGTACCTTTCGTTTAGTAATAGGTTGTTCGGGATCGCTTAGATTAACTCTGTACTCAAAATTATCTGTCAGTCTGTTCCAACAAATCCCTAACACCTTCATCATATTGTCACTTTTTATTGTCATCATTTGCTCATTACTTAATTTTTCTTTCTCGATGTGGTTCAAAAAGTTGTTATTATTGCTGCTCCATTTCTGTAATTGAAATCCACCATGATTCATTAGTTTACTCATTGACTCGTAAATTTGTAAGGCTTCAATCTCAGTTTCGCAACCTGTCATGAGATCATCCACATAGAAATCAAGTTTTGTTATCTGTGCTGCTAATGGAAACTGATCTTTCTCTAGTTCTGCTAACGTCTGCAGTGTCTTCACGGCAAGATATGGTGCGCAAGCTGTGCCAAATGTTAACGTCAACAGTTTATAATGTTGGATTGACATATCAGGTCTAGGTCTCCACACAATCCTCTGGAAATCAGCGTCATTCTCATTCACATGTACTTGTCTGTACATTTTCACAAGATCTGCAACAATGCATATAGGATTTCTTCGCCATCTAAGTAAGAGATGACGTAAGTCCTGCTGAAGTTTAGGTCCAATATGAAGGTCGTCGTTTAGTGACACATTATTTGATCCCTTACTCGAGGCATTAAACACTACGCGAACCTTCGTCGTATCTTTATCCTCGCGTACGACAGCATGATGAGGCAAGTACACTGCCTTAGGGTTGTTAATCTCGTAACTGTGAACTGGTCTCATGTGATTTAAAGTAATGTATTCCTCCAAAACCTTATTATACTCGTTTAAAAGTATCGGAGTTTTACTCAGTCTTCTCTCTGATGCAAGTAGTTTCCTTTCAGCTATGTCGCATGACTTTCCATACTGACATTGCGGATCGGCTGTTTTAAACGGTAACCTTACAACAAATCTCCCGTCTTCACGTCTTATTGTAGTTTTATCATAAAACTCTTCACAAAGTTGCTCTTCTCTAGTTATTTTTTTCTCAATACTGTTAGGCTCGTTCTCAATTTCCCAAAATGTTTTTAGTATCTCGTCTTCGTTTATTTTCACGTGTAAGGTTTTAATGTTTTCAGTACTTAGTTGTTGTGATACTCTTCCAGATAAAATCCACCCGAATAAAGTGTTTTGTGCTATTAGGTTTCCGTATTGACTCTTCTTAATCCCATCTAGCAATATTTCTCCATATACGTCAGCTCCGAGTAATAAATCAACCTTACCTGGTGAGGTGAATCCTGGATCTGCAAGAGGTAAATTGGTCAGCTCCAGCCAATCGGGGATCGGTACTTCGCGTGAGGGTAAAACCGAAGTAAGTGATTTTAGTACATATGCATTAACTCGTATTATTTTTCTAGGCTCGATACGCGATTCGACTTTGAGACTAACTACGTGTTTGACCACCATTTGACCATCTCCCAAACCTGACACCTTACCATTTACATTTGTTCGTTTCAGACCTAACAATTGCACAGTATCTTCAGAAACAAAGGAGGCTTGCGAGCCTTGATCAAGTAAAGCCCTAATTACAAAATAAGAACCGTTTTTACAACATGTTTTAACAACAGCAGTCGCTAATAGTACATTACTCGTATTAGTTTTTAAATCTCCTCTCGAAAAATTTGCTACTACAGTTGCGTCGTTGTTTTGGTTAGTTGTTTCACTCTTAGGTTGTTGTGCTTCTCCTCTGGAACCCTCATTTTGCCTCAAGTTATTATATGCTTGTTTATCTTCGTCCTCGAAATGCAGCAACGTGTGATGTTTCTTACCGCATTTACGGCAAGATGTAGTTTGACGACACTTATACACTGGATGCGTTGGTGCAAGACAATTAAAACAAAGTTTCTTGGCTTGTACTATATTTTGCCTCTCAAATGCTGGCTGCTTCTTGAATTGATTACAATAGTATATGTAATGTGGCCCGTCACACATCGCACATAGCTGTTCAGACGAACTTGGCTTCACATTCACAGCGGAATGAAACGCTCTAGCTTTCACTATTTGATTTGGATTTTTATTTTGCATGTTTGTTTTAGCAGTCGCAGGGTTTTTACTTGTATCTACCATTTCCAAACTTCGAAATCTTGTTTCCATAAACTTCTCCAATTGTGACCATTCTGGTAGGTCCTGTTCTACAGTACTCACATGATTCTCCCATTGTCTGTGTGACTCAGTGTCTAATTTTGACACAACCAAGAATATTATTATCGCGTCCCATTCTTTCGTGTTAATTTCAAGATTATATAATGCCTTTAGACATGATGTTGTAGTATCTAAAAGTTGTCTTATGGAGCTTGCAGACTCGTGTTGTAGACTTTTTTGAGCAAATAAAGTCTTCAGAATGGCATTGCAATTGTACCTTTTATTGTTATAACGTTTGGTTAATAGATCCCATGCTTCTTGATAATTTGCTGAGGTAGTCGGAAAATTTCTCAACAGCAGTTCAGGCTCTCCAGATAAGCTCGTTTTTAAATAATGTAGTTTCTGTACTGGCGAAAGTGAGCTGTTTTCATGGATTAATGAAACAAACATGTCGTAAAAGGATTGCCACTCGGTATATTTCCCTGCAAAAACGGGAAGTTTAATTTGCGGCAAGTGAGCCTCAGAAGTACTTTCCTTAGTCTTGGGCACTGTCGTATTATTTGCCTTAGTAGTACTTGGGTTGTTCATAGTGAGGTAATCCTTAAGAAGGGTTTTGTAAGTGATAACACCTTCTTGAAACGTATCCTGCACATCATCAGTGAAATATGGTAATGTTGCCTTCTGCTCTTTTGTAATCGATGCGACAATTTTAAAATGATTTTTGTTAAATGCTTCTTCTAATTTATCCAACGTTTCCATTCTAGCTGTTAAATAACTAGATTTTGCTCGAGTCTCGTAACTTGCTTTTTTAAGATTCCGCTCAGCCTTTTTCAATTGTTCAAGAATCTCCATTTGACCTTCAATTAAATTTTCCATTTTGATTTTCAAGTACACAAATTTTTATTTTTAAAAGTAAGTTCTAGTTTGTTACTAAATTAATTAAGTTCTCAAACGTCACCAATATTCAATGCACTTTTCGATTAATATAAATTTAAAAAGTTTTGCAAGTCTAATTTGAATCACTTCACAAATTGTAACAAGTATTTAGAGTCCAAAAAATTGCTAAGTCACGAAATTGTTACAAGTCAATTTTAATTAGAATTTTTTCTCAGTATATTTTCTCAGAATAGTTCACTTTTACTTACAATTTACAAGTCCAATGTTTTTGTCACTGGTTCACAACACTTTTTTCTGTCTCACTTGTTCCCTGGTTTCGGCACCATTTTAAAAATGAATCCTCGCACTCGTGAAGGTACTCGTTTATTGGTAAACAAAAGTATATGTAATTACAACTCGTTAGAACAACACGTTAAGACAACTCGATAAAAAAAAACTACTCTCTTATATACATAACTCTACTACAAGTTAATACAACAATACTTCTCGATAAAACTACACGTAAATACAACAATACTCTTTTTTTTAAATTAATATTGCGCTGCAGTTCATGAGTAGGTACGTTGTGACACATACTAGCGCCATCTATGATAAACCTTAGTAAATAGTCCTGCTCTACGTTTTACACAAATGGATAAAGAATGTTTCAAATTACGATGAAAAAAAAAATATACGATGTTATAAGAAATATAAGTAGAATAAGATAATTATCTTGTTAAAAAAAAAATATTGATATTAATAATACAATACTATAAGAAACTTTTAACACTTGGATTATGTATTATAGAATCGTTTAACTTCAACCCCCTACTATTTTCATTTCGTATATAAAACCTAGTAAATTTTATATAGGTATCGTAAAATAGCAGCAATCTATCGAAACTGGTTGAAGACAAAAACATTAATCGTTTTTAACTTAATATACATTTAAAAAAGATTTTCACAATTTTATTTTAGTTTTCAATATGTGCGTATTGCTGTATAGTTTTTTTTTTAAATATTAACTTTAAAAAAACCTGTACAGCAAAATTGTAATGAATTATTAACGTCCAGAGCATTTATTTGAGTTTAAAAAAACAGAAAGAGACGTATTACAAATATTGCAAGAAACTGAACACTTTCGGAAATAAAAGAGCCACTTTTGTTGTTTCTAAATGCAGCCTTCTTGGCCAAACATCGTACAATGATATTCGTAGAATTAAAATAATTTTAAGTGAAATGAAAAATCCGTGTGTTCTTACTTGTTCTTCTGCAGAATTCGCTTCTGCTGATTGCCACAATGGCCGCAGCAAGACTTAAATTTATGCCAGTCCTCCAAGGAGCCGTCAATCTCTGGCAATAGCGGGAAGAGTGGGGGGAGGGAGGTAAGCCGCTAATGCTAAACTTTTCCCTGGATTTTCCCGGGAGCATACACAATATGACTGAAGTGAAGTTTTCCTAGTTTTTCAATTTGAAACTAATTAAGATTTCTTAAAAGAATTCTACGGTTGAAACTGTAGAAAAAACATACATTATTTAAAACATTTTATTTAAAAAAAATTGAAAAAATCTCTTTTATTATATGAAAAGTTGATTACTCGATAGATTGTTGTTTAAATAAAATAAATTAACCCTGTATATCAAAACAACTCGAAAGTTATTTTAAACAACATTGTGGAATTCTATCAAAACATTAAATCTTGCATAGGGTAAAAGTGGGTGATGCCACACTTTTTGAAAATTACGATTTTTTGACAAACTTATGAATTAAACTATCTGATACTTATGTGACGTTTAGTTTACCTATTGCATGATATTGTGCATGTGTAAAAAGTATAGTATTTATGTCATTTTTTTGAAAGAAATTATTTTCGAAACCCCTATGAATGAGGATAGATGCCTACTCTATGGGATAGATGCCTCAATGTTATTTTGACTGGTGGGATAGTTGCCTTATGAAATCAGTTAAAACAATATTTTTAATGTATTATTTTATTTTGTCACAATTATGTCACAATCATTTTTGGCCCTTAAAACTAACATTATAATTCAGTTTAGCAATTTTATACATAATATTTTATACGAAAGTTCTTTTTTTAAATTTGCAAAAGTTTAGCCTGACTACATTGATTACAGATATTCCCATACAAAGTGCAACTCTTGAAGCCACTTCCTGCACATAATACGAGTACATTGTGTCCAATCCACCTTAGATTTAGTTTTCCGGTAATTTTCAAAACATTTCACGCATTCATGGTCACTTTCTTCATCTTCATCACTATCTTCTGGAACTACTCTAGGTCTTTTTTTGACAGTAATGAAGTTATCTGCACTTCAGATAAGGTACATTATTTGCTATTTTTGCATAACAAGCGTGGGTTGGCTTTACCTTTAACTTTATTTTCCTTTGCAGAAATATTTTCTTTAGTGGTCAGTAGGTACTGCAGCCGATTGCTTCCCTCTCTTGTATAATGGCACTGGAATTTTTGGCAATGGAGAAACTTCATGCAAAAACTTTCTTGGCGTTTCCTGTAACGTATCTGGACTAAGTGGTGATCGTCTTTGAGCTAAAGTTTGGGTTGTAAGATGCTCTCCAGTTTGATAACTGCACGAGGGAATAGGAGAAAGCCCGCTTTCTCTAATTTTTGGACATGCACAACGAGTCGTATTTTGTTGACAAAGTCAATGAATCATTCAATTGATGATGTTAGGCATCATGCATGCGATAGAGTCGGGTGGAGAAGGTGCCTTGAGGCCCTATGCACCACGGAGGTGTGACAGGACAAAAAGAAGAAGAAGAATCAATTGATAGGTATTCCACTTGAAAGAAATAATGAATGTTAACAAACGAGCTAGACAAAATGTGGGCAAAGAAAAATAAAGATATCATCTTGCCCTTATCTCTGGCCCAAAATTTGACATCAACGTTTGTTAACATTAATTATTTCTTTCAAACGAACAGGGTATAGCATAATAAAAATAAAAGCATATAAATAATCATTATTATTACCAACCTAAAGTAAATTTTTCAATATTTTGTTTCCCAAATCACCTCTTAAGGGTTCTGACTGGTATGCCATACCGACGGGATATTTCATTTATGCCAAGAGTCTTTTCTTTTTGCTCTTCAAAAGCGTTTTTAAGAACATCTTCGGTCCATATGGCTCTTGGTCTTGCTCTTCAAATTTTGCGTACGTATTTGCGTGGCATTGCTGGAAAATAAAATTGCTGAATTAGTATGGGATAGATGCCCCTAAGGGCAACTATACTCACGAGGACTGGGGCATCTATCCTTTTTGGAGGGGATAGACGCCTTTAAATATATAAAATAAGTTAACTGAAAAAAATACTAAATCACAGTACAATCTTTGCATTTAGTGTATACATTGAACGTAAACATAAAAATATTATCACTTACCTCATACGCTCAAAAGTTTCGAGCGAAATGATAAAGTATTAAATCGAAATCCAGCAATCGTTCGCGCGTAATCACCTATTTAACAAGTTCCTCACTCACACAACCGTCACAACGCGATGCACTGGGCACCCTGGCGGAGAGTGGGGTAGAGCTTTGTTATTAAGTCAAAATCGGCAGTGTAATAGTTATGCATGTCTCGATATGATAATCGTGGCATCTATCCCCCTGCGGCAACTATCCCACTTTTACCCTAATGTAAACTGAGATGTTTGCTTAGAGAACTGTTGAATCTGGTCGAAAATGTAGAAGAACAGTAAATTTTAATAAGAGTGATTTTTTTTAAATACAATTTAATTTATTTTATTTATTACAAATTGCTAATATCATTCCCCTAACGATTAAATTTTTTTTTTAAACGTGTAGAGATAAATCTCCAAAAATCTTCGGAGATATGGAGAGCATAAATGATGATAGAAAGGCTTAGAAAGTATACTTTAACGAAGTCGAAAGAATTGACGTTTATGACTCGCTATATGAATGTGGAGGAACCTGGAGAGGTATATCGGAAAGAGTAGAGTGTTGGTCCATTTTCTCTGGCTACCCTTGCGGAGAAACGGCTTGATGGTTTATAAAAAACACTCTTTCTTTTTTGAAGTTACTTAAAATCTTTTTTTTAAATAAATAAATTAACCTAAAATTAATAAGCGATTATTTAATGATAATAAGTGGAATTAAACTGATTTTATAATTAGTTGTATTTTTTTAAACATAACATTATTTTTTGATTAATGAACTTCTAACAAAAAAACGAAATTAACAACATTATATTCCGATTTTTTAAATTAATTATAACACTGTTTTTTCCACTTGTGTTTGTTTTATTTTTCTTACACTTTCATCATCGGGAGAACGATATAAACTAAACCAAAAAAGTAAATATTGTTCTCCCGATGATAAAGGTGTAAATAGTGAAAAATAAACTTAAAAATGGATAAAACAGTGTTTTAATTCATTAAAAAATCATCGTTATGGAATTTAACAATTTATCTGAAACATTATATTCCATTTATTATATTGATTGTTGAGGTTTTTGTTTTGTAAAACTCCATTATAATTATTATAATAATAAACGCAAATGTTTAATGGTTTTACTTGATTTAATCAAGTAAAACCATTAAACATTCGCGTTTATTATTATAATAATTCCATTTAGTAGCTCGTTGCGAATGTAGTATTTCATTTTATAATTTTTCTTAGTCAATTTTGAAAAACCAGCAGTTGGACGGCTACGAAGCGAACACGTCCTTGTCCGGCGTTTGTGAGTTGGTATAATTGAAAGATTTACGAGTCTCTCCGAGTTATCTGCGGGCGGCCGCCATGTCTGAGGACATTACACTTCATAACTCGCGTGATAAGCCCCGAGCCGCGGCCCCAGCTCCGAGCGCCCCTGTCCCCAGCCGCGGCGGACATTTTAAAGTGTAAGTGGAAGTAGAAATGTAGAAAGAAAAGTGCCGGAGTGACGTGGCGGGGGCGGTAAAAAGCAAATCAAGTTTCAAAGTTGCAAAAAAAACTTACGAAAGTTTTATTCTTTTTAAACGTTTAAATGGCAGTTAAAAACGTTGAATTATTGTTACTATGTTAGAGTTAAGGTAACTTCTCAAAAGGATCTTAGATTTGAATACGTCTGAGCGAAGGTGGTTAAAGTGCGATCGTTAAGAATTTGTTAATTTTACAAGATTATGAGATATTTCTTTAGAAATTTTTGCCATGCGGTAGTTAAAAGCGTTGAATAATTGTTACTATGTAAGAGATAAGTTAACCTACAAAAGTATCTTAGATTTGAGTACGTTTAAATGAAGGTGGTTAAAGCGCTAGAGGTGGTAAAGAATTTCATTCGTTTTAAAATATAAGGAGATATATATTTGAAAATGATAACATTTAAATGCCTTACTATCTTCAAAGAAAATTAAAATCTATGTAAAACTGTCCAAACACGGGTTACGAATAAAGTTTTATATTTTTTAGTGTTTTGAGTGCTCAAAATATAATAAATTAATTAACGTTCAAAATAAATAAATAAGATTAATATACATAGTTTTTTTATGGTATCACATTTTTTTTCGCGACAGCTGTTTCGTCAACCAATGTTGACATCATCAGGTGTTACAATAATTTTTACAACTGTTAAAATTATTGTAACACGTGATAACGTTAACATCGGTTTACGAAACAGCTGTCGCGAAAAATAAATAAAATAATAATAAAATGTGATACCATACACAGCGTTTTATATTTAACAGTAAATAATGTTGAAGTATCATAGTGTTTAGGCCAAAATAATGGACTATTTAATAAGAACCCTACTGTGTAAAAATAGCGAAGAAATTTATTAGCTACTCGTATATTCACTGATGTTTTTTTGGGTATGTCGGGTTTCTGCGATGCAATTGAATATGATTAAGAGCTTACTTATATAGAAGGCTAACTTTTACAGAAAACAGGTCTATTAGTTCTTGAAGGTTACTTGATTAATCCAATATCAACTCTTACGTTTTCCCGCTCAGAATCATCTTATTCGTAGTGATGCTGGCAGGAAGATAAATGAGGGTGTTCCATTCCGAATCCTTACATACGATCAATTTTATGGGACGAGGTTCATAAATAATATTCGAAAACGTCTAAAAAACGAACAACAAAACCTTGTATTTTTATAAAATTATTAATGCAAAAAATAAACCTTTCTTTCCTGAAAGATCACTAAAATAATGTGTGATGCTTAGATAAACTAAGTGCTTTAACACTGTGGAATACTATAATGACAAATTTCTTATTACTTAAAATACCGATTTCTCCACTTCAGACTTTTGGGGGTTTTATATTATTATCATCTAACGATAAACATTCGAAACATGTCAAGAAAAATAATCGCAAAAGTGGAAAAAACAGTGCTTCATTCATTAAAAATATTTTGAAAGTGTGATGGGTAAAGATTAATATAATTTTATGATTTTGACCAACTATGTATTTTTGTTGTGAATGCAAACCTTATGGTTTGTTCTCGGTGTCATATCAAATTTTGCCGCGACCAATATTTGTGTACTTTTCAGAACCTCTTGCTCAAATACTATAAGGATTATGGAATATCTAAAACTATGGCTAAATAGTCGATTTTGTTGACTGTCGCTACTGGAGGAGGGGTTGTGAGTTGGCATCGTCGTGATGTCGTGCGCGTGGGTATCTATATGGGCTTGTGTGGGCACGCGCACTCAGTTCAATTGTATCTCTGGAACGATTTTATCTATTTTAGTGATCGATATGTAGAGCTGAGAGCGTTACCAAGAAATATAAAAGTAGCATTGCTAAGCAGAAAAAATAAAGATATTGTGAAAATGCCGCGTCCTCAGAAGAGAAAGAAGGCTGTGAAATCTGGAACTCCGAAGAAAATTCGTGCATCACTATTTACATTTTTTTCATACATAAGTCATGGTATATACATTTATATTAAGGAGTTACACCAATAACTTTTTTCTTCTTCTTCTGCTTTATTGAGGACTGTGTACTGTTATTTATCGGAGCCTGTACCTGGGATGTAGACGTCCAGCTGTCTCGCCATCTTTTGAGGGGTCTTCCTGGAGGTTGCATGTTGGTACTTTATTTGCCGCTTTACTTATCACTCTTTCAGAACACGCTCTCTCTACGTGGTAACTTCTTCTCAGACAATGATATTAATTACACATATTCATGAAAAACAAAGCGGGTCATGTCCAGAATGAAGACCCCAGTATCGGGAGACAACCATTTTGTTCCTAGACGTTGTTTTATCCTACCTTATTTAATCTTGCTAACTTGTCTGGACTACAACGTGATTAAAATTTCTCCAAAATTCTGACATTTTATCGATTTATGAAGTCTAATTTGATATAACTCGAGTAATGCTGTAAACCAATTTCGCAAAGCGGCGGTCTAAAGACGTCAAAAGTTATCAAATATATAAAAAACCTTATTTAACCCTTTATAGCTCCGTCAACATTGTCGGAAGCAGGCAAAAGTTTTTCAGAATTTATTAGACTGTATTTTTTCACTTGATCCTAAGTGCCTTCACGAAAGGGTCTCCAATGTTTTCGAAACGGGAATCCGGTTTTTGTATCCGGAACAAAATTCCAAATTTATTTTAGTCTATTAAGCCTTATATATTTTTAGCTATATTTATATAGAGAATAAAAAACATCTTAATTTAATGGAATATAAATAAAAAAAACAGCAAGAATATTTGCTTCCTGTAATTAGAAATTTTAACAGTAATAATAATACCAAAAAAAATTAAATACGCTTTGAAAGAGGTGGAGTTAGTCTGTAGGCAGGGGTAAAAATATTTAAAAAGGTGTGTTGGGTTATCGGAAAAGGGCACGAAGTTTATTTAACATTTTACAAATAATGAATAATTTCTCATTGATTTGTGGTTTATGTGAAAACGTTTTTTTTATTCCAAGTATTAATAAAAAAAATTAGATAAATCATGTGCATGTGCATGACATGATGTATGAAGTTTAATTCCAGTTAAACACCAGAAGATGGCAGCGAGCTGCCGAAACCGTTTGAAGCCATTAACATGAGTGGTACATAAATATATATTTGAAAAAAAACTTTTTTATTTAATTTTTATTATTTGAAATGAACTTCTACCATGGAATTTCAAATAACATTATTTTTTACGATGCATGATGGTTGAGAAAGCCAGAGAAGTATATCAGTAAAGAACAGTGTGGCGGCTTATTATTTCTGTCTAATCATTCGGGGAGACGGTGTGATGATTATTTAGTAAGTGAGTATTAAGTACCGAATTTTTTTTTAACCTTAAATTTAAACGTTAAGAGATTTAATGATGGAGGAGAGAATTTTCCGGATTTTCACTTATGGAAGATCATAAATTGCACCCCTTTAAGTACAGGGATGAAGTTTACATCAAAATTTTCCATATCGCTTGATTAGCTGTCTGTCGGCTGAACGTCTTACACCTGCCGGTCGTCCGGAGGGAAGTTAGTACTTTGTTAACGAAGCAACGAAAATAGAGGAAACGCTTTGAGTCTTATTTATTGATATTTGAATACATTTTGAAAAGCATTATTGTCCCGTGTAAAATAATACGAGGCATTACAAATCTTAAAAAATATATACACGTGAGGAGTTAGAGAAATCGACGTGCGTAATGTTGAGGAAGCGAGATAAGTATGTCACGAAATAACACTGTGGCGGTCTATTCGTTCTGCCTACCCCTTCGGTGAGACGGCGTGATGTTTAGTTAGTTAGTAAGTTTGCATTGTATTATCACAATATATTTTTATACCTTCTATGTCTTTATTCAACTGTATGTTTGTTCATTTGTATTTGTATTAACAATCACTGATTGTCACCCTACAATAAATAAATTAGTGTTACTTTTTTTTTATTCTCGCAAAAAAAATTCGGGCCGCATTCGCCCTTCCTTATTAATAAATTTATTAAAACAGATTATTGAAGAAAGCATAAATATAAAAAAATATGTTTTAATTAAATTTTATGAATTAAAATTTGATCAATATTCAAATATACTTATATATTTTCAAAGTTTAGATTTTCTCTGTTTGTACAATGTAATTGTACAAATTCTTTGTAATTTTGGATTTATATAAATTCTATAGTTAACTTCTGGGACTAACATTTGAAGGTTCATTGCAGGCTCCATCTTCAGGGTAGTATTTGTGTGGAATAGGTATTGCACGCTCACCTCTATTTGCGGTAATTACCGCATATAAGGTAAACGAGTACGACTGCAAAGAGCTCTAGGATGTATATTAGGAGAAACAGTTATACTCATTGAACACATTTTTAATTTTTTTTTCATTAATCACAATATTTTTCGTTATATTATTTACAATTTTTCAATATGTAAAAAGTGGGGTATGACAAAATTGTAAGTTTTTTTTTACATTATTTATTTCAAGAATAAGAGTCCGAGTTTTTATTCTGGAAAGACGGTACTGCCTAAATGTTTTTTCTCGGAAAATGGGCGATAAGCCAAAAAAGCTCGTGAACCAATGATCTAGAAAATCAAACCTGTAGTTTTAAATGTTCATCAAATTAAACTGGTTCTGATATTATATTTTATTGGAAAATAGTATTTGCAATTATCAGTGGCAATGTTATTTGTTTTTTTCTTCTTCTTCTATGTCGTTTATTCAAATCAAAATTAAACTTGCTTTTTTATGACAAAATACTTCATTTTTATTATGTTGTAATTTTTCTTCAGTATTATCATTTCAATGCGGGAATTGTTAATTTATAAGGTATATTCATATGGATTATGAAAATTTGGAAATATTTCTCTTTGCAAAATCAATTCTTTAAAATGAAACCATTATTTCTTCTTCTTCAATTATATTTTATGAAACATTGCCTTTTGCGATGCGGAAAACCAGCTATCACTCCATCTCTTGGGTGGTTTGCCAGGTGTACATTTGGCTACGGGTATCCCAATTGCAGCATGTGAGTGTCCATATGGTTTACATGGTCTTGCCAGAGTCTTCTCGTTCTGCTCTGTACAACGATGAGATCCGTATTACCAATTTTCATTATTTCTGTTGTTCTCACTCTGTTTCTGAATGTTTTTCCTACAACGACGCGAAGACTATTCATCTCTGAAGTTCTGGGAAGATTTTTAGTTCGTGATGTATGTATTCTTTTATTTAAACTGAAGGTCATTATCGGTCTGACACAGGTATTTAAATGCTTTTTGTTTAAAAATGAAAACTATTATATATAATGACAATGAATATTTTGCATTTAAATGGGATCATTTTTATTAATTAACTTTAATAACTAATTTAAAAAAAAATCATTTATGAGCATTTTCCCAAAACTATTTATTCATTTTCCCCACGCAGCTCGAATTTCTCAACGTTTCCCTTATTTATTCCTCACAAAGCTACCCTTTAAATTTTACGTATTAAGGGACGAAAAAATGATACAAAACACTTGTAAAATAAAGCATGGTGACAAAAAATATAAAGTTTCGAGAAGTGTTGTTATAATTTTTGAATCAGTCGCATTTCATTGACAGCATTATTATATTATTATTAATTTTTTGTACTAGTGACTTATTCTACTAAACCCTTAAACATAATTTTTCTTCTTCTTTTTTATAGCTATTTTCCGTTATTCGGAGTCGGCTCTCCTTATATGACGCCGTTAAGATGATCAGACGCGCAACAGATTTTGGTGAAGAAATCTCTTGGTAATATGCTCTATGGAGGTGTGTTAGGACACGAAAAGAAAGAAGATGAACAAATGAACAAAAAATGCACACTTTCTTTTGTTAAAACACCACTCAAAAGGATTTTGGCTATTAATACCTATTAGATTCAATTGACTCAACATTTGAAACCATGTGATAATTTTAAACGTCATAACTTTGTTCAATTTATGCTGCAACAAAACGATAAATTTTCCAAAAAAAATTCGTCTTCAGCAATTAGCCACATTTTCACCTAAAGGGCTTTGTTAACACAATTATCGTATTTGGAGTGAAGAAAAACCAAAAGAAATTCGTCAACATAGTTTACATCCTCAAAAAAATACAATTTGGTGTGGTTTATGGAGAGGTGGATTTATCAGACCTTACATTTTTCATACTGATAAAGTCAACACAGTTACCGTGAATGGAGAACAATATAGAAGCATGATTTGTATTTTTTATATAGCTGGAATTAGAGAATATCGATCTGCAGAACACGCGGTTTTATCAGAATGGAGCCACTTGTCATACAGCTGCTCTAAGAGGGGATTTATTGAGTCAAAAGTTTGCTATACGATTTATCTTCGAAATATGTACTTTTGCATGCCACCAAAATCTCGAATTTGACACATTTGGACTTCATTTCTGTGGCTTTATTAAAAGAAAAGTCTACAGTAATAATTCACATACATCGATGAATTAAAAAAATTGATGATTCGTGTTATTGGCAAGACTCAGCCCAATTTGTGTTAATAAGTAATTAAAAATTTAGTCCAGAAAGTCACCATATGTAGAGAAACAAGTTGTTGTCACTTACATTAATTTATTTTAAAATGTAAATGACAAACCTTTAACTTTTATATAAAATGAAAAAAAAAAAGATATTTTCAATGAAAATTGGTTTAATTTTTTTATTAAAAAGAGTCCTTAATGGAACACCATTACTATGTAATCTAATATCAGTGGTAAGCGTTTTCTTTATTTTTATCGTTGCAGATACTGCAGCCGAAGAGATCAGAGCAATCGCGTCTAGACCGACTGGAGTAAGACCTCTAAGAAGGCCTAGACAGAGTCTAATGGACAGTGTTCTGGCTGATCTGAATGGGATTGCTGGGAGCAAAAGGCGCAGGATCAAGAAGCTTGGCGAAAAATCATCAAGGAAGCTAAAACTCTTCAAGAGTTATATGGCCATAGGAAGTAAGTAAGTCAGTAAGATAGTGCAGGTTTAATTATAATATTTGGTGTCAAGAATGTATAAGGTATGCAAGGCAAATGATTTAATAATGAATGTCGGGTATTCAAATGTGATGGTTTTTGAAAGGGAAGAGGAAATGACTATTTGTAACATAAGTGTGAATAGAGATAATCTTGAGCAGGTGTCTGTGTTAGTGTATTTAGGTAACATGTTTACAGCGGATGGTCAAACGGACAGTGATGTCGAAAGAAGGGTTGGTGAACGGACAATAACGTAAATAGAGCCATAAAAACTGTTTGTGGAAACGAAAAAAATATCAATGAATGCAAAAATGGCCTTTCACAATGGAGTTCTAGTTCCAACCCTTATGTATGGATGCTAAACATAGAACTGGCAGAATAAGGATGAGAGCAGAATAAATGCAGTAGAGATGAGATCCCTAAGACGTATGAGTGATATATAGATATACGACAGAGTTTCGAATGCTGATATTAGGAAGAAATATAGGAATATATGATATATTGTACAATCATTGCGTTGGATTGGTCACATGGAACGCATGGATCAAGAAAGAATGATTACAAAAGTAAACGTTAACTATATGAATGGATTACGGAGTCGAGGAAGACCAAAAAAACATGTCATGACCAAATATATATGACTGGCTGTATGAATGTGGAGGAATCTAGAGAGGTATGTCAGGGTTCAGTAGTTTGGCGGTCCGTTCTCGCTGCCTACCCTTTCGGGAAATCAGCGTGGTGGTGAGTTTTTGTTGTCAAATATCTTGTTTCCTGGATAATAGGTATTCCCATTTTTCTGGTATAAGGCAGGAAAATAGAGAAATAGGCAGTGAAGACAACTTCGCATAACTTTGGTACGAAGTGAAGATTACACGTTTTCAGTATTCTTTAAAAAAACGTTAAAGAAATATTTTTTATCGTTCGGGGTTGTATTTAAAATCTAGTGAATTTTCTTACATCTTTTTGTTATTAGTAGGCCCATAGAATATGCTGTTTGAATTTAAACTGCCGCTTCAAATTTTTTATTTAATTAAACATGTGGCAACATCGGTTGGTGGTGTATGAGAATTAAAGTTGCGAAACAACAGGGAACACATTTCCTTGATGGTCTTGTACAGGCACGATGGCTGATGTATACACAATGAGATAACCGCGTTATATTGAACGGTTTTCACAAATGAAATAAATCAAAACAAATCAAATCAGTTTATAATCGCAACAGACAATACAAACTATTTTAATGTTTAAGGCATCTATTGAGTACAGGTAAAGTATAATATGTACAATATAATGCCAGGATCGCACGAGAGATGGTTTGACATTAGGAAGACAATTAACTATCCAAAGAGTTCTCGAAATATCCCCTGATTAATCTGAAGACATGGCTTATGAGATGCCGATCTCTTCGACGCTGCAGAGAGTTGGTTCCCAGCATTTCTAAAAAAATACCGTGGGATAGAGTCACGAGAAGAGAGAACAAGTAGAAGTGTCTCGAGAACCGCAAAACGTTTTAAAAGTATCACTAATGAAAAAACGTACAAGACCCACCGCTAGCCAAGTTTTCTACTTTCTTGCTTATCGCAATAACTATGCTCAGAGCGCGGCAATGTACCGGATTTGCGACAACTGGTGTATCGATGTTTTTTACCTGAACCAGCGTCATTTTAGAAAAAAGATCGGAGTAGTCTTTCGGCGTAGATTATATTATATAACTAGCTGATCCCGCAAACTTCGTACTACCTCGGAATCAATAAATGTTGTGTTAACTTATTAGTTGAATTAAATTTCGAGATTTATTGAAGCGAATCGAAATGATTCGCGTAGCATTGTTGGACTATTTTCTGTTATATTTGCTGGATAGGATGCACTCGGGACGATTTTTCCGGTGTTTTAATTATTCTGCTATTCAGGACGGAGACAAATCCAACAAATCAAAGATCATCAAAATCGGCCAAGCCTTTGTTTTTTATATACATAACTGTTTATTTTTTCCACTAATATTATCATTTTTAACTCTTAGAAATATTTAATTTGTATTATTATAGTTACACATCGATTTCATTCATACTGTCATATTTTAATTATTCTTTTATATTTATATTTGTGGTAGCATGTAATTGGCTTTCCTAGATTTTTTCTTTGTGTTAGAAAATTGAATGAAAATTAAAAATGTGTTTTTTTAAATGACTAATTCACGCGATACACACAATAAAAGTCGGTAATGACTAAAATGATAGACTGAGGGCATTAATGATGGCTATAAAGCAGTGTCCACAAGCAATAAAATTTCCGCAAGTGCCTTTGCTGTGTAAATATTTCCTGCGAGTCAACAAGCATAAGCTGGGACCAGTTCAGCAACACACTAAAACTTGCAGAGTTCGACTTGTAGAGGGAGTTTTTACGTATTGTAAGTATTGTAAGTATTGTAGAATGTCACCAGTGATTTTTTTTTTCAATTTCTTAATATATTTCAAGTTATAAACTTTCTGCAAGTGCCTTTAGCTATGTAAATATTGCCTACGAGTTAATGAGTGCATACTTGGCAAGTTCAGTAAGACACTAAAACTTTCAGAAGTAAACTTGCAGAGGGCGTGTCCCCATATAAGTATGTCACCAGTTACAAATGATATTTTTTTATCAAATTCTTAACACATTGTTTATGGGAGCTAATATAATGCGTATTTGAAATATTATCTCTAGATTGGGGTAGGCGCCAAAACGCGTTCTTGTACAAATTCAATATTAAGATAGACATTATTTTTTTATTTCAAAATGAACATCGTTCATGTAGAGATTAAATTTTTACAAAAATCGTAATTTAGTTCGTGAATTTCACTATTGTGCTTGAATGGCAAAATACGCCCCCATGCAATGTGCTACGTAAGATATTTCACTTTTATTGAAAAAAAACTCCAAAATCAACAACAGAATACAACCAGTGCAAACGAAAGCGTTATTAGCATAACATTGAAAAGTTAAGAGTATAACATTATCATTAATACACAATTTGTCATATGCGCGGGTCCCTATGAGAATCATCACTAGATTTAGCGGGTAGAAAAAGGATAAGAAGACCATCGATGAGGTAAGAGGACGATGTAAAAAACATGATGCACAGCTTTTACAATTTTACATTGGAAGACAGCGCCAGAGGACAGAAGGAATTGGAGGCAAAGTTGAAGGAGGCCACGGTTCGATTTTCGTTGTATTGCCAACGAAAAAAAATGAAGATCATAAAAACATTCCACAAACAAAACATTAATAATTGAATATGATTATATTTTAGTTTTTGGACTCACGCTGGAGGATGGGACTTACAGAATAAAAAAGAAACCTTGAACTTGAAGTATTGATTAACCAGGAAACAGTATTGAGATTCTGTAAGTCTCAACGCCTACGGGCAGAACACCACAAATTATATCCAGATGGGTACCCTGCCAGAGACACCAAGAGGCAGACCGAGGAAAAGATGGGCGGATCGCGTGGAAGAAGATTGGGAGAAAATGGAAGGAGCTGGGGAGTGCAGAGAGATGGCCAGGGACAGAAGTCAGTGGAGGACCGTTGTGGAGGAGGCCAAGTCCCACATCGGGATGTAGCGCCGAGAAACAAATGATGAATGATGAATGAATGAATGAATGATGAAATATATTTTAATTTATGTTTTTGTTAATAGACTACAAAATGTATTATATTATAAATAGATTTTTTTATTTATTTAATGTAAATAAAAAAATACATAGGAAAAACCCGATAGAGGCTAAACGTATTTATTTATCTTTTTATTTTTTTATACTTTGTATATACAACTCTTATATATAATATATAAAAAAAAAAAATTCAAAGACATGTTTTGGACAACCAGTCATTCTTCAGTGATATATATTATAAATATACATTTTAAAAATATAATAAAATTGTTTACATGGTCTGACAGATGTTATATATGCAAAAAATATTATTAAATAATAATTTTCTACAACTAATATCATTGGATTGTTCGGAAACGAATTATTTGTCGAGATCTCTAAATCGGGTATTTCCGGAAAACAGCAGTTAAAATGCACGCCAATTTTTTAACGGAGACGGCGTCATTATTATCAAAATGGAAATAAAAAAATTAACGAAATATTTTCTTGAAAGAAAGAAAAGAATACTAATACTAATATATGATATTTTATTTTCTAAAAATATTTTATAAAAATGTTTTCAAAGCCAAACAAGGTAGAGTAATATTTCTTCTAGAACCTTGTAGATGGGGTTAATATATGACAGGGTTTTGTCCCTTCCCAGTGCAGGAAGCAAGATGGGTAGCGTTCGCCGTTCGTACCGGGTATTCTTTGTTGGAAAAGCACACATGTATGAAATTGCCCAGTCGAGACTTATTCAAGCATCACGCTCCGCTGCGCTCATCACAGCGGGCTGGTTATTAATTCGACCAAATTTGGTTGCATAGAGAAAAAACAGGGATTTTTGATATCACACCAATAATCATAATATGTTTGCAAGGACGTAGATTGGCACGAATAATTATCATAGCAAATGCAAGTTTAGTTTTTGCAAGTATTATAACACGACTGACTGCAAAAGACCCCACGCTAACACCCAAAAGTATCAAATGAAACAACTCCAGTATAAACGAGTATGATGCAAAACTTCATATCTTCAATGATAAGAAAAAACTGTTTTGTTAATTATCAGTCCTTGTATTGTTAAAAAAGGAAAATTTCAGTTTTTAATTTAACAAAGACTAAAACATAAAAAATTAAAGTCAATACATCTTAATCTCCATTAACAAAGCTTTCGTTATTTATTTGATAATCTGAGTGCGGAGTCAAGGTAGACCGAGGAAAACATGGCATGACCAAATTAATCGAATTTAAAGGTTGGTCATGTAAGAATCGACGTGTGTGAATGACTGCTGTCGTCCGCTGGAGTAAAACCAATCAAATTTATTTCAATATCTCTAAATGCGTAATTTTATCTTTTACGAGGGCATTGCGTACTGTTTATTACAAATACACAATGGATAACCAGCAACTTAAGCGTGTTTCAACGATAATCGATCTTAGTATCGTTTATGAAAGTAGGCTGACTTTCCATGCTCACATCGAGAGATATGTGGAGTTGCACTGAAAATGTTGGGATTTATTCTCCGAACTGGTAGAGTTTTCAAGAATCCCTATGTTTTGCGAATTTTGTATAACTCATTGGTCCGGAGCCGGCTCGAGTGTGGCTCGGTGATATGGAGTCCCCACGAGGCGAGATACTCGCTCATGTTAGAGAGGGTTCAGAAAAGATTTCTGAGATATCTCTACATGAGGGAGTTTGGTAGCTATCCGTGGCTTTATCCCACTGCATTCCTCTTGGGCATGATGGGGACCAATAGTTTACAGATAAGAAGGAATGGGTGCACACTTACCCATTTCTTCAGACTGATCAGGGGATTCTTTGAGAATTCCGTCATCTTAGACGCTATCCATCTTTATGTTCCGGATGGTTATCTTCGACAGCGTCAGCACAGACTGTTTTATCTCCCAACATGCAGAACCAACCTGCCTCTGGTGATGCCGGTGGGGAGAGCAATCAAACTGCTGCACATGATCGCTTCGGAGATCGATGTCTTTCATATTCGTGAAAGTACATTCAGAAGACAAATACTCTTGACTTTGGAGAGTATCTTGTATTCCTAAAGTCGAACCATCTCTCATGCGTTACTGGTATTATATATTTATTATGTTTTACCTGTTCTCAATATATGCCTTAAACTATAATATAAAAAATGTTTGTAATGTCTTTTGAGAAAATAAACTGATTTGATTTGATTTGATTTGACTCGTTGTACGAGTATGAACGCTGAGAAAGCTAGAGAAGTGTGTCAAGATGAGTAGTGTGGCGGTCCATTCTCTTTGCCTACCCCTGCGGAGAAACGGCGTGATCGTTTGTTTATTTCTTTAATTTATTTATGTATAAATGTTATGAAAAAACAAATAATAAAAGAAATGAATAATGTTGGGAAACTTGTATCAAATTTATTTGACTTTTAGCTGGTTGATTATTTGTTATTAAAAATAAAGATAACTTACTACCTAACCATCACAGCTTTTCTCCGAAGGGGAGATACACTGTTCTTTTCTGACGCACTTCTCTAGCTTTTTAGTATGGTATCTGATTGATTTGATCGTGTCACGTTTTCCTCGGTTTTTCTAAATTTCTTGTTCCTTATGCATCTTTAACATTCCTTCACCATTCATTCTTTCCATATGTCCGAAAAATCTTAATGACCGTTTCATTATTTTGTTCACACTTTCGTTCGCATTCTAATCACATCTTATATTGGATTTGGCACATTCGTCCAAAGTCTAAGAGATCTCATTTATACTGAATTAATTCAATATTGAACATTCTTTGGTTCTTTTCAATGTATTAAACATGAATACACTGTTATATCCATTGATGAGAATAGTCGGGTGAATTAAATAGCTTACTTGAACAGTTTACTGAGTTTTTCTGAGGATGAAGGCTTAAAACCTTCGAAAAATTTCGATAAACCTTCGAAAAATTTCGATAAACCTTCGAAAAATTTCGATTAACTGTACTGATTAATGAAAATAAGAGTGTTTATTTCATACGCTTGGATATATAAATATAAAACCTGAATTTAAATATTATAAAACACCCAATTACTTGTTACTCTACTAATAAATCTTCCTTGGTTTGGTTCATGTGGTGCTCCTAAAAATTTGGAGATATTTCGTGTATAAGTGAATTGTTTTCGTCAATTTAACTATTGCCGCACTTTATAATAGTTAATTGTGATACACAATACGTTTGTACTGTTTTGCTGTTAAAAATAATATTAGTTTTATCGTTTTTATAAAGAATTTTGACAGGTATAAAAATAAAAATTTCATTTGTTCCAATGACAATTTGAATAATTTCTTCAATATTATTTTAAAGTTCATGCTGGTTAAGTGCCTAATTACAATTAATTTAAAAAACGGTGGATACGTGTAACATAAATTACAATAAATAAACACAAAAGTCCGGATCGTCCATGTAAACATGTGCAACATCGAAAAAAACATTATGTGCTAAATTACCAAACGGTGAATTAGTGGAACATAAATTAATTAGTCAATATGTGCAGCATCTAAAAAGAACATTTTGTGTTAAAATATTTGTATTTTGTTCTTCTTCTTCTTCTTCTTCTTTTGATAGATCTGACGACCTGTGACACAGAAATCATATCTCGTCGGATGATGAGATCCAGCTGTCCCTCCATCTCTTAGGCGGTCTTCCAGGTGGGCGGTGTCCGGAAGGGATTTCATAGGCGGCTGTATATGCGAGTCTGTCACCATCCATTCGGGCTACATGGTCCCTCCAGTATCTTCTTCTGGATCTACTCCACTGAACGATATCCTCTATTTCGCAGGTTTTCCTTATGTCTGCGTTGCGGACACGATCTCGGAGGGTTTTTCCAGTAATTGATCTTAGGACCTTCATCTCCGATGTTCTAAGTAGTCCCTTGGTTCGCACAGTGTCAGCCCGCGTCTCTACAGCGTACGTCATGATGGGTCGCACGCATGTTTTGTATATTCTGATCTTGCTGTCGATACGCATGTGCTTGTTTTTCCAGACCAGATTCTTCAGGCATCCTGACACGGCAGAGGCTTTACTGACTTGTTCACGTACTTCGGTATAAAGGTCACTTTGGCTGCAGATCTCCACTCCCAAATACCTGAAACTCATCACCTGCTCCACATGTATATCATCAACAGTCAGTTTACATCTTGCAGGTTGCCTAGATATAGTGAGACTTTTTGTTTTGTTGACTGATATAGCCATATTTAGCCTTTGGGATACTGTGTGGAATTTGTACAACATTCTTTGCAGGTCATCTTCAGACTCTGCTATTAATGCGGCATCGTCCGCATAGCAAATGACATTCACAGTTTTACTGCCCATTTATAACCTAGTCCCAGGCCAGCTACCTCTTCTATAATTTCGTCCATAATAAGATTGAACAGAAAGGGGCTCAAACTATCTCCCTGTCTTATACCATTGCTTGTAGGAATTTCCCTAGACAGTTCATTGTCAACCTTAATTTTCGTTTTGCAATTGGTATATAGATCTTGGACAGTCTTTATCAATGTATTGGATATTCCTCCTTCCTGTAATTTTCTTACAATATCTCTTAACAACACCCTGTCAAATGCCTTAGTCAGATCGACAAAACATATATGGGCTACTTTATTATATTCAATTGCTTTCTCTTTCAGTTGCCTCAGAATGAAGATGTATTTTGTTATTTTATTTTATATGTATTTTGTTATTTTATTTTATATCATTGTATTTTATACTATTTGTTTTAGATTCATTTTGTGGGTGTTGGACGATCGAAGTGTGCGCGGGAGATGCCTTTTGGTGTCGATGAGGTTCGCAACCCATCACACCGCGTCTCCCGCGGGGCGAAAAGAGAAGGATGGAGTGCAGCATCAGTAAAAGTGTGACAGTCCATTCTTTCTGCCTACCCTTTCGGGGAGACGGCATGATGGTTAGTTAGTTTGTTAGTTAAAATACCCATTTTTTATGAAAATGCTAAATTAGGGCCGGTCGCTTGCTACACATTTTCCTTTGAAAAATATATACTCACCGATGGAAATAACGATAAAACCGGTGGAATGGAGTGGTTAGTGATTTGACTGTTACACTGAAGGTCCCGGGTTTGATTTCCGGTGATGGCAGTGTGTAGCCACACTGTCTTTGGTCTGGTGAAGAATTCACGTGATAATCAAAGGTGACGTGATAATATAAGCTACCTATCATATGTTACGAGAATTAATATGATAGCTATACCCTTTACGTCGATTTGGCTCTCGCTGTTATGATGTGAAGAGCACTTCAACACAATAATAATAATAATAATAATAATAATAGTTTATATGCATTTCCATTTTGTTAATGATTTTAGATTGTGAGAATAATAAAACGGTTCAATTTCGTCTTTTTTAATAGTCACCGAGTTTTTTTTTTATTTACTTGTGTCCATATGGTCAAAAGATTGTTCTTTTCTCAACACGTAATATATACTCGTATTCTTCAAACAAACGTATATACCGTACAGCTTATATATTATATTTACGGGACATATCGTAAATCGGTCCACGGTCTCATGCAAAATTCAAAAGGGGTTTATGATCGACGCTGATATTCTTTTTGTTACGTGGTATGGAAACCGTAATCAGTATTTCCCGCGTTGTTTGTTTAGGTCTCAGGGCTGGGGTTCACGCCTCGTGTCAAATCAATTTGCCCTCATATCAGGGGGGCCAGAACCGATTCTCAGATAATACATAGCGTATTTCTGACTCGGAATGATCAAACCTCATATTACCAACTTCAGAAAAAGAAAATGAATATCATACATTTTGATCGACAAAAATAGCTTCACACAAAACAATATCGATTTTTGGAGTCATTGTAGAATCTTTGTACTATCTAACTCACTAATCACGCCGTTTTGTCAAAGTAGTAGACAGAGTAAATCCACTGCCACGTTGTTTTTTGCCGACATACTTTTCTTGATTCCTCAACAATTATATATTGTGTGTTGCATGCGCATCGATTTATCTTACTCTTCACGTGGTCGATATTAATTATTTTGTAAATAAATGAAATAAATTAAAGTGAAAATAATTTTGACAAACTAACCGATTAATCACGTCGTCTTCCAGAAGAGATAGAAGAGCTTCCTGGTGTCAAAAAAACATTGAGCATAATCTTGACCTTTGAAACTTCATTCTGACCTTCTTGGGCCAATGGCACGCCGAGTGTCGATATATGTCACGCTGATGGTCCACTTTGCCTATTTTGATTTCAGACAAATCATCACCAAACGCCGTCTCTGTCATGTCAATATGAAAATTTTCCACTGCGGATTTGCTGAGTTTCACACAAAACTTGATGCCAATCCGTTGTTTCAAAGAGTGCTGAATTGCGGTTTGCGTGGGAGATGAAAACGAGTTTCACGACCACTCTTTACTCTCCGGATAGTCAGAGAGAACTGAGCTGATTCCCATCTATCAGCATTCTATGCAGATGTATGGGATTCTTGTAAGATTAATTATCTGGATATGTTGATACCGGTATCGTCGACGTTATCGCCCCTATCTGATCACATCTTGAACCTCGCAAACCTGTTGTATTGTAATGTTACTTACACGATCATGCAGAGTTCTCCCAGTAAAAACACTCAGAGGGCTCATTTGCATTGTCGTCGCGTGTTTTAGGTCTTAGCAGTGTCTGCCCTCGCCTCAATGCCACATGTGAGGACAGGTCACACACAGGTCTTATAGATTCGCCCCTTGCCTTCTCTTCTTATGTATATATTTTTTCTCTAAGTGCCGTATCCTCTGCGAAGATTGTCGAACATCAGGGCTATTTCCACCTTGTTGACTGCGGCCATGAACAGCGATCTGGTGGTACTTCTGAACCATTGTCTTTAATTGTGCAATCAAGAGATTCTTCTCCGACCTGGTCTTATTCTTCCCAGTATTTACCCCTCAATTATCAGTTGTAGAAGTTGGTATTTGTCTATATATTTTTTTCTACTCATACATTAAAAAATCTATAAGGCAGCCCGCTAAAACTGCAGCTTTATCTATCTGAGACCTTACTTCTCTGAGGATGGGAGAGACGAGCAGTTCACTGTCAAGATATCTGAACTGGTTTACTTGTTCAATTGGAACTTATATAATTGGCCACAGTAAGTTTAAATGTATATTATCTTATAGGTATAACTGTAAAATATTTAAAATAAAAAACAATTGTTTTAACCCCAATTGTGCTGATGATTTTTTTTTAACTAAAAAGTGGCCTCGAACTGACTAATTTTGCATATTAAATTGATTATTCCAGTTCGTTATAATATTACGCATAAAACTTATCTTTAACTAAAGTAAAAAGGTTTAAAACAGTCAATTATTTATGAGCTGCAAAAGTAGTTTGCCGCGGTTTGAAATACTTTTTTTGTACTGCAAATGTAGTGAGTCTCATTGAAGGGGTTAACTTAGAATTTGGTTTGCGCGTTTAAGTATATAATCGCTTAAAATTGGACCCACGAGATTTTCACAGTTTAGCCTGGATTTATTTTCGTGTGCAATGAAAACAGCATAAAATATATCTTTGTGGAATAACATCAACGCCATCCATGATGTTTTCTTCGCCATTGAGCGGAATGTTTCCGCGCCAAAAATATAGCCGAAACGTGTTACGTGCAGTCGTTAGGAGATACGCGCGCCTTCAGTTTTTTTGTCATATACGGAAATAATGTTTGAAATATGCGACAAAAATCAAAATCATAAAAAATACAGACGAATTTAGAATAATGCGAAGAATAAAAGTTGAATATAAAAAAATATATTTACATTTTAACATTATCTTTTTTATGATTATTTTTTATAGAATCACGGACTTTTTAATGAAAAGTAGGTGATGATAAAATAAAAAGGCAATAAATTTTATTTTTTTCTTGAAAAAATGTTTTTTTAATATTAAATAACCATCATACCGTCTCCAAGAATGGGTTGGTAGATATAATGCACTTCCACTATTTTCTGTCTTGACATAATTTTCTTAATTCTTCAACATTCATATATCGTATCATGTATGCACGTTAACTTTTTCGACATATCCCATAACCGACTTTTAATATTTGATTGATTTAATAATGCCACATTTTCCTTAGATCTTTCTATATTTTAATTTATTTATATTATTTAATTTAATATTTCTTGTTACATTTATTTTGTTAACATGTACTTCATGACTTATGATTAAAAAAACAAATATTTACGCCTTTTAATGAAAAAATATAATATTAATATAAATTTTAGAAAAACATATATTTAATTTTTAATAAAACAAGGTCAAACGATATCTTATCCGTTGGTAAATCTGGTAATCTGTGTAATCTGTATCTTATTAACGTTTTCAGTACAAGTCAATATTTTTGTTTTGGCTGCTTTGCTTAAAAATTAAGCTAAACATATTTGTTGGGGTTGTTTTAATGGCTGCCTTGAGGTGTAAGCATGGATTTCATTGCGGTCAGTCATAGAGCTACGATGAAATTGATTAGATTATAACACTGTTACTGTACTACGGGGAAACGGCGTGATGGTAAGTTAGATAATAAATAACTAAAAATAAAACTAACAAATCAATAGAAAAAATGATTTCAAAAACTATATTGTGTGTACATAGGTTAACACAAACTTTTTTATTATTTATTGAACGATGATGTAAAATTCCATATGATACAATTCATGTGAATGAAAATGTCTGTCTTCTAGGAGTTTCATTATATTTTAGATGGAATGACATGTTTCACCGTTCTAAGGCATTATCAAATGTCATTTGCACACTTCAACACTTACGCTTCTTAGATCAGAAACCAAGTTTCCCCTCTCTAGAACCTCATCTTACATAAAACTTATCCACCCTATTAAAAGTTACGCAAAACTCTTATGACGTTTAAAACATAGTGCAAAATGAGCGGTTATTGTTTATAGGTGGATCATATAACATGTGTTTCGAATAGTTATCCTTTGTCCGCGTTTTTAATAGTCTATGGAAGCAAATAATAATGATTTTCTCCACACATGACGACCTTCGTGGCCGAGTGGTAAGTGCATTGACTGCCACCCCGAAGGTTCCGGATTCGATTCCCAGCGAGGGCAGTGTGATTGTCACACTGTCTTCGGTCTGGTGTAGAATTCACGTGACAATAAAATTGCGATAGATTAGCTACCTATCACATGTCACGAGTATCACTATAATAGCTATAATAATACCCTTTACATTGATTTGGCTCATGCTGTCATGATGTAAAGAGCGATTGAACAATATAATAATAATAATAATAATAATAATAATAATAATAATTTATACATGAAACCATGTCTACTGCCTCATACAACTTTGTTTGTTAGTATAAATTGATGAATGATGATGATGATGATGATGAAACCACTATAATACTTCCACTGTGATACGTATAATAATAGTCTTACAAAATTAAAATATTTAAAAAAAGGTAAAGTTAAACAAAGCGATTTTATATAGCAATTTGATTGTTCTGACGAGGGCATCATCAGAGTCTGATTTAACATATTTACATGTTGAAGGTATTACAAATAGCCATAAAACCGCTCATATATTCAAAATGTTTTTATAAGCGTGATAATCATGGCTCAAAATGAAGTAATTTGAGAGTTTAGAATCAAATATAAAGTATTCAGGAGAGCTACGTTTGTATATCGACGCTAAGAGAAATACAAACCACGCTATAACAACGAAAGCGTATTTTATTTCGATTGAGGTGTGTTCTGGTCCTCAATCTTTATTTTATGAACCCCCAGACACGAATTACTGCAGTTTATGGGCTCTCCCCGCCACAGTATTGATTTTTTCCTTCTATCCGAAAATACTTACCGAACTAATAGCGCCATACGACCCCAGCGAGTACTTTGCTGCTTCTTTTCATACTTTATTTGATTAATTAACAATCTTGTCATCATGCGGCTAATCCGTGGAGATGGATTAAACCAAATTATAAGTTTACATCATTACTTGGTATAATGTTTAATTCTCAATAATCTCTACTATTTTTTGTTTCTTGAACAATTATGTTAAACTCCACACATTTTGAAATTGCATTTTTGTACCCTTCATTTCATACGTATAATTAAGAAGACTTGACATAATTTTTAATCAACATCAACAAATCATCACACCGTTTCTCCAAAGTAGGCAGAGACGATTACTAACATAATCGAACTTGAAAATTTGATTATTTGACAATGTCATTTTTTCCTCAGTCCAAACCAACCCAGCGATCCGTTCATTGTTTTGTTCATAATGCTTTCCGCTATACATTCCTTCGTGATATCAGCATTTGAAATTATGTCGTGCATCGTTTTACCACACATACGTCAAGGCATCCCATATCTTCTGTATGAACTTGTCAAGAAGTAAGATTTTTATGACATTTACTAAACATAATTTTTCAGTTTGTAAAACATATAATAGCCGATAAATTATTTAATGTTGTGTTATCCAATATACTCGTATGTCGCAAGAAATTATAAATGAGCCCCAAGCATAAATCTCTATATGGTACAGTGTCAAATGCAAATATAAGAAGTGATTGAAAGCGTTGTGAACAAAATGATGAAAGGATCATAAAGATTGAACACATGGAAATAATTAATGGAAACAAAATAAATATATCAGAATAGAACAGTGTGGCAGTCCGTTCCTTCTACCTACCCCATCGGAAAGACGGCGTATTGGTAAGTTAGTTAAAATAATCCCTAGTTTTTATTGAAAAATGGACTTATCATCACGTTGACCACCAGAACGACCACCAAAGAGATGGAAAGAAAGCTGATCACAAGGAGAAATTTGATATCCTGTATATACAGATCGCTAGATCAATAATGGGAAGAAGAAGCAGACTTTTCAACAAAATATAATAATATTAATTCAAAAGTCCATTTTTTTGGCCGAAACAATATGATACTAAAACATTGTAATCTGTTAAATTAAAAAAACTTTATTTTATGTATTACAATTGTATTTTTATTTTTCGCGACAGCTATTTCATCAACATAGGCAGCTGTTTAGTCAAAATTGACGAAACAGCTGTTGCAAAAAATGAAAATACAATTGTGATACATAAAACAAAGTTTTTTTAATTTAACAGTTTATAATATTAATTAAATTATCATCTAAATATTCTTATTCTTTGTATGGGATTGTTTGTTCATATAAGTGAGAATAATAAATCTTACCAAAGGATGAAGACATCGGGAGGATGCTGAATATCATCAGAATCACCAGGTGGCATTTTTTCACAAATCTCCCACTAGTTCCGTCCGGTTGACTGTGATACCCCATAATAACGATCTTATTGAATTGTTACGGGAGTCCTAGTTGGCACATTGTAATCCTGTGCTGGCCTTCATTTTAACACTGTTTTAGTATCCTCCACCCATTTTTGATTCACCTGAAACAAAAGAAATAGTTCATTATTATTTGTTTATTACTTAAATACTAGAATTTTTATTAAACATTGATGAAAACGTGTGTTTTCTAGACATCATAAAAAAATTATCAATGAAAGCGAAATGGCCGTTCACAGTGGAGTTGTACTTTATTTTGCTTATATAACCTTAATTAATGTACACAATGCTAAAATTGTGAACATTGATAAAGGTTTTGTTATAACCGAAACGTGTCTGTGCTAATTGAAATAAAGTATTGTAATAAAAAAATGTAATAACATTTATTCAAATATGAATTCACAAATAAAGTGAAGGAGAATATAGAAGAAATTGTAAAATTCTGTAAAAGTTTTCCTTCGAAATCTCCTTTGTCTTAAATCACATAAAAGTATCAAACAGTGTTATATAATACCGAAGGTCTCCGGTTCGATTCCCGGCGATGCCAGTGTGATTTGTCACACTGTCTTTGGTTTGATGATGTCATTCACGAAGAGAGGATCAAGTGGACCATTCACGAAGAGCGTGTTAGTGTGAAAATATCCCACTAAAGAAATAAATATTTCGTATACTTATATCTGTCGGGGTTAAATGCATAACCCAGATAAACATATTTCATGAAGAAATAGATGACACGAATAAACACAAAAACGCTGACCCAAGACCTAATTATCAAATTTGATGATTCGCGGGCCCTGAATTCTTCAAGTTGGTCACTAGGTCAGGTCATCGGATCAGGTCATCAGATGACGAAACCAAAGCATATAAAAGCAGTACTTCCGAGCACCCAATAGGATCAATTACTCTTACGACTTCTAACAGACGCGAGTCTACGCCACGAGGGATATCGGACTCCCTCCGACGCCGAGCTACGAAGCTAAAGCAGTCCACTCGAAAGGTCAGTCAATTCACACAATTTTTGTGACATATTTTTAACTAACTAACTAAAGAACCATCACGCCGTCTCCCCGAAGGGGTAGGCAGAAATGATGGACTGCCACACTTTTCTTTCCTGACATATTTCTCTCGCTTCCTCAACATTCATTCATCGTGTCATGCACGCGCGTCGATTTCTCTGACTCCTCACATGGCCGACATTCAATATTTGATTTATTTGATCGTGCTACGTTTTCCTCGGTCTTCCTCTATTTCTGGTTCCATTTACATCATTAACATATAATTTTTTACCATTCTTTCTTCATTCATTCTTTCCATATTTCCAAACCATCTTAATAATCCTTTCATTATTTTGTTCATGACACTATCATTCGCACCGCAATCACTTCTTATATTTTCATTCGACACTCTATCATACACAGATTATCTACACATTCGTCTAAGAGATCTCATTTCTACTGCATATTTTTAACACATATTTTTAACACGTTTTAAAGTATACATAAAATTACACGTTATTGTTGTAACACGATTTCAAGCTACGCGTGTTATTAAGTACTCAAATCTACCCGCAGACAATGTGTTTTTCAAAATAAAACTATTTTATAGAATTTCTTCCATTATATATTCGCTATACTTTGTGTTGTAATTACTTTATTACTCTTTTTATTTTTTATGCACTAGGTTTATACAACACTTACATTAAAAAAAAATGTATTATATAGACATATTTCGGACAACCAGTCCTAGAGTAATACATATTATAAAGGTACTTATTTAAAAATATGTATCTTTATAATATGTATTACTGAACAAGGACTGGTTGTCCGAAACATGTCTATGTAATTAAATTTTTTTAATGTAAGTGTTGTATAAACTAAGTGTATAAAAAAAGAAAAAGGGAAATATTTTATAGAAATTTGATTATATTTTATGAGAATGACAGAGTTTGCCTTACTTAAGCTAATATACGCCTTATCAAATAAAGCATTATCAAATGACGAAATGCGTATTTTCCGTAAAATCAAATTAAACTTACAGAATACAGATTTTTTCATTCGTAATAATAATTATAGTGCTAATTCCAGACTGTGTGGGATTTGACTACCCTGTTTTTTTTTAAATACTATTTTGCAAAAAATACATTCTTATATTCTTTTCAAGAATAGTTTCGTCTTATTTGGATAGACTTTCATTTTGCGGAGTCACTTCTCAAGTGCTGGAATCACTTCTTGCAAGTTGACACTGATTGTGATTAATTGCATTAGATGTTGAAACCTAAATTAACATGAACGATATTTTAACTTTAATTGTATCTCAATAGAGACGAAGACGCAAACTGAAAACTGAATATGGATGATCAAGGTGTTTACAGGACTTGTGACCTGTCATTGGTTGGGTTAAGCGCACGCTTTATGTAATTACAACATTCCCCATTCCACCTTTGTTTTTATGATCATGCATGATAAATTTTTGGAAGTTGTATATATGCTCCAAATCTATACTTATCTTCACGTGTCAGTTTCAATTGGCCATCTATGTAGATTTGATTACACATGTCAATCTTTTTAAGATTAACCTATATAATCCACCCACTAACGCCATCTATGGAGAATGATTTTTAGCATTTAGCAAACTACTTTATTAACACAATGCGAAGGCTATCGCCTATTAGCGTATTGTTTTTTTTAGAAGTCGCCTGGAGTATTATTCCTATCTATGTGTCAAAGAATTTACCAGAATGATTACAAATATTTTTGTGAATGTATATTTATACTTGTATACGAATCCTGGATTTTCACCCATGGTGGGTGGTTAATTCAAATTTAATATTAACATTAAACTTGAATTAACTACCCACCATGGGTGAAAATCCAGGATTCGTATACAAGTATAAGTATACATTCACAAAGATATTTTAACACTTGGTGAAATTTTTGGTTGGTGAATTCTTGAATCAAGTTTACATTTAATCTTCGCTTGATGTTATTATTTTATGTCTTCTCCACTGCAAGAAGCCGATTAAGGGACTTCTAAAAGGTGATAACCGAGACCTTTAGCGGAAATAATTACTGGAAGCCTGTCAACCTTCTTGTTTCTAATTGTTGGAAGCAGCCTCCCATTCCAGTCATGGTAGAGAAAACTATCTCAAAAATAAAATTATGTAGACATTTTCATTCTTATTAGTTATTTAATACAGAGTTTTACATAATTGTTCAACAGAAGTAGAAATATAATAATTATAACTTAAAACATATTACTTACTATTTATTTAAAGAATAATATAATAAGAAAAGTTGAACATAAGCAGCGTGAGTGGAAAAAGAAGCCGAGGACGACCGAGGAAAACATGGCATGACCAAATTAATCAATTACTAAAAGGCGGCCACATTCGATGTCGGAAAAATTGACTTGCGTGCATGGTACGATGTATGAATGTAGAGATCCATCTTCTCTGCCTACCTCTCCGGGAAAATGGCGTGATGGTTAGTTAGTTAGTTAGGTATATTAAAACATGTCATTTCATTATGTATTATACATAAAAGCGTAATTTTTTTTTAATGGGGTATAATCAGTCGTAATCTTATATTATGAAAACTGACTATTAAACTATTAAAAATTACTGATTTGTATAGTTTTATAATCAAATTATCAGATTTTATTTAAAACCTGTAAATTGTTTTTTTTTAATGTAGCTTGCAGCTAATTTGCAGATATAAAAAATACAAAGTTTAAATTATATATGAATTATTTTTGAAGAATGTTGTACAATGAACAATGTACAACTCCATATTTCATAATTAATGAATACGAATGATAGCTTCTGTAATCTTGAAGTTTCATTTTATTTTGCGAGACAGGCATGTTTCGCCATGCTAAGGCAACACATGTTACAGTTATCATTTGATAATACCCGAGTATTACGTTATCAATCATATTATTTATCGAGTTTCAGTCTGAATAAACCTGTTATGTCAGGACTTACAAACTAGCGAATCTTATCTTTGAAATTTATTTATTACCTAACAAAACAATATATCAAATGCGAATATTGTGACAAGCGTGTAATTCCGATTCCGGGTTTCGATTCAGAGATTTCGGGTTCAATTCGCGGCGAGGGCAGTGTGATTGTCACATTGTCTTTGGTCTGGTGTAAACTTCACGTGACAATAAAATGGCGATAGATTAGCTACCTATCACATGTCACGAGAATCACTGTGATAGCTTAAAAAACCGTTACATCGATTTGGCTCGTGCCATCATGTTGTAACGAGTGATTCAACAAAATAATATTAATACTAACTAACTAACTAACCATCACGCCGTCTCCCCGAAAGGGTAGGCAGAAAGAATGGACTGTCACACTTTTACTGATGCGGCACTCCATCCTTCTATTTTCGCTCCGCGGGAGACGCGGTGTGATGGGTTGCGAACCTCATCGCCACCAATAGGCATCTCCCGCGCACACTTCGATCGTGCAACACCCACAAAATAAACTAAAACAAATAATATAAAATACAATGATATAAAATAAAATATGGATTATGGATTGTGGAAACTACAGAGCTATTAGTATTTTGAGTGTTGTTGGTAAAATCTATGGCAGAATTTTAATAGAAAGAGTAAGAAAGACGACGAGTGATAGAGTTTGGGATGTGCAAGGCGCCTTTATGAATGGCAGAGGATGTATGGATCAAATTTTTGCACTTCGTACAGTGACAGAGAAGTTTCTGGCCAAAAACCGAAAACTCTTCTGTGCGTTTGTCGATTTGCAAAAAGCATATGATCGCGTAGATAGAGGTAAAATGTGGGAAATATTGTCGGAATATGGAATAAGCACAAAACTGATCACGGCAATTACATTGCTGTACACGGAAAGAACTGCTAGTGTCAGAGTAAATGGGGATCTTACAGCCTGGTTTGATATCAATAAAGGTGTAAAACAGGGGTGTGTCATGTCTCCATGGTTGTTTAATCTATAGATGGACAAGTGTATGAAGGAGCTGAAAGGGTTGGAAGCAACTGCAAAAATAAACGGTGTGTCAGTAAGCTGTTTGTTGTATGCGGACGACGCTGTGCTACTTGCAGACAACGAGCACGAACTGCAAGCCCTGGTTTCTAGTATGTATGAGGTATGCAAGCGATACGATTTGATGATGAATGTGAATAAGTCCAAGGTTATGATTTTCGAAAAAGAAGGAAGCATGACAGTCTGCAACATAAGTGTAAACGGTGAAAATCTGGAACAAGTGGATGAATTTGTATATTTAGGAAGTATGTTTACAAAGGATGGGAGGGTGGAGAAGGATATTGAAAGAAGGGTTGGGGCAGGCAACAGAATAAATGGTGCACTTAAAGTTGTCATCGCAAACAAAAGCCTATCCAAAAAAGCCAAGATGGCAGTGCACAATGGTGTTCTTGTGCCGACCCTTATGTATGGAAGTGAAGCATGGAACTGGCAAAAGAAGGATGAAAGTAGAATAAATGCAGTAGAAATGAGATCTCTAAGACGAATGTGTGGCAAATCTGTTTATGATAGAGTGACAAATGCAAGTATAATAAGTGAATGTGGTGCGAATGAAAGTGTTATGAACAAAATAAGGAAAGGGTCATTAAGATGGTTTGGACACATGGAAAGAATGAGTGAAGACAGAATGGTAAAGAAGGTATATGTAAACGGCGTGAACGGAGCTAGAAATAGAGGAAGGTCGAGGAAAACGTGGCACGATCAAATCAATCAAATATTGAATGTCGGTCACGTGAGGCGTCGGAGAAATCGACGTGCGTGCATGACAAGATGTATGAATGTAGAGGAATCGAGAGAAGTATGTCAGGACAGAACAGTGTGGCGTTCCATTCTTTCTGCCTACCCCTTCGGGGAGACGGCGTGATGGTTAGTTAGTTAGTTAGTTAAAATAAAATAAAATAACAAAATAAAATAAAATAATAAAATAATATTAATATTAATATTTTAATACCTTATAACCATGACGAGATTCAATGAAATATGTTACAGTAGCTCATTTTGTAAGGCAAGTATACATTTGTATCACTGTTAGATTTCACATCTTAAGATTCAAAGGGCATAGTGCAAAAGTTAGTTCATTCCGAAGTAATAATTTCTATAATACACTTACAATTATGCGCCGAGACTGGCGGTTCAGTTTTATAACGCAGTACGGGGCCTTTTGACAAACACGGTGACGGCCGGGGTATTATAAATACACAAGACGAAGATGTAGTGAACGGACGCTGTACTCTGCAGTCCCTTTATCAACGCTGGAATTTCTGTTATAGCTCCAGGGGTAGCGGAGAGAGTTTAATTGATCTCGCCATACAAATATTTTCCTTTGGATATAAATCTCATTTGCTGGCTCCGTCTGCACACCGGGAGGGTCGTTATCCAGGATCTCAGGTTACCGGCGGCCTACCTCTTATACAAAGAGAGGTTTATCCGCGGTTCAGGCGTTATCCTCACACAAGAAGGATCTGTATCCAGGATTGCAGGTTGCCGTTGGCCTAGGGTATGCACAGGGCGAGGGTTATCCAAGGGCTTACCGCCGGCCTACCCCCCACGTATGGACGGCCACGTAGCCATGGTAGAAAACTAAACGGGGAATAACGTTATGCCTGCAAGACGCTCGGTCAGTAGTACATACTACTAGAGTACTTTAGCCCGAGCAAAATGTGTTGGTTTGTATGGCGTTATAAATGCCTCTGCTTCTAAGAGTAGCATTTTCGAGAGCCTTCGGAAATACGGGATCCGCCTCTATATCAGGGTCATTCCAATGGCGGCGGGTGGAATTTATATATTGTACCCAAAGCATAACATCGAAAAAATATTTAGAAATTCTATTTTGTTACAACCTTAAAATTTTTGTACTGTATAATGAAGTTTGTGAAGGTTATATTAATTGTTATGTTAGTGTAAAAATAATAACAAAGCTTTATATATCGACGAGCGTGGAAGGTAACATCAAATCATACAATTATTGTTGGGGTCTAACTTTGAGGCCTCTAGAGAAAAGAAATCTAAACTTAAAATAAATAAAAATGTATATTTAGTTAAAATCTTTGACCGGTTTCGACAGCTCGCTGCCATCATCTGGGATAATCATTGATCAGAAGATAGCAACGAACTGCCGAAACCGATCGAAGACACAAAGATTATTGGTTTTTAACTAAATATACAATTTTGTTTGTTTTTACAAAATTTACATTATTTGCATTTATTACATTTTTCCAGTTCCATGCTACACTGACATACATAAGATATAATTATATATATATATATATATATATATATATATATATATATATATATATATATATATATATATATATATATATATATATATATATACATATATGTTACATATATATATATACATATATTAATATATATATATATATATATATATATATACATATAGCATATATATATATGTATATATATATATATATGGTGTGCCACTACAAAATATAAAAGTAGTAGATAATTTTTAAATCACTTTCTCTTAGAATCCATAATAATTTTGGTTTCAACTTAAATATTTGGTGCATTGTTGACTAGGAGCTGAATCTTTAGAAAAACTCTAACAAAGAGCTCTGACGTCGAATATAAATTAGATCACGAAAGAGATATTCATCTCTTGCGGTTCATTGGGTTTTTATTGTAGAAAAGTGAGAATTCAATCTACAGCGGTGCGATTAAATTCTGATCTATTGGATTATTCAAAGTATTATAGCTTTGTAAAGTGATATGCGCAAGGGTGATATTTGGGGGGCTTGAGCGAATTTAGATTGTTTCTAATATATGAATCAATTCCAGGTTATACTTTCCCTTATTCTGGGGTTTTTCCCTAACTTGTTTTCAACATTATATTGGGCCACGTTCATAACATTAATTACCGTTTTCTGCTCCTTTAACACGTGTACTATATATGTATAAAAAGCAGCGCGTTTGATTTTTCACTACATTTTATAACTCTGGAGCACAGCGTAGAGACGACGCCGCTGAGAGGAGGAGGAGGAGAAAGGAGAGACCACTGGGAGACGGTGACGGCTCCACTACAGGTGCCTTCCCCTGCTCCAGATGCCCCAAAACATGTGGGTCCAGGATCGGGCTCTTCAGTCACATGCGGACCCACGTGAAGGACAGTCTTCCTCGGACACGAGGGACAACCGATGATGATGACATTTAATAATGCCTAAGACAGGCGAAACTTGTCATTCACATTAAATATTACTAAACTTCTAAAAAAGGGATTACATTCAATATGGAGTTTTACATAATTGTTCTAGAATAATAAATACATATCTTTTCGTTATTCTATCATACTTGTTTTATTACTAAAAGGCGGCCATTTTCGAAGTCAGAAAAATCGAAGAGCGTGCGTATCATGATGATTGAATAAATAAGAATTTCGAGAGGTTTGTCAGTATCGAAATGAATAGTGGTGATACTTATATGGTGGTCAGGTAGTTATTTTTTTATCAATATATTACATTACAAAGTAAATATAAATGTCCTAGTATGTACAATAATAAATATATGAAATTTGGAAGCTATTTGCTCAACATGTTTGCTCACCTTTTAAGCTTTGCAACAAGGTAATAAAATAATTCAAAAGTTTGCATTCATTAAGTAAGTTTTCGTCAAATTGAAGAATTATCATTTTCACTTAATTGAGAAAAACTATTTGATTGCATTCGCGGTCAATTTATTTAAGGAAAAGGGTTCTTTTCTTAAGGAGGTTTAACCTGGTACTTTTTACTGTAATTTATTACCGCGGGTAACAAAAGCTAAGAAAGATATACCGTTTAAGAAGAGCCTTAGCTAAAGTTCAAGTGAACAAATGCTCAGAGAAGTAAGTTTATATAAACATCGAGTTTTTGTTCTCTGGTTTATGTCCCGGATATGAAATATTAACCTCGAGAATGCGTAGTTAATACATTTTAGGATAAATGTAGGAATTTATAATACAAAAACTCTTTTTGTTAAGTTTGATAATGCCCTCGCAAGGCGAAACAAATTTATAACTAGCGTTTATATATTTTAATATATAAATAAAATATCAATGTAAATCCGAAAATACAATTGCGTAAGTTGACTTGTGACAGTATGTTACTTAATTCTTAGAATTTTGAAATCCTTTGAAAAATATCTTGAAATTTTATATACTTTAATAAAATATTTATATCACTAATTGCTCGCTATAAATTATTTAATGGGCTACTTAAAAAAACACTCATAAGGATATCGTATCTATATGATGGGAACATATTAATTCGAAGGGGATTTATCTACTCTTTGTATACAGCTTAAGGGCTTATTTTTATTGAGGAAAGGGTCCTTAGATGAACTGGTGAATTGTGTGTGTGGCATACTCAACTTGCTCTCTGCTAAGGTAGGGCAAAAGGAAATTCAAAGTAGATAGTAATTTAAAGAAATTTCTTAAATTGAAATCTAATCCTTATTAAAGCCAAAACATGTATCTCTTTTTTAGTCATTAAGTCGCTATAATGTTTAAGATTTCATCTCAATTTGCTTTTAGCGAATGTAAATATTATGTTGAAATACGTATTTCATATACAGTGATGGCAAATATTTCATCAACATTACACTGACAGTTTATAACAGAGAAACATATCATAAAAATCTTTTTGGTGCCTAAACAAAAAAATCTGAAAATAGATAAAACAATTGAACGAGGACTTACTATTGTAATTAACTATATTGCGCCATTTCTACAGAAGGTAAAGAAAAAGAAAAAGAAAAAATAGACCGCCATGGTCACGTTGTTTAAAAGCTTTCTCTTTATTTATTCACGTGATAATCAAAGCTTATATTCCACTTATTGATGAATGTTATCTCGACGTGCGCGCATGACTCGTATATGATACTTAAAGCATTAAAATAAAAACAAAGAAACAAACCATCAGGCCGTTAATCCGAAAGAGTAGGCAGGGAGAATGCACTGCCACACTACTCTATCCTGGCACATTTGTTAAGATTCCTCCACATATATACAGCGAGTCATACACGCACCTCGATTATTCTAACTTCAAACCATAGAATAAGTACGCTAGAATATAAACGGAGACTTTATTTCTGCTCATCATTTTGGAGAAACAGTGTGGTTTGTTGTTAAGTTAGATAGTTTTTGATTTCATATTTCTAAACCACTCGAAATCTCAATAGTTTTTTTAATAACATGCAATTTATTAAAGGTCTTGTGAAAGAACTTTGATAATTGAGATCTTAATTCTTGCTATGCTAATAACACATTTTTATACTGTAATATATATATTTTTTTCTGTGATGAATGACTAAAATATTACTTAAAACTATATAAGTTAGCTTCTAAAGTATTTTGATTATAAAAATCAAATTAAAATCATTTTATACTGTATTAAATGTAACTTATGTTTTTTAAAAGATTTATTGTATGTGATGAAAACGATATGTTTTGCCCTGAAAAGGCAGGCATTTGATAATATTTTTAGTAACGCGAA
Source organism: Lepidostoma basale (assembly GCA_022606425.2). Taxonomy (NCBI): domain Eukaryota; kingdom Metazoa; phylum Arthropoda; class Insecta; order Trichoptera; family Lepidostomatidae; genus Lepidostoma; species Lepidostoma basale. The sequence continues at coordinate 217,788 of JAHDVF020000230.1, forward strand.
ACAAAAAATATCTTATAATTATAAGATATGTTAATATTTACATATTTATAATAATTATCCCGATTCCACATTGAATGAATAACGTGGAAAACAAAATCTAAATAATTGGAGCTTTGTATCTAATTAAGTATTTTGGCAAAGCTTTTGCCTCGGTTAAAACAATTCGCACCGTCTTGGTGCCCGAGACTTTTTCATTGTATTGTACAAACTCGCATATTCGTTAGTTCGGTGACGGTAAACAAACGTCGGCTGGGGTATAATTTACGTATTTGAGAAACAAAGAATAAAAGGTGTTGCACAAAAGAGAAATTAATATGTTTGATTTATGTTTGAGTTTAAGTGGGTTAAAATTAACACGACTTTTATATTTTAATGCAGATAAGAGCTTTTAAACTAAACATATATTATCTAAACTATATTTTACGAGTTTATCTTAAGATATTTAGTTTCGATGAAACCGTCAGTTTTCTAGAAGTTTCATTATATGTTATGAGAGAGACTGTATCGCCATAGCCAAACTTTGCTTTCCCTAACAAGGTGAAACATGTCGCACACTGATAGTGGTCATCTGATAATAAAACGTCACCTTTAACCTTTAGACGCTCAGTGGTAACGTACGGGACCGCGGATTTGGGTCGTTCAATGCCCAACGGTCCCATGCGAGACCGGTGATTATGGTGTATTTCGTTACCGAATTACACTGATTGATGACAATAGTATTCAAAATATGAATATTAGCTAACGTAAATAATGTCGTAAGAGATACGGATCCATAATTTTATTTTCGTTTCCGATAAATATTTTAGACATGATATTAACGTTTATATTTGCGTTACAAGGTTGATATGCGGATATGCGTTGTTTAATTGCAGTCCACTTTTAATAAAACATACAATCTACAAAAGTTGGGCATACGAAAAACAATGTTTAAATTTTATAAATTTATTTTATATTTTTATTCTTTAACTTAAATGTGTAATTATAATCGTATGTGAATAATACCTACAAATAAAGCATTCGTTAACTATAAAATATATTTTATTATGATAATGCTTTTTGTTTTACCTAAATAGGATGACTAATTTTAGAGATATAATTATTTTTATAACAAGTACGCGTAGGTCGCAAGTCGCGCGAATATTTCACAAAAAAGGCTTGGGCAGTAGGCTACCTTTATTGGACGCAGCGCACGGGAATTTAAAGGTTAATTATATGTAGATGAAAAATTAATGCATTAATTCAAAAAAAAATTTCATATAGGCAATAAAATATCTTCCGACTGTTTAATACAATTATTTAATTTTGCCGTCACTTAATAAATTTTCTTTTGGATAAGATATTGGTATTATAAAGCGTCTTATTTATTGAAAACAATGTGCATCGGATAAGTTTTCTTCCCTCTTCAGTCTTAAACATATTAATCTCTTAATAATCTTCACATGTCTCGCCATTGCCAATCATCTTTGAGAAGAGTTAATGAAGTGTGAATCATTTATGAATATTCTATCTCAATAAGGACTACTTTAGAATATTGATGTGAATTGATATATGGTTTTATTCGAAGAGTCATTGGAAGCGACGTGATGAAGAGAAAGTGAGTTATAATTTGATATTTTATACCGATTTAGCTCGCACGGAACATTTTATTTCATGAGCCTATTAAGCAGAATACCTCGCGGATGGTTCTAATACCCAGAATCAAAATGGTTTTGTCGCCTCTCGATAAATAAGGGTAAAATTGGTCTTAGCTACGCGTGTACAGTATACCTCAAATCAATGTATACATGTATGAACAATGCGAACAATTTATAAATAGGTGGAAGTTTTATATTTCCGCGTTCCTATGGATAAAACTTTCAATTCTGTATTGAAAATAATTTACTTTCAATACTCGGGGAAACGTTTTATTCATATATATCATATATGTATTTTGATATTGTCATATTTTTTCTGCTGTATTTGTGTACATAATGAAACAAGATTTTTTTAAAAATGAAAATGTATGTATAACGAAATTATAGTCCGGCATTTAAAATTTGTTTCAACTAAAACTAACTAACTAAGCGTAGGCAGATATAATGGACTGTCACATTTTTCTTTCCTGACATATTTCTCTCGCTTCCTCAATATTCATACATCGTGTTATGCACGCGCGCCGCACACTCTTCACGTGGCCAACATTCAATATTTGATTTATTTGATCGTGTCACGTTTTCCTTGGTCTTCTTCTGTTTCTAGTTCCTTTAACATCGTTAGCATATATATTGTTTGGCATTTTTTCTTCATTCATTCTTTCCATGTGTCCAAACCATCTTAATGATCCTTTCTTTATTTTGTTCAAAACACCATCATACGCACCGAATTAACTTCTTATATTTTCATTCGACACTCTATCATACACAGAGTATCCACATATTCGGCTAAGAGATCCCATTTCTTCAACTATGATTACAATATTGATTGGTTTATACTATGTACACGGTTTTCATAGGTCGCCCGATCTAAATTTCTTGTCATTGTTGCTTATTATTAAAATTACGCATAAGCTTCTTCTTCTACTTATTTCAGTTGCTAAAATTACACATAGGCTTCTTCTTCCACTTGTTTTAGTTGCTAACATTACACATAAGCTTAATCTTTCACTTGATTCAGTTGTTAAAATTACACAAAAGTTTCATCTTTCACTTGTTTTAGTTGTTAAAATTACAAATAAGCTTCTTCTTTCACTTGTTTCAGTTGTTAAAATTACACATGAGCTTCTTCTTCTACTTGTATTAGTTGTTAAGAATTGCGTATAAGCTTCCATTTCCATTTGTTCCAGTTGTCAAAAAATCCAACATCAGCTTCTTTGTTCACTTGTTTTAATTGTTAAACACTTAAGCTTCTTCTTCCACATGTTTTACTTGTCAAAAATTACATAGAAGCTTCTTCTTCCATATTTTTTAGTTATCAAAAATTTATATTAAGCTTCTTCGTCCACTTGTTTCAGTTGTCGAAAATAACACATAAGCTTATCAAGATGCTTCTTGAGAGATGGACTGACCGTTGTCTTTTCATTTTTTTGGAGATCATCCTTAAGTTTTGCCTTGTTTTCACGGCCCCTGATTATGTCATCCTGGCAATATGTTTGTTCTAACCCTCTTATTTTAAGGGTACTTTCATTTCATATAAAATATTTAATATGAAAATTATTATTATAACAACGTTCAAAATAAAAAAAATATTAATATCTGTACATTGACCTTTTTTCTTATAAAATCTATTTTTAAAATTAATAAGCAAATGTTTCAACCGTATCTCTAAATCTGCGTTTTGATGAAGCTTATATATATAATAATTGGTTCAAATATTATGTTTTTTCTTAGGTTTTATTAAATAAATAATTGATTAAACTATCAAGTCTGAAGTTGTTTTTTACGACATATAAAAATATTACGTAAGTATATAGGGGGACGGGATACTCTGTACACATAATTCCGGCAGTTGAGAGAGTTGAAGGGAGTTACTTTGATACGGGTAAGTGAGTGTATCTTTGATTTTACGGTCTTGTGCGTTTTGCGTCATGGAAACATTTCCCTGTGATGGGGGCTTTAATACGGGACAATATATAATTTGGGCCACTACTACCTCAATACATCTTAGGAATTTAATTTCACTAAACATCTCATAATACGTTTGTACCGTTTTGACTTATCCCGTTGCGGCCGCTGGGACTTATACTACTTTTGCTAATCGCATTGCGAGCTATCGCTGTATTTTTGGGCTTAGATATTCCGTTTTGTGCCATATTGCGAAGTATCCAGAGATGAGAGGCTGTTTCCTTTATTTTTATTTAATCATGTGAAAGACAGTTAAGCATTTCATTTACAATTTATGTTCATTCTTTGTTAATCATTTGGTTTTGCTCTGCCGCGAGCATTTTCTTAATTAAGTTGGTAATTTGAAATTCTTGAACATCTTATTGAGCGTTTTCGCGAGCGCACTTTGTGTTCACGATCCGGAATTACTTTACAGATAAGTTTTACGTATATGTTTTCTTAGAAGATGGAAAAAAATCACACGATACCTACAAAATGTTTATGTTTTGTTTAAATGAATATACATTTTTAAAATGAAAATACTGTTTTTCATCGTTTAGCATATTTACCTTGACATCTCTTGAAATTATTATACCTTCTTATTTAGAAAAAAATATGAAACATAACAAAATTATATGAAACAGAATACAAGTACCTCAAAAGTCATATTAAATAAAAGTAAATAAAAAACATACATAATATATAAAAAGTTTCATTGATTATGGAATTATTGAATATATCTACCGTAAACTGCTTATAACAAATATTTAAATTCTTAGTATTCTCATTAAATAAAAAAATATTCCTTAACTAAAGAAAAATATCTGCGATAAAAGCTGACAGTATTAAGGGAAAATTTCGCTTACAAGGGAGGTTCGTCAAGTTTCATAGATGTCAAAAATGTATTATGGGGTAGTCAGAATTTAAAAAAAAAAATCGTAATTTATATATATATATATATATATATATATATATATATATATATATATATATATATATATATATATATATAGCATATATATATATATATATATATATATATATATATATATATATATATATATATATATATATATATATATATATATATATATATATATATATATATATATATATATATATATATATATATATATAGCATATATATAAATATATTTATGTATATAAATATATATATATATATATATGTATATAATATATACATACATATATATATATATTTATATATATATATATATATATATATATATATATATATATATATATATAGTTATATATATATATATGTATATATATATATATATATATATATATATATATATATATATATATATATATATATATATATATATATATATATATATATATGTATATATTATATATATATATATATATATATATATTATATATTATATATATATATATATATATATATATATATATATATATATATATAATATATATATATATACATATATATATATATATATATATAGATCGGTCTCAAATTTATACACAAGCATTTTAAATATGTAATTTTTAGTAATTGATCCAAGGTATAATAGAACATATTTATCTCAGCGATAAATATGTTCTATTTTATAAATAATTAAAGAACAACATTTTGATTGAAACTGGATGTTTTTTTTTAAATGCCGCCATTTTATTTAAAAAATATGTTTTGTTTATTCCTTCGATTAAACACTAGATACATTTAATTGAAAAAATACCTTTAAGCAACTTCAAAAATATTATACCAGTTATCTTTTTTTTTAGAGATAAGAATAGGGCCTCAAGGAACTTTCTGCAACCTACTCTACCACATGCCTGTTGTCTAACTTCATCTCAAGTGAGGCCTGCCGCTTTAACCATGCCTCGCTTCCTCTTTCCCCCCTTAGGAGACCAGTCTAGTGCGCCCCGAGTGATACAGGCTGGATTCCGTCTCAGAGTGTGACCGATCCACTGCCATTTGCGTCTAGCGACTCGTTATCTAATTGAATTTACGCCCGACATGGTCCAGAGAACGGCATTCGACACCGTTTGGGGCCAATAGATCTTGAATTTTGAGCGAAGGCACCTATTCATAAACACCTGGAGTTTTCCAATAACGTCCGCGGTAGATTTCCAAGTCTCACATATGTACAGCAGTACGCTTTTAACGCTACTGCTGAATATTTAGAGCTATAGCAGTTTATGAGACCATTTTTTGAAAATGAAGTAAATAGTGTATGAATACAGGGTATGCTTGTACATTTTTAAGTTAATATTATAAATTAAAAATGTATTTTCGGGAAAAAATCTAGAAAAAGCGCCTTCGTGATCTCCTAACTGCGTATTACCCATTAAAGATGTTTCTACCAACGTAAAAAATTACTTTTATACAAATACTTACTCTAAGTAAACATTGTGTGCTTACATTATGTGCTAAATTAGAAAACGGTGGATTCGTGGAATATAAATTAAATAGACAATATGTGCACCATCTAAAAAGAAGATTTTGTGTTCAATTATTTTTATTTTGTTTTTTTATTTCATATCATTGTATTTTATATTATTTGTTTTAGATTTATTTTGTGGGTGTTGCACGATCGAAGTGTGCGTGGGAGATGCCTATTGGTGGCGATGAGGTTCGCAACCCATCACACCGCGTCTCCCGCGGAGCGAAAAGAGAAGGATGGAGTGCCTCATCAGTAAAAGTGTGACAGTCCATTCTTTCTGCCTACCCTTTCGGGGAGACGGTGTGATGGTTAGTTAGTTAGTTAGTTAAGTAAACTGTAAATGGCAAAAACACGAAGTTATTTCTTACATCGTTAATTTTATAAACCTCTACTATTTTTGTTTATCTGTTTTACAATTTTTTTTAAGAATTAATCATTAATTTATGTACTAAATCAGAATATAATAAATATGAATGTTATAATCTACGCTAGTTTCAATCCAAGGGATTGGTTTACGGAATAGTATAACATTTTATCTGCCTGAAATGCCATTTGATCATTTAAGGTGATGGATTCCCGTTGCTTTCCACATGTGTATACAGCAGGTTATTTGAACTCAATTACTGAATACGACGTTTGAGCTATTGATTCTCATGACATATGATAAGAAGCTAAACTATCACCATTTTATTGTCACGTGAATTCGACATCAAACGAAAGACAGTGTGGCAATCACACATTCATCGGACCTTCGGTGCAGCAGTTGTAGCTGTTGCCACTCTACCACAAAGGTCGTCATGGTCGTCATTGAATAATAAATCACACTTAAAACCATTCAATAATTCGTATATATGTTACTTTAAATCGCCAAAATTATGAAATTCTAATTTTAAAATTTTAATGAAGTCTTATGTTTTGTCATATTTCATTTCATTTATTTATTTTAACTATATATAAAGCATTACAGATTTGTTTTTCCAATACACTAAAGATACAAGTAGAATATGCCTACTTATAACTTGCTTGTAAAACGCTGAGGAATTAATTTTTTTACACTCAACGATGTACGGTGAGGAACGGCGTTCGTGGCATCGAAACATGTTTGTGAAAAGTGGATAAAAAATGTTGGGAAAACACAATTCTTAATTTATATTCTCGAATAAATTTGGGAATAGACAAATTTATAATTTTTTAGTCCATTGGTTCGGCCGAAACACTATGATACTTCAAAATATTTTACTGTTAAATTTACAACACTGTTAAATTATCACAATGTTTTATTAAACACTTTTTGAGAATGTCGCGACAGCTGTTTCGCTAAGATCGGTTGGTCAAACAGCTGTCGTGACATTCTCAAGAAGTAAAAACAATTATCTTTTCGTATCGAGGATGTGAGATGGACTGCACTGGCACTTACGGCTCTCGGCGGGTGGAAATAATGTCAATCAGGAAATAAAAGCAATACCGTGTCGGCGGGGTGTATTAGGAGAATAATTTCCCGCCCATTTTTTGTTCAGTGACATTTAAAATTTTTTATTGAATATCAGTTGACATGTAGGTTGGCCTATCTAAAAATGTATTTTTGTTTCTTTAGTCAAACTGTTTAGTACAATTTAAATCAATATCTAAGCAAATAATACAATAAATAAAATATCTCACGTGATTCAAGTATCCATGCGATAAGGGTACTGTTAAATTTGTTTAAATCTGAATAATGATACTTTTGATACTGTATTTATTATTTAACTAACTAACTAACTAACCATCACGCCGTCTCCCCGAAGGGGTAGGCAGAAAGAATGGACTGCCACACTTTTCTTTCCTGACATTTCTCTCGCTTTCTCAACATTCATACATCGTGTAATGCACGCGCGTCGATTTCTCTGACTCCTCACATGGCCGACATTCAATATTTGATTTATTTGATCGTGCCACGTTTTCCTCGGTCTTCCTCTATTTCTGATTCCATTTACATGATTAAAATATATATTTTTTTACCATTCTTTTTTCCATATGCCATATGTCTAAACCATCTTAATGATCCTTTCATTATTTTGTTCATGACACCATCATTCGCACCGCATTCACTTCTTACATTTTCATTCGACACTCTATCATACACAGAGTATCTACACATTCGTCTTAGAGATCTCATTTCTACTGCATTTATTCTACTTTCATCCTTCTTTTGCCAGTTCCATGCTTCGCTTCCATACATAAGGGTCGGTATTATTTCTTTTTTTATATAAAATATGATGAATCATTATTTACTTTGTAATTCTTTCGTTCGTTCTACATTTGTTGCTAATATCAATATTCAAACTTCTGTCATTTATCGTTGTATCAACCATACGTTCATCTCATATCATGAATACAACACTAACAAGATTATAAAAATAAAAATACAAGAGTGAGGAAGTTATTATACATTAGAGATAGATGCTTTCTGAGGATAACTTCATCATCCTAAATTTGCCGAATCAAAGTTGCCGACATCGTGGATCGTACAGCTAAATTAAAATGGCAATAGGCTGAATATATAGCAAGACAGGGCAATATCAGATGGACATCCAGAATACTTCAATAGACAAAGAAAAAGATTATCGGGAGGCCACCTAAAAGATGGATTGACGATATTGTCCGAATAGCTGAAACAACCTGGATGCGGAAGGGACAAGAAAGGGACGAGTGGAAGAAAATGGAAGAAGCCTTTATCTTGCAGTGAAGTGAAGAGGGTTAAAGAAGAAGAATAATAAAATTGTGCATAATTATGTTTATATGAATTTGTACGTATTAATATTTATCACCCCTGTTCTGTTCGTGTTTAAATGAGTAAGTTATAACATTGTCACCAATCTCTCGATGCCAGCGAGCCTAACAAAATCGGGACCGTTGAAATAAAGACAAGAGAGTTATAAAAACTTCGATTTAATTTCTTGTTATTTAAAGAATATGAGTCGGTATCAAAATGATTTTTAAACATTGTTACCAATCTCTCGATGCCAGCGAGCCTATCAAAGCCGGCACCGTTGAAATAAAGAGAAGTGAGTTCTATAAACATTGCTTTAATTTCTTGTTATTTAAAGAATATGAGTCAGTATCAAAATGATTTTCAAACATTGTCACCAATCTCTCGATGCCAGCGAGCCTGTCAAAACCGGCACCGTTGAAATAAAGACAAGAGAGTTCTATAAACATCGCTTTTATTTCTTGTTATTTAAAGAATATGAGTCAGTATCATAATGACCGGACAAATATAAATGAATGATTTAATGAGTATATTATAATATTATTATAACGCTTGTTTATTGTAATGAAATTTGAAGGACCTTTTTTGAAAAGAAGCATGCAGAGGAAAAGGGGAATATTCTTTACAAGGCAAGATATTTATCATTAATCCCCATCACACGCTAGTGCCAATATTAACGACCGCTCCTTCCTACTCCCCGCCTTCGCCCCGACCACAAAGAGCAATGATAAATGAATGTTACGGTTTTCTCTTGTAAAATGTTGATGCAATTATTTCATCAGAAAGACAAATGAGGTATATTTCATCCCTCGATTCAAGTGCTCATTTAATCTTATCCTGTAATATGAATCTTGGATCTCTAGGAGCGGTGCCTCTTTGTGCTCTTATATATTATTTAATCAAGTCCTTAACAATACAAATACCAAATAACCACTTCTTTGGATTAAAATTGCAGAATAATATTTTTTTAATAGTTATGATATGATATGAAAATATATGGAAAAGTCTTGGATAAAGTCACGCGATAAAAGTCGCGTTCCAATGACCTTGAAATCTCTGGTTACCAAATCATCGACGTTTCGCTAGTACAACAACCATGTTTTATAATTTGGTTTTAACCAATTATAACTTTTTACTGCTGACCGGTTTCCATTCTATCATTATTTTTGATAGGGCGTGGCACACTTTATTTATGACAACTAGATTCATAAGTTGTACATTGTTTTGGCCGAAACACTATGATACTTTAACATTATAAACTGTTAAATTAAAAAACTTCGTTTTATGTATCACAATTGTATTTTTATTTTACGTGATAGCTGTTTCGTCAACCTATGTTGACATCATCAGGTGTTACAATATATATATTAAATGTCAAATTTTCGTAGTCCATTGTTTTGGCCGAAACACTATGATACCTTAACTTCAAATTTTCGTGATTTTTCGAACCTTCATGCGTATTTGTTCCTATGTCAATTTGAATAATTTCTTTGATAATCAATCATTTTATTTTTAGAAATTAGATTCATAAGTATTACATTTATACCCGGACAACAAAGCTTTTATTAAAAAAATTATGCAATATAAATTTCATGATCATCATCTGCCTTCATCATCATTTTATCCGTACACTCTTAGACGTAGGCCTCCTTCATCTGCTTCCATGTCTGTTGATTCTGCAGTCTGGAAAGATGACATTAAAAAGACCGCCGCTACGCAACCATGTCGTAGCGGCGGTCTCTTTAATATCATCCTTCCATCAAAGTTGAGGACGTCCTGGATTTCGGGTCGCTGTTCTAGGTCACCAACAAAGAAGGTGTTTTGTCCATTAATCGTTAGAGCTGCGAGAGATAAGGCCATTTTAGCGCTGGAACTCTTCCGATGGGGTTCGACATTCCTGTTCTGGCTTTAATAGTGTTACATTTTACCCTGTCTGCTGTCCTGATTCCCAACATTGCTCTATCCATAGCTCTTTGAACAATTCATTATTTATTTGCGCTGTTCTTAGGCAATGTTATGGTTTCAAATACACAAGATAATACCGGTAACACCCTGCAGTCATAAACCTTCCGTTTAAGGTTGACAATGAAAATCTTAATTTAAAAATATATTAAATATTAAAAATCTTTAAAAAAAATCTAATTAACGTTTCGGTGACCTTTGCGAGTGACAATTTATAGAACTAGTAAATTTAATATGTATTTTGTACACTTAAAAAATGTTAATCAATCAAAATTGGGAAATTCTAAGCTACACCCCTTATCTGTTTTGGAATAGCTGAACGCTATTCGTGCATACTACTTTGACTCCAGCATTAATAAAACTTTCTGGTAGAACCATCCATCTACACAACACGTAACGTCATTGTCATCGGTATTGTTTTTTCAAGCAAGAGTTCCTTATATTTTTGAAACAGTCAGAAGTATCTGGGACCTATATTTGGTAAATACGGTGGGTATTCAATCATTTTATTTTTTGAATAAAATTCTCATGTCCATCCTAAAGAAAGAACTTGAAGAGGAAAAGATTATTATTCTTTACATGGGAAGATATTCATTATCTATACCCATCACACGCTAGAGCCAATATTAATGACCGCTCCTTCCTACTCTTCTATCCTTATATTTAAATATTTATTTTCTTATTTTAAAGGAAGAATATAATCCCAAAAACAGGATAATTCTGTACATGGTAAGATATTGATCATTAATCTCCATCACACATAAGTGCCAATGTAAACTATCACCAATTTAAACAACTTTATGAATATAATTAATCGAAGTTTTTCTTTATGAATTAAAACACTGTTTTTTTTTACTTTTAAGTCTATTTTTTTATATGATCGAATGTTATACATCTTTTATCATCGGGAAAACAATATAAACTCGAAGTTTATATTGTTTTTTAAATGATTGAAGGTGTAAATCGTTCGAAACATTTCAAGAAAAATAATCTCAGAAGTGGAAAAAACAGTGTTTTAATTCATAAAATAATCGTCATTGTGGAATTCCACATTGTTACCGCCTTAAGTTTATCTAAAATAAAGATAATTCTTTCGTAAAGATAATAATTGAGATTGAAGTCTTGTATTTGTATGCATTGTCCTGGTAAAATAACACCCTTATCGAAAATATTTAATTTCTCTTTACCGTAATCGTTTGTCACAATTTTGGTATAAGTTAGTGTAGTTTAGGCATGTCGTAGTGGTTTCTATGGCAATGCAGTCAACAAGTAAGTCGCCTTCAGTAAATTAGAAGACTAAAACCATGCTTTACCGGAGGACGCTTAGACACAAAGCATACGGGGTGGCGGCGTATTTTCACTGCATGATTTAGTCTGTATACTCTGTATAATAACGTAGACCCGTGTATGTATTATCCACAGTCATATTGATCGAGAAAGTTTTGTTTACGTCGCTGGTAGATATCTAGAAGTCTAGAAGACACCTTCATTTTTTTGCTTGGTATTTGAGTAGGCAGCATTCAGTGAAATAATGAGATTTTTTTATTTTATCCAAAAAAAATTAATTATCTGCTGTAAATTGGCGATTATAATAACATAAGTATACCTAATATAAACTTTATCTGCGATAATTATTCTTCTATTTATCACTAATAGTTGGATTTTCCGGACATGTTCATCAGTATTAAATGTTATAGAAGGCTCCCGCCATATTCGTTTCTACGTGAGGAAACAAAAGTGTCCTCTTAAGAAGTCTTAAGGGTTACAGAAGGTTCCCGTCGCATTCGTTTACACAAGAGAAAACTAAAGTGTCCTCTTAAGAAGTTCACAACTCTTGGTGGATATGTTTTGTGATTGTTGTTTTATTTTGACTTATTACCGATAGTAAAAAATATTCTAGCTCTCGTTTATATTGGCACTGAGTTGCATCTGTGCGAGGTGGGAGACGCAACCTGTAACTAGATAGAAACCTTGATTCTTTAACTACAAATAGGTAAGCATATGAGTTCACCCTCATATTTTGAAAACCGCAATGGTTTCATAAAAAAATTCTCTCATAATAAACATAATTATTTTAAATATGCGTAAACATTGATATGGTTAAAATAATCATATTTTCAAAGATCTTGGGTAAGCCCATATCTCGTAGAAGCGTGGGGAACTCCCCGCGGTACTGCCGGCGGCATGGTACAGCGCAGTTGAAGGTAAGCGTGCATTACTCACCACACCTATAAAATACCCTAAAAATGAAGTCTGCAACCACCTCGAGTCGTGAATCGTCAAATGAAAAGGATATCATGAGACATGGGTATATGCCTAAGATCCCGGAATACTTAATTTTCAATTTACGAATTGTAAGTATTTTGATATTTATAGAAATAAAAAGGGAAGGAATATTAAATTTAAAAAGAGTTTGTTATATTATATTTCATTTATTCACCGGTTTCCTTCCCGCCGGATTATCAATAATAAAGTAAAGAAATCCCGACGAAGCTCCGGCGGGAGCGAAACCGGTTGGTTCGTTAAAAGTGGTGTAAAAAATAATATAAATGTGTTTTTTAATTATTTTTAATAATGCTACACCACAAATGAAGCGCTTCATAGTAAAGTAATAATGAATTTGCTTTAAAAAAATTCGTTTGAATAAAGCTAAGCTAGCTAGTTAAATGCATTTTGAATTTACTCGGAAATAGAGTACCTTTATTAAGGAGGAGTTAATACAAAGTTGACTCTATTTTATTACGATAGTTCGGGTCGTGTGTTTCAACTATTCAAAGAAAATGCTACGCTATCTATTTCCATACTACTTCTATTGAAACTTATGTTCTGGAATCGACTGAGTTAACTTGTTGAATGATCTCAGTATTTTGTGAACATTCTTCAATCTGCTTGAAAATATTTTTTTTACAAATAATTCAAAAGTGTATTGTGCAATATGTATTTTGAATATTTATTTCCGTTTACTCTTCCAATAAAATATATTCAATTCAATAAACATAATGTTTACGATTATTTTTTTTTAATCTAAATTTTTTTATGAAAACGACCTTAATTACTCAAAAAAATGAGATAAAAGGATATTTTTTATGACTACTTCCATTTTTTATTAATAACGAAATGTAGCCAAATTAGTTATTCGAAAATTTTTTTTAATTTAATTCTTATTTAAAATTAACTTAAATTTAGAGGTTTCTGGTAAACCATTAGATTACCTAATAAAATAAAAATAAAAATGTTTTTTCTTACCATTGAAATTTTCAATTATTGCTAAATGCATGTTAATAAGTAAAATATAGACATACATATTATATTTTTCTACATGCAAAACTCGATTATAAAAATGTTTAAAATGAAGCACAAAGTAAATAAAGGTTACGTATTAATTTGTTCATTTTTAAATAAGTACCCCAAATTAAAAATATATATATTTAACGTATGTACAATATTTAAGTTTAAAAATCACACTTAAAACACTCATTGTCATATTATTAAATTTGTCACATCACATTTAACAAAAATAAAATAAGTTGAATATTTAGGGAATATTTTATTATGAAATTTTTAGTTTTTATCAAAATTTTAATGCATTTTAAAAAAATTCTCCATATAAAAAAAACATATAAATATCACAAAATATCAAAACTATCTAAATGTCTCCCCGAAGGGGTAGACAGAAATAAATGATCGCAACACTGTTCTATTCTTACATACTCGTATTTCTCTCGAATTCTAAATAAAATTTATTAATTGTGTCATGTACGCACGTCGATTTATTTATTTATATATTTAAAAAAATTTTGATAAAAAAAATTGCCATGTAGACGAATAGAAAAAAAAATAATGAAGAAGTAAACATGAAATAAATTACTCACCCTCAGATTTACAAGAAAACTGGAAATTTGATGAAAATGTCACTCACTTAAATTATATACTTATGTAAATAAATATTATTTAAGTAACTTTAAAATATGCAGCATTCGATTAAATAAGGCTTTGTAAAAAAGTTCAAAAACGTAATGTTTTTTTTACTTAATATTATAAAAAATATAAAAAAATTAACACAGATGTTAAAATAGCAAAGGAGCTAATTAAAATAGTGTTTTTAAAATGCAGTAATTCTTGAAACGTCAGTCGGAGGTTTCCCGGTGTTAACGGAACAAAGCGCGCTCGTTGTTCCGTTTTCCGCTCTGCGCAGCGGGATGCTAGCACCACGACGGCTCGATTTGCACTGAGGTGGGAGGCTCTATAGAGGATATTTACACCCTTAGAATATTACAGGGTGAAACAGAGTGCGCGGTGTTTTACTGGTCCGCTTTCATCCCCACCACCGAGAACTTGGTTGCTGTATGCAGGGGAGCTTTCACTACGGAGGAAGATAAGAAGTGATAATTATTATACAGAATATTCAACAATAACGATTATTATTATTATTATTAAACTATCTTATTATTTTATTCCTTGTTTGTAACAACACTTTATTTTTTTCAAAATATTTTATTACAAATATGTTTCGAGTCACGGAAGCTTAACGTCGGTTTAGTAAAATATAATATTATACATAAATATAAATAAAATAAAATAAACTAATTGTTATATTGTCAATTTTGCTGTGAACATGAATTTTATGGATTATTTTATGAATTTTCTGTAACAAATATTTTGAAAAAAATCTATAATAATTTTTGAAGTTCATTTTGGGGTCTAGATATTTATTGCAAGAAAGGAAATACATCAATTATTATACTTGAAGTTTAATTTAATTGAAAATTTATAACATTGTCTTTATTTTTACTTGCTTTTTTAATTTTCTTAATTTAAAGGTTATTCAAAAATATATTTCTATTATTAACAAATATAAATTTTAACGCTAACGAGTGATTTTTTTAATAAGACGATTTGCGAACTGATTACATTCATGAAAAAAAAAATTTTTAAACACAAAATATGTTAATACACTGATGACGGGTTTTTAGGTCGCAAAACGTGTTTGTGTTAATATTTTATCTTTAATTTAAATTTTATTTTAAATGAAGTGATGTTTTACAAAGCAAAAAAATATTGTTCAATTTATATTATATTGAATTGTCCAAGAAACAACAACAACAACAAAAGGACTCTTGCTGAATCAATATAGTTAAAGTTTTTTATCGTTTACGACCCTTATATTTGCAAGACCTTTTGTTCGCTGTAGAGTCAGTATATCCACACCACCTCATCATCTGAATGTTTCTCATTTAGGCAATCAGAGTTGTATGAGATCGTAATTACAAATAATAATAGTAATTATATTATATTTGTAATTAGGTGTGATTTATGTTGAAACATAAATTTATACATAACAGTATACTTTACATAATAATTTGATCTTTCCAAAATCAAAACATTGCACACAATATATTAAAATTTTCGTAAGATTCATAATTTATTTTTCAATATTTTATGATCTGACATATTTTTCCTTGCTAAAGCATTATCATATAATTAATATGAAGGTTAACTTCTGTTATATAGAAGTATTACAATATTAATGCACAATGATGTTCTTGTTACGACCCCATACGTATGGAAGTGAAGCATGAAACTGGCAAAAGAAACATGAAAGTAGAATAAATTAGATATCTTAGATGAATGTTTGCAAAATATGTTGAAAATATTCCTAAGATGTTTTGGACACAAGGGAAGAATGAACAGAGAGAGAATGGCAAAGAAAGTATACGAAAACGAAGTAAATGGAACTAGAAATAAAGGAAGACCGAGGCACAATAAAATAAATCAAATTTCGAGTCTCAGCCACGGAGGGAGTCGGAAAAATCAACATGACACGATGTATGAATGTTGAGGAAGCAAGAAAAGTATGTCAGGATAGAACAGTGTGGTGATCGATTATTTCAGCCTACCCCTTCGGTGAGACGGCGTTCTGGTTACATCGTTGGATAGTTTTATTATATGCAATGAGACTTTTTTTATTCTCCTTATAAAAAGTATTATCAAATAAAGCGAGAAGTTTGGGTAAACATATATTTACCCATACGAGTATATTGTGTATGTATACATAAGATGGTTTTATCTAAAAGTTCATTATTCAAATTATGATGTGAACTTGTTGATTCTTTACGGGTTTATAAATAGTTCAAACCAATAAGTTTACGCATGAACAAAATCTTCCAAGCTGTAAATAGCCTTTATTAAATTTATATTCCTTGCCACCAGATTATAGCGCACAAGAAATAGAAATTTATGCCAGATAATCAATTAGTTATATTATAATATATTTATATACATTTATTTTAATACTGAATTTATTGAAAATGTATTGTATTTTCACTAGACTACACCCAAATTATCATTACGAATGAAAATGTCTTATAGAAGTTTTATTATATTTTATGGGACTTTTAACAGACTTTGTTCGAGAAACAATAAATAAAAACAATATCTTTAGCATTTCCGTAAAGTACAGGAATACTTCTTCCAATAGGTGTAATGATCAAATGATAATATCTTTACGTAACTAACTTGGGGTTCGAATTGCCAGTAGGGTCGCGGCGAGTCACATCTTGCTGGAGGGTGTGATTCTATAAAATTCTGCGAAACGCCCAGTTACATTCCACCGGCAATACTACTGACTAGTCCAACCCGTTAGCGTCCCTGTCGCGAACTCCGGGCAATGGGATCACACTCATAACCCTGTGATCACAGCAGATAACGAGGGGACGAAAGGCGAGTTTCTGGCACCTGCAAACCAGATCCAACCAGTTAAGGGAAGGTAACCTCGACAGAAAAATCCACCAGAGAAGGCAACGGGAAACCTCTCTGGTCACCTTTTCCCAGGAATCACTATGGCGAATACCTTTGCTGTAGTGATCGCCAACGTCGGGGGGACCTGGCACGGCACCAAAAGAAGAAGAAGAATAACTAACTTACCATCCCGACGTTTTCCCGAAGGTGAAGTCAGAGTAGTTGTTTGGTATGATCTTTAATATTTAACTGGTATCGTAGTCAAAATAATGAAAAAATCTCTGCGTTGGCTTGGGCACATGGAATACATGGATGAAAAAATATGTGAACAGAGTACAAAGTCGTGGGAGAGCGAGGAAAGCATGATCAAATTAATCAAATTTTAAAGGACGGCCGTGTTGGAAGTGGGAAAAATCGACGTTCGTATATTAATGTGGAGGAATCTAGGGGGATATGTCAGGATTCAGTAATGTGGCGGTCCATCATCTCTCCTTACCTTTCGGGGAAACGGCGTGATGGTTTTATATTGTTGTTGCATCATAGTCACAAATACTGTCTCATTAAAAATATAGTAAAGTTCAATAAAAGGAAATAAATATTAAAAAAATAAATAATCAATTTTGAATTCATATTTAGTTTCATTTTACATGGTTTTATCGCTTCGACCGATTTCGCATTATTTATTTATTTTCATAATTTATAATGAACTTCTACCAAGAAATTTCAATCAATGTAGTAAAGTTTTTTTATAACACACCGCTTATTTTTGAAGGGAGCGTAAGTTTAAAGTTTTTCCTTACTCACGCTATAATAATTTTGAATAGTTTTATTTATTTTTTATTTTGTTAGGGAGTGTTATACAGTGGCGGTACTCTCATAGAAGCCCAGAAGCCCGGCTTGCGTAAGAAATGTTGAATTAAAACCTCTTCTGGTTTACAGAGGTTCAGCTCTTGTGGCTATTCCTCTTACGTCTGATGGGAACAATGTTGGAAGGTCATTTGGTAGGTTATTGGTTTATGCGGGGGCATGATTACTTAGTTTTGGGATTTTTTACTCAAAATGTCTTACGCAATCCGGGCTTCTGGGCTTCTATGGAAGTACCGTCATTGGTGTTATAGTATGCCATGTAAAGCAAACGGAAGGGCACAAATCTTCTAAAAAAGGATGTTTTTCAAAAAAATTATAATTTTATTCACTTAACTTCAGTTATAATTCATTGTTCAAGGAGTTATAAATAGAAAAAAAATTCAGTAGCTATTTTCATAATTTAATTAGATTACCGTTTCAGAAGCAGTCACGAAACACAAAGGCGAAAAGCGCGATAAGAAAACGAAAGGAGGTTATATTTATGAAGGATTATGACGCTATTTATTTTCTCATATAAGTGGCAATGGCTATCAATAATTTTGAATAAATTAATCAAACGAATCTAAAATGGCCACCTAATTTAGTTAGTTTTATTTTTCCTATCAAGTTCGTGTAACTTCTGTTATTTGTAGAGCCGTAAGGAGTTCATAGCTGCTTAATTAACCTTATTATGGTCTAAGCCCGTTTAAAAATAAGTACGTTTTTCAGACGTTTCAATTAATCAGTACTATACTTAAGTGTAGATAACTAGCTATATATGATATGTAAACTATTAAATATTTCATATACTAATGAAGTAAGCAATTTAGCAATCCTGAGAACATTTTTTCGAAGTCTTCTCTCCTATCATTTTCCCATTTTTTTATACAACAGGTCGTTTGAACCCAATCAGAGTTTTTTGAGTCACAGAAAATGGCGCTATATAAATCATCATCGTCATCATCATCTCAAATCATGTGATAAGTAGCTAATATGTCGCCATTATATTGTCACGTGAATTTTACACCACATCAAAACTGCCATCGCTGGGAATCGGACCCGGGACCTTCGGTATGGCAATCAGAACTCTTACCACTCTGCCACAAAGTTTGTTTCTTCAATATATGAGGTGTCTGCTCTCCTAATAGAACAACGCCAGGCTCCTTTGTCTTGGACCACCCTGATGTCGATTTGCAGCAATTCTATATCGTTTTTGAAAGTCATGCTACCAGTGGCTGACCCCCTTTTCTCCTTCTGCACACATGATAATACCATCGTAGGCGGCCCTCCCTCACCTTTTCCGTCACATGGAACACCTTAAAGCCTCTCCGAATGTACTCCTTTCTTATTGTATCAAGCATGGTCACTCCAGCAGCCCACCTCAACATCCTCATATCTGACACATTTAGCCTCTGTTCTTCCCAGCATTTTACAGCCTACTATTCGAATCATTGTTTACCTTTTAGTTAATTTTTAATTGGTACTTTTCTGTCACAAAGCACTCCGGAGAGAGCACGACATTTGATCCATCCTATTATCGTTTTATGCTTCACGTCGTTTTTAAGTTTGCTATTATTAGTAAGAACAGAGCCGAGGTAGATAAAGTGGTCTACTTGTCTTATTCGAATGTCTCAGAGAAGTATAAGTTAAGGCTGTGCAGTGGTTCCAGCAATCTATTTATTCAATTAGTAAAACATTAAAAAATTGAGGAGTTAAGGGCGCTTTTGGATCATCGAGGGGTAGAACGATTACTCCGCAAGAAGTAGACGATCAGTTTAATAAAATATTATCTTAGTATATATTTTCTTGAAAATTTTTAAGATTGCATGCATTACAATTGCTCTATCTCTGCTGGTAGTGTCGAGATTGCCAATAGTGTTGCTGGTATTCACCACGTATTCCTAATATTAACAGGAAATATTTTATTCCATGGACCACGATATTTACAATTGATAGCGATGTATAACAATTATTACATTTTAGTTATTAAGGGTTAAAGATAATAATATACAGTTAGAAAACCAGTCTGGTCTGGAATTTTATCAAGCCAAATGAAAGAAGGGGGCTTTTACTATAAGAAAGGAAGGATCATATTACCCAATCCATTTGAAAATATCAGGTGGGCCTAATAAACTTCTATAATTTACGTACCTGTGTTATCAGGTGAAAACCGAGAAGAAATGATTATTTCAGAAGGTAATGGTAGGGAAAGAGTAAAGTAATGATGTGTAGTCATTCTGTACTAATCGAATAGAATCCCAACAATCTTCAGAATGTATTTTTATACGTTGATAAAAAAGAGGATAGATAAACAATTGATAATGTATAGTTTTTTGTTTAAATTAGTCATGCTTATTTCATCCAGAAATAAAATAAATGTAATTTTATTACTACATCATTCTGTAAACGAAATTTTCAGTTGTAAACAAAATTAAATTTTTAACGTTTAGAATAAAAGAGTAGTAATGTAATTTAAATTTTAAAAATAGCTTAGGTATGTTTAAAATATGTCATTTATTTATAATCAATGAAGGACGATAGTATTAACAAGCCATTCGTGCAAAAACACTTGAGAAATTACACACAATCAAATTATCTGGCGAACTGAATAGAAGACCTACCCAAAAAAAACTTTGCTATTCCGTGTATGATTTAATGAAGTTTGGAACCCAGAATTTCCTTAATTTATCATACATTATCATCATAAAATATTGTCAAGAGAGTAAGAAAAAAACAAAAAAGGAGGAAGGAATAAACATCATCTACCACTTCAAGGCAAAAAATAAAAATATTCTGGCAGGAGGTCAAAAAATCTATAAACGGCGGAAGAATGTAACGGAGAAGGCGGAAGAATGTAGACGAATGATAAAAATGTACAAGTTAGATGGATGATTTGTTTTAAATAAATGTTTGGTAGTGACGTAACAGTTGTTACGGATGCCAAAGGAAATGGAAGTGCGTTGGATACAAATGAGCTGAGTAGCATAATCGTGAATGTATGGATGTATGTTATCTATGATAACAAAAATTGTAATATTTGTGGAATTTGAAATAAACCATATAATTCGTCATTATGGAATTCCAGTGTTGACGCCTTAAACATTTATCAAAATCAATGTTTTTTTTTATGAAAGAACGTAAGTATAATATGTTAATGTGATAATGTGATAATGTGAGGGCATTTATTTTACTTAAAACGAAATGCATATATCTAAGAACACATAGAAACTAAAAATTTAGATACCAGATATTATGATCTGAAGTAAGTGATTTTTCAGGGAGTTTCATTTTCCTTGGAATTTTTTTTGCTTCACTCCTCAGAATGCCATTTCACGATGAATAAGAGTGCTTCTGTTAAGAGTACTAAGAGAGCATTTGTTCTCTCGCTATTATTTTTAGTGTCATAAGACATCTGTTTGTCATTATTTTACATTGGATTTGCATTAATCTGGCTTTGAAATTATTCCTCGATGGATCGATTTTTCCTAAATGCCAGAGAATAGAGTGAAAACTCACAAAAGCCATATTGAAACCTATTATTTCATTTCCACAAATATAATTTTATGTTGATTATTTAACGAATGTTTTTTTATCATGATTATATTAAAAAAAAATACATAATTTTAATAGTATTTTGATGTTAGTCAGTAACTTAATTTTTTTTAAACTAAAGGCGTTAACAGTGTGAAAATCGATAGTCATTTTCATTTTGAATTAAACATTGTTTTATAAAAAACACTTTTGAGATAATCAAATGATTTTACTGAAATACTTTTGAGTTTAGTTTTCTCGATATGCTTCGAAGGTTTTATACCTTCGTCACCTGGAGAACAATATACTGAAATATAATATAAATCAAAAATAACTTAAAATGTTGATATTAATTTACAATATAAATGAACTAAAAATGTATACAGCGTTCTCCTGATGATGAACACGATTATGTAAAAACCTTGAAAAATGTTGAGAAAAATAAACAAGTCAAATAAACATTATTGTTTTTTTTTATTAATAATTACACATTCAAAAGTTCATAATATTCTAAATATCAAATATTTATTATTAGTTGTAGTTTTATTTTATTTGATGGCAGTTTTATTTCACCTTGCTAGGGCAGTTTGATTAGACTAAATTAATCGAATAGCTAACTCATAAAATAATTACTGTTTTTTAGCAACGTTTAAAAACTCATAGATTAAATACATAAAATGCGTCCGTTTTACAGAAGTTTTGATTAATTTTATGGAAATGATTTTTTTGCGATTTGCCTAACCTCTGATAGTACCTTAGATAAGAGAAACGTGAAACTTCGATAGAATATAATGTATTCTAGAAATCTGAATTTTTATCAATATTAAATGGTTAATAACATAAACCCATAATATTCCCTTTTGTCAACATGTATAATGCTATGGTAGGGCAAAAAATTGTTACTTTCATGAAACATTAAAAAACATTTAGAAAATATAGGTTTTCCTCTATATAAGTAACTAACTAACTAACTAACCATCACGCCGTCTCCCCGAAGGGGTAGGCAGAAAGAATGGACTGCCACACTTTTCTTTCCTGATATATACTCGTATCTCTCGCTTCCTCAACATTCATACATCGTGTCATGCACGCGCGTCGATTTCTCTGACTCCTCACATGGCCGACATTCAATATTTGATTTATTTGATCGTACCACGTTTTCCTCGGTCTTCCTCAATTTCTGGTTCCATTTACATCATTTTTACCATTCTTTTTTCATTCATTCTTTCCATATGTCCAAACCATCTTAATGATCCTTTCATTATTTTGTTCATGACACCATCATTCGCTTCTAAAATTTTTAAACGACACTCTATTATACACAGAGTATCCACACATTCGTCTAAGAGATCTCATTTCTACTGCATTTATTCTACTTTCATCCTTATTTTGCCAGTTCCATGCTTCGCTTCCATAAATAAGGGTCGGTAGAAGAACACCATTGTGCACTGCCATTCTAGCTTTTTTTGATAGGTTTTTGTTTGCGATGACAACTTTAAGTGCACCATTCACTTTGTTGCCTGCCCCAACCCTTCTTTCAATATCCCTCTCCACTTGTAAATGTACTCCCTAAATACACGAACTCAACACTTGCTCCAAATTTTCACCATTCACGCTAATGTTGCAGACTGTCTTGGTTTCTTCCTTTTCAAAAATCATTACCTTGGACTAATTAACATTCATCATCAGATCATTTCGCAAGCATACCTCATACATACAATTCACCAGGACTTGTAGTTCATGCTCGTTGTCTGCAAGAAGGACAGCGTCATCCGCATACAAGAGACAGCTTACTGACACTCCGCTCATTTTGGCACCTACCATACATCCAACCCTTTCAGCTCTTTCATACATTTGTCCATATACAGATTAAATAACCACGGGGAGATTACGCAACCCTGTTTGACACCTTTATTGATATCAAACCAGGCTGTAAGATCTCCATTTACTCTGACACTAGCAGTGCTTTCCGTGTATAGCGACTTAATTGCCGTGATCAGTTTTGTACTTGTTCCATATTCAGACAATATTTTCCACAACTTTAATCTATTAACGTAATCATATGCTTTTTGCAAGTCGACAAATGCACAGAAAAATTTGCGGTTTTTGGCCAGAAACTTCTCTGTCAATGTACAAAGTCCAAAAATTGGATCCATACATCCTCTGCCATTCATAAAGGCACCTTGCGCATCCCAAACTTTGTTACTCGTCAATTTTCTTAAGTTGTATTTTTGGTTTAATAAACAATATATAAGATTGATGAATAATTCAAAATTGTTCAAAGTAATCGTGTGGAAGAGGATGTGGTGAGCCTATTTGAATAATTCATTTATTTAAATATTACATGCTATAATAGTCTAAAGTTCCACGAAAATAGTCACATGCACACATATTAAATAAAATATATTTCTTGACAGAGAGAGTAGAGTATTTACAGAACTATGTGCGATCCCCTATAATACTCTCAAGTTTAAGTTCTTGGACAACCTTTGGGCAAGTTAGTTATGTTTATTCAGGACTTACTGAGGACTTTTTGGCGACACGACCCTGGGCCATTTTACAACCGAAAGTATTGTTACATTATGTAGGAAACAACTGCCGGTAGGGTTGGCAATTAATACTAAACAATAACGCATAATTTAGGGTTCCACTTTGTGTAAATAATGGCACCCAACGTGGGGCAGATGGGCTTCGAACTTCTTCCGGAGCATGGTTTAGTTGGCAACTAACTGCGCTTACCTTCATTTAACTTTCAAGATATCCATATAAATAATCAAGAGGAATAGTTTAAATGAACTATCGCTATTATAATGCAGTATCTTTTCGCCTTATAAAAAAAAATGTTGTTCACTGAGAAAAGATAGTTATTCACATTCTATTTATTTTTGTTTATCACCCCTAAGTTGAGGTATGCCATAGAGTTTTACCATTTATTCGTTTGATATTAAACATCACTCTAAGAGAAACTTATTGTCTCCAAAATATTCTAAAAGGTTATTTATTATTCAGAATGTTATACATCTGCCTCGATTACTCTTCCTATCGGTAGGGACCAGTATAATGTTATTTGTGCAATGAGAGCTCACACCGGGTTAACATTTCTCTTGCCATATTTTTAATCCATTAAAACGCATTTTTTATACATTTAAGTTTATTGAGATTTACACCTTCATCACCGTGGAACGATATATGGTAAACAAGGTACATTTTGACTACTATTTAGGATTAGAAGAAACTTTTTAAATCATCAATGTTAATCTTTTTGTACTCTTATCAAATAAAATTGATTTATGAAAAAAGGTATTGAATTCTACTAAGTAATTTAAAAAGTCTAATAATAATAAGGTTTATATTATATTTCAAATAGCGTACGTATTTGAAAATTTTAATTATACGCAATTAATCAACACCTTCGTGGCAGAGTGTTAACAGCTGTGACCGCCACAGCGAAGGTCTCCGGTTCGATTCCCGGCGAAGACTAAGAAAATATAGAATCAATTGCTAAAAAAAATGGCTAGCTAGTTGGGTTCAAGTAACCACTAGTATTCAACATTGTGGAAAGCAACGGACCATCAAAAATGTTATTGTGCTGCAAACCAATACCTATGATTAAAACATAAAATAATAAAATAAAAATTTATTAATTATAAATTTATTTGGAATTGATTATTATCTACACCAATTAAGTGAAAATGACATGACAAAAGTTTTGTTTGTAATAATCGTGAAAAACTATAGAATTATGAAATATTTTTAAAAATATTTGGTAGTGTAACAAATTTACCTTTAGAAAATTGACGTTATATCGACAATAAATATTTATTAGTTGCACATTACTAACAAGCAACTGTATGAAATTACTTATTTTTAAACTCGCCACGTATCGGTTATTTGCAGCATATAACACACCGATGCACCGATTCAATGATGAAAACTTTTCCAGGAAATTTGTGACGCAATTATAGAAAGCAAACACCCTATAACTACCAAACAGAAAGCCTTTAAATGTAACAGAGACGAAAACGTTTTATAATTTGTATTTTCTTTTTCTAAAAATATAACTTAAAATTAAATGAAACGACATTACCAAATATTGTATAATTCAACAAATATAATACTTATATAAATCGACAACCTGCCGATGCCACCCAACCTGACAAAACCGGTCGCTGTTGAACCAAAAACAAAACTCACAAAAGTGGAAGAAGTTATTTTAAATAATCGTTTTATTTAATTATTTTAAATAAACTTCCATAAAATATTTCAGCAAAATAGTCAATTATCTTCAATAACTGAGTTACTAACTATCACGCTGTTTCCCGGGAGGAATACTCAGGGAGAATGGACCGCCATACTGCTCTGTCCTGAATATTTCTCCTGATTCCTCTACATTCATACGTCGTAACATGTACGCTCGTTGATTTTACCGACTTTGAATATGGCCGCCTTTTAATATTTGATTAATTTGGTCATGCCACGCTTTTCTTGGTCTTCCACGGCTTCTTTTTCCACTCACACTGCTTGTTTACAACATTTTACCATTCTTCTGTCGTCCATTCGTTCCATTTGTCCAAACAATCTGAGGTATATTTTGAATTTTACTTACGATGCAATCATCTGCCTTACATTTCTTCCTTATTTCGTCGTTCAGTATTCTATCATATATTGTTTTTCCGCGCATTTTTCTCATTGATCTCATTTCTACGGCATTTTTCCTACTTTTATCTGTTTTGGCAGATCCAAGATTCACTTCCATTCATTAGAGTTGGCACTAAAACTACACTATGTACTGCCATATTTTCTTTAGTAGATATATTTGTATCTGCAGCGATGACTTTGAGAGCATCATTTATTTTGTTCCTAGCGCCGACCCCTCATTTGATGTATTTCTCCATTTTTACATCTCTTGTAAACATACTTCATTAAAATAAATTCGGCAACTTGCTCCAGTTTCTCACCGTTTGCACTTATGTCATAATTTGACAATCTTAAATATATATCGTTTTTACAATCATCTAATTATCACAATATTCAGCATTACAACCGTTGTTGGGTGTTAGCTTCCTCAAAGAAACGTCTCTATCCTGACTTGTCTCTGGCTGCCACCTGCCAGTCTAACTTATTTGACCGTGCGTTTTTGGGAGGGCTCTAGATCTCTTATGCGGTGAAAATGACCTAGCCAGCGCAATCTGGTAATCACATAATAATGATTTTATCGTTTAACAATCACCATGTATAATTGGGTGGAGGTTAAGGGGGAATAATGTTTAGCCCCTGATCCAAGGACGTGGGTTCATGCCTGGACATGCTTCATAATAATGAGCTATTTTTGTTCATATTAAGGATTGTATAACAAATTATTATACCATTAAATTAAATCTTTGGTACTAGTCTTAATTTTATTTTAAATTAAATTGAATATTTGTCTTTTTCTTTTTTATTTACTTTGTACGAGTATATACAACACTAACTTTAAAAAAAATACATATCAGACATATTTCGGACAACCGGTCCTTCCTCAGTGATATTATAAAGATACAAATT
Organism: Lepidostoma basale; assembly: GCA_022606425.2. NCBI lineage: Eukaryota > Metazoa > Arthropoda > Insecta > Trichoptera > Lepidostomatidae > Lepidostoma > Lepidostoma basale. The sequence continues at coordinate 245,174 of JAHDVF020000230.1, forward strand.
TAAAATATTATAAAATTATTTACAAATATGATGAGTTTTGACAGATGTTATCATATTGTATTAAAAAACCGATCATATTTATAAAATATTTTTTAATATTTTAAATATGTATCTATAAATATCACTAAGGAAGGACCGGTTGTCCGAAACATGTCAGATATTTAATTTTTTTTTAATGTTAGTGTTGTATATACAAAGTATGTAAAAAAGAAAAAGACAAATGAAACATCTGCAACATCGACCAGTTTACTACCTAATTTACTCAGCATCACGTCGTCTCCTCGAAAGGGTAGGCAGAACAGACCACCCTGTTTTTTTTCTAACATACGTCTCTCGCTTTCTCAATATGTATACATCGCGTCATACACCCACGTCGTTTTCTTGTGTCACGTTTTCCTCAGTTTCTTTTTTTTCGATTTACATCGTCTTCTTCAAACTTCTCTTTCGAGGCATAAATTAATTTCAAACAATAAAATGAACTTTTTATTGTTTCTTGGAATATGATGTTAAATAATTAAAAATACGAATGAAAACGTGTGTGCCCTAGAAATTTTATTATAATTTGTATGAATGACAAATTTCAATATGAATGACATTATCAAATGTTTGATAAGACCGTGCCTTAGACAGATAAAACATGTCATTCACATATATTATAATAAAACCTAAACGTAATCGTATTCGAATTACTTAATCAAAACAAACTAATCATAGTTGCATAAGTAAGAAAGTGTTGTATATGTACGACGTAACGACGTGAGCGGAGCTAGAAAGAGAGGAAGGCCGAGGAAAACGTGGCACTATCATGTCGGTCACATAAGAAGTCAACAAATCACGCAGTCAATTAGGCGGTCCACTATTTCCGAGCGTTCGTCCGAGCACGGACCGACTGCTTCAGGGAGGCTGACGCGTAGTCTTCTCGCGTGTTCTCCCGTTTCCCGTCTCCTTTTTTCTTTCTGCTCCTCTGTTGTTTTTTTTTATATATTTTATTTTACGTTTTATTATCTTATTTCGACTTGTGTACCATGAGCATTTCGACATGCAACCATGCTGCCTGCTGTCCGTCCCGTGTTGCGTTCTGCGAGTCCTGTGGCGACTGCCCCTGGACTGTGTTACCACTGACTCTCGTTGACCGTTTTGACCCGAAGTCGATACTGTCCCCTAGTGGGGCGTGGATTGCCCAATGAACTTTGATTTTATACTGTTATATTTTATTTTGATTATTTACTCGTATGCTTTATTTTTTTCCTCTCCCTCTACTCTAACCTTGCTGACCCCCTCTACTTTGCTCCACCCCAGACCCCCACATTCCCTCTCCTCTCCTCAATACTGTGTCCCGCCTTCCCCCATGTGAATAGTTCTATGTGTGTATGATATTTAAATCAGAAAGGTGGTAAGACCCTATTTTGTAAGATTTTTTATTAGCATTATTATTTATATATTTTTAAATAAATAGAAGTTTACATGTGGAAGTGCGGGACACAGAAGGAAATACAAAGTAGAGTAAATGTGGCCTGGCATCCCATTGTATTTGCGTATATCAAATATATGTCCCGGATGGACGGGTTAGGCCTGGAAAGTGTACGAGCGAGGCGGACGAAAGGGTGCCGCTGCGCCCTATAATAGCCTCGGGTATGTGGTGGGAACCCTCATGTGTTCCTCTCCCTCTTTTCTGCATATCCCTCCAGGAAGATGGCTAGTTAGTTTTAATAGTTTGTGCTATTATTTTAATTTTCTGAAGAAGGCAGACTTGAATTTACTATCTAAGTAGCAAAGTTCAATGAAAGAAATAATATATTTTTGTCCGATATGACCATACTACGTTCGACTTTTCTACTTTAGAGACGTCGTGAAACTTTTCAAACTTCCATTCAGTTTTTGCCTCTGGATTGGAGGAAAGATCTCACGTTTTATGTTACGGTTCGATTTGGAATCTAATGAAATAAATTCAGGCTGGCGTTCTTAGTAAAATATCCGTAATTCGGCCCCCAAGGAAACTACCCTCAGATGGGGTTACAACTCGTTACACCGGCAAACAAGTGACGGCATTTGTGGAATCGGAAGCTTTCGTATGCCAAAGCTTCTGTTTCAAGGATAAGGAAAAGCTCATTCAACCGTCGCTGGCTGCTTTCCATTATTTACTCGGAACTTTTGTGCGAAGTTTTTGTTTTGCGCTTTGCGATGTTTCGAATTTATAGTGTCTCAAAATTACTTCATTTGAATTTCTAAAATGGCTCGGCGCGAGTCGGAGATAATGAGGTAAGCTCGGAGTTTTCGCGGTTGGAAGTTTTTACCAATTTGGTACTACCTTTGCCTTCGTTTTTATATCATAAATTTAAAATTAATGATCGTTATTATACTATTGTAAAATGTTGATGTTGTATCGTTATAACCAGCTAATATTTTTTAACGTTGTTTATTTTAAACATATAAAAAATATTAACAAAATAAATAATGATGTGTTGTTCGTAATATTAAGGTTTACTTAAAATAAATCTTTTGTATGAAATATCGTAATTGGGAAACAAATACATAATTTTCATGCAAAAATTATGTGAATTTATGTAAAGGTATGTCCGTAAGCGAACACGATAATAAATATTTTGAAAGAGGGCATTTCGTAATTTTCATACCGAATTCACAATCTTGTACATAAAAACGAATGAACGGATAAAGTCCACAACAATTACTCAGGACCGCATGAATTTTAATTAGTCCTGCTATTTTCAAAATGTTAGGGCTAAAAACGTAAAAATTCAGACAATTGAAGGGGCGGAGACAAGGGGGATATTTAGCTATAATTCAAATTGAGCTGCGGGCTTAGTGTAGATGGAGCTTTGATCGGGGGCGCGTATTTTCAATATTAGCTATATTATCTATTCCAGGACCAAAGTACCTAATTATCTATTCCAGTTCCTAAAAATCTAATTATACATTACATGACGAATAATCTCCAAAGGACAAATGGGAAAAATTGTTAATAAATACTGAGAAAATATTGCAGAAGACAGACATGGGTGGAGGTACATGAAGGCACGCAGAACTTTGGAGCACAGTAAGATGTCGTAGATGGGAGTAGAAGACGAAAGGAGAGACCGCAGGAGACGGAAATGGTTCCATTGCTAACCTCTTCTTCTGTTCTAGAAGCCCCAGAGCGAGTGATCGTAAATGAGGTGGTATTTTTGTCCCCTGTGCAGATAACTCGAATATGAGTTCTTTCTATGTTTCACACTTGACAAACGTTCTCTATTCGAAACTATTTAAACTAACTAAGTTTAAACTAAGATTTAAATTTGGAGATTTTTTTTTAGGCAAAAAATGTTCTGTATTGCTAGAGAGTATACTTTAATGAAATATTACGAAATTTCAAAGTGTTAAAAGTCATTTTCACTGGCGTGGTAGACCCGGCAAATCCTGGACAATATGACTTCAGAACTTGTTGGATTGTGACTCCTAAATAAAAATCCATCAAAGAAGGAAACGGAAAATTACTTTCATGATCTTTTCCCAGGACAAATGGGAATCTTCCGGGTAGCTTTTCAAAGCACAGAGGTTATAGTCAGCGTCGAAGAAACCCGATATGAAGAAGATTGAGAAGAAGAATTTTATTTACCATTAAATGTATGGATGAAATATGTCAGTTCTATAAATATTAGAGCTTCTAGAAAACAAATATTTTCTCTAATAATATATCTTCTTACAACGATAAACTAACTAATAAACTAACCAACACGCCAATTCCTGCAAGGGGTAGGCAGAAAGGATGGACCGCCACACTGCTCCTGAGGTATGTCAGAAGCTCAGGAGCTCTCAGAGCTTCCTCAACATGCATACATCGTGTCATGCACGCACGCCGATTTCTCCGATTCCCCGCTTAGCTGACATATAGTATTTTATTGATTTGATCATGTCTTTCTCAATTTTTAGTTTTGTTTACGACGTTTACACATACCAAACTCTCTTTACTTTTCTTTCTGCATTCATTTATTGTTCAAAATGACTTATTTTCACTATCAAAAAGTAGAATGGTAACTCCTGACTAGAAAAATAAACAAAATTGAAATACTACGCCACCGGGAAATACGTAAAGAAGGGGTAGTGGGAGCATTCCGCTACATTTATCTTGCGAGTTGAACTCCGCTGATATAGCGGGGGTGGGGGCGGTAGGGTCGCCGAAACAAAATCACGCTTCGTGTAATCTTAACTACTCGCGAGGCGCCCTGTGGAAGGAAAGTAGACGTAAATGACGGAGCTCCGCGGGCGTAACGGCCTAATGCGTGGCATAAATATGAACATCTTCTCGGGAAACTGCTATATCTCATTCGAGCTGTGTGGCTGTGGAAATAATCGCATTCGTAACAGGTCCGCCGTACGTCGACCAAGAGACTTTACGATATGCAATCCTATATCATACTAATATTTATAAAAAAGTAAAATACATAAAGCATTTAATGTTGGATATTTTAATGTTGGATATTTTAACAAAAGTCTAAAAATTGCACTATTTTTTACTTTATATTATAATACAATTTTTTTTCTAATATAAAATAAATAAAACATTTAAATTAAATAAAACATTAACCGGAACACAAACCAAAATTTTAATTTTCAAAATCTGTCAAAACTGACCAAAATAATGATTTTTTAATATAATGTAACTATACCGACGAAATGCTTGGGTGTCCCGAAACTTGTTTGTTTTAAAGTTGAATTTTTATTTTAATTTCTATATTAAATTAAGAGTGGTTTTACGAAGTAAAATAAAAGAATTTAATTATAAATCCACAACACAATACATCAACACAAATGAAAGCATTAATAAATAATTAAAGTGCTACACAAACGACTCTCTTTTAAGGATATGTTCTGCTCGTTAAAAAGCCCGTTCACTGGACAATCGTAATCAGTAAATTAGTTTTAACTTTAAATGGGTATCTTTTTGTTCAAACGCGTTTAAAAGTTTAGATGCCTAGATTACCTAAAAAAACAAGGCGTTGCTACAGCGTTAACTACAACCAAATCAAAAAATTGAATTTTACTATTTTTTGTACCAAAATCAGTAAAAAAAATATTTTTGTTGTTGTTTTTTTTCTTAAAATGTCCGCCATTTTGTTATTTATAAATAAATATTAATTTCTGTAGTTTTTGCTAAAGCCACTGATATATGAAACCAATTTTTTGGTTTATTTGTTTTAGATGAGCCTTAATTGAGTTATCAACGCCGCCAGCGACATACCAACATTTTAAGGCATTTCGTTTACCGGTTGGTTATGCACTCTTAAATAAAAAAATATAGATGCTTTTTATGTGTTTCAACTGTGTATTCGTTGATTATATCAATATCTTTAATTGTATTATCGTAAAAAATAATGAAAGTAATATATTTTTCCAGCGTTTAAACCAGAATGATCCCTTTAGTGAAAATGTTTGTTTGTATTATGTAATAATATTTTTTTTAAATAATCATTTTCAGAGTGTTAACTTATTATCAGTGTTAATTCATTATCACCATAAGCAGAAAATTACATGTTTTCTGCAATTTTTGATACACCCGTGTCTCTTGGCATCCTCCTCGACCGACGTTTCTGAGAAGGTTTAATGTTTTAAGTCAAATTAAATAAATATAAATTCTACCTTTGAGTTTATTTTTCGAAGGTTTAATCTGAGGGAGATTTTTCCCCTCCAAGTCATGTTGAGAAAAACAAACTCAACAATGTAAAATACAATGCTTAATTAATAAATAAATGTCTAAAAATTCTAATTTCACATTATTAATGTTCTACCAAATTCACGAAACACTGAGAATTAAGAAAATATTTCAATAAAAATAATTCTCTTACGAAGTGATTCAAAAACAGAATTTTTTATATTTTTAATACTCTGTAATATCACAGACAGCTTTTTTTATTTGAGTAAACTTTTTATAAAAAAGATAGCGAAAAATAATATGGTTTGCATACAGATAATTATTTCGATATATTTTATTTTCCAGGCTTTTAGATATTGCTACTTGGCAAGGAAAACATATATTTGTTTCAACACGTGGTGTTTTTTAAATTTCTTTTAATTAACTTGTATTTTTCTCTCATAAAATTTTGCCATACTTTCAAATTACCGATATGTTTTCCCATGATTTTCTCAGTTGAATATGTATAGAAAACCCACGAACTACAGAGTTTGACTAGGACAGCTCAGTAGACTTCATAGTATTATATTATTTAAATAATATTTAGTTTTATTCTACTAATGTTTATGATTTGGCCGTTTTCGGCAGCTCAGTGTCATCTGGTGGTAGACTAAAAGATGGCAGCGAGCTGTTGAAATCGGTCGACGCCATAAACCCAAGAGGGATTTTTTATAAAGTAACTTTATTATAAAGTTATTTTTGTAAAGTAACTCATATTTTTATCTACTATTAATATTTTTAAGCTGCCTAGGCGATACAAATAATTCAGGATTAATCATTACAAAGCATCAAAAAAGTCTCAAATAAGTTTTTGATCCCAATTCGTGTAAAACATTAATGACAATAATTGTGCAAAGGTGTAAATGACATGACACTGCTGTTACAATAAACAATTTTTGTATTGTTCTTTATTTTATGTCATATGTTTAAATAAGAACAATCGACGATCGTGCTTGTCACGATGTATGAATGTAGAAGGGCGCTAGTTACTTCAGGATAGAGTTGTGTGGTGGTCCATCCTATCTGCCTACCTTTCCGAGGAAACTGCTAGATGGTTAGTTAGTTTATGTTTAAACCATTTGGCACCTTTATAATAACGAGCCTTCAATTAAAAAAACACCTACCAGATCGAATATTTGGTCTCAACATCATCCTTGCAATCCCAAAATTCTGAATGCTTTCACAGATTGAAAAAAGGGTTATATATTATTTGCGATGATGCCGCAAAAATTGTTTTTTATTTTATTTTCAATATCTTCTGCTTTCTTCTTTTTAGCTTCTCTACAGCTGGATATTGGCCTCTTCTAAACTATTTCAATATTTTCTATATTATGCTTTCTGTTGCCACCTACGACCCGCAAGTTGGATAATATCTTTCGTCCACCATTTCGCGCTCTTCCTTTGCCTCTTCTGTTCCTCCATTGCCTGCACTTCACTTTCAATACAACATTCTTTATATGAATCAAATGAAAACATAATTATATATTTGGCGTGCAAAAATAGATGTGTACAGACAGGACTCGCTCCCAAGTATTTATTATTCATGAAGCTGAAACAAATTAGATTTGAATCGATTTGTGGGGCAATTTAAAAGCAAAACAGAAGCAATTATACTGAAGTGTTCCGTTGCTTCAATCTCCTTTTGGAATCGCACGTACATAATTGGGAAATATTTTCTTTCGTAAAAGCTTTACGCATTTCGTTTTCGATAAAATAAGTTAAATTTATACCAACAACCTCGTACCTGAGTACATCATCTTATTATAAGCCAATCTCCAATTATTTGAAGAACCTATAATTTATCATAAATTCCAAACATACCTTTGATAAAATTTATTTTTATACGGGTTGAAAAATTCATATGTTTTGTATATCCCAAAATTTTCTTTTTGTAACTATAACATTTAAACATGCTATAGTTATTAGTTGACTTTTGAACATAAAACTGTTACAAATGTATTTGATTATTTTCAGTTAGAAATCTGCAAAAAATATCAAACATTTATGAATAATAAATTTTTAATAGTAAACAGGATTGTTTATTGGTTTTGGATTTAATTTATATGAATTATATAAAGAAATGAAGAAAGAACGCTAAAAAATGTATATGTTAACGATGTAAATAGAACCAGAAATAGAGGAAGAACGAGGAAAACGTGGCACGATCAAATAAATCAAATATTGAATGTCGGCCATGTGAGGAGTCAGAAAAATCGACGCGCGTGCATGACACGATGTATGAATGTTGAGAAATCGAGAGAAATATGTCGGGAAAGAAAAGTGTTGCAGACCATTCTTTCTGCCTACCCCTTTGGGGAGACGGCGTGATGGTTAGTAAGTTAGTTAGTTTCAAATTATATAAATATTGACAAATTTGTTTCGCCTTGCGAGGGAAGGAGTTTGAGAATGCCCCCCCGCAAGGAGACGTTGTTACTAACTAACTAACTAACTTACCATCACGCCGTCTCCCCGGAGGGGTAGGCAGAAAGAATGGAACGCCACACTGTTCTGTCCTGACATACGTCTCTCGCTTCCTCTACATTCATACATCTTGTCATGCACGCACGTCGATTTTTCCGACTCCTCACGTGACCGACATTCAATATTTGATTGATTTGATCGTGCCACGTTTTCCTCGGCCTTCCTCTATTCCTAGCTCCGTTCACGCCGTTTACATATACCTTCTTTACCATTCTGTCTTCACTCATTCTTTCCATGTGTCCAAACCATCTTAATGACCCTTTCCTTATTTTGTTCATAACACTTTCATTCGCACCACATTCACTTCTTATACTTGCATTTGTCACTCTATCATAAACAGATTTGCCACACATTCGTCTTAGAGATCTCATTTCTACTGCATTTATTCTACTTTCATCCTTCTTTGCCAGTTCCATGCTTCACTTCCATACATAAGGGTCGGCACAAGAACACCATTGTGTACTGCCATCTTAGCTTTTTTGGATAGGCTTTTGTTTGCGATGACAACTTTAAGTGCACCATTTATTCTGTTGCCTGCCCCAACCCTTCTTTCAATATCCTTCTCCACCCTCCCATCCTTTGTAAACATACTTCCTAAATAAACAAATTCATCCACTTGTTCCAGATTTTCACCGTTTACACTAATGTTGCAGACTGTCATGCTTCCTTCTTTTTCAAAATCATTACCTTAGACTTATTCACATTCATCATCAAATCGTATCGCTTGCATACCTCATACATACTAGACACCAGGGCTTGCAGTTCATGCTCGTTGTCTGCAAGTAGCACAGCGTCGTCCGCATACAACAAACAGCTTACTGACACACCTTCCATTTTTGCACCTGCTTCCAACCCTTTCAGCTCTTTCATACACTTGTCCATATATAGATTAAACAACCATGGAGACATTACACACCCCTGTTTGAGACCTTTATTGATTGTTGTTTACTATTATAATTACTAATAGAGTTTTACAAAACAAATACCTCACCCATCAATAATAATAAATACATTACTAAAAGAGTAAACATGTTCTGACTTATATTTAAAACTACAAAATTATTATTGGAAAAAAACTAAATTATGAAGAGATATATATTTTTCCTAGACTTGTAGGTATTATTTTTATATGCATTAATTAGTATTCCCTTTTAAAATTTATTGTTATTTATGTATTGTATATCGGACTGAATCTAACATAATTGTTTATCTATCATGGGGCAGAGGACGCTTCCGTATAATTTGGTCGGCCAGCATCAGGAAGGAACTCTTAGAACTCGTATAAGTTACTTTTGTAAGTAACTTGTGTCAGGAGCTGAGCGAAATCGAAGAATGTGGAATTTACGAATAAGGAAGGACGATTCCCAGATGGTGGGAATTGGGCTATGAAGAAGAGAGAGACAGTAAAATGAAACGGTTTGTTATAATTGGTATTATTGAATATTTGTATCGTACATGTCAAGGAGAAATCAAAAGAATTCAACAAATCGGCTTATACGTGTTTCATCGACCTAAGTAAGGCGTTTGATAGAGTATTGCTAAAAGACATGTCAATATCCTTTTTGAAAGACGTATATCGTCATCAATAATAAAAACAATACAAGATCTTAACATTAATGGCTAAACGATCATTAAAGCAGATGAGGAGCTCTCTTGGAAAATACTTGCTATATCATGAATAAGACAGGGCGACAGTCTCAGTCCTTTCCTATTCAACCTCATCATGGAAAAGTTCCTAGAGGAGGTCGCATCTCTTAACATCGGATATAGGATGGGAGAAAAACTAATTAAAGTGGTATGCTATGCTGACGATGAAACAATACTGGCAGAAAGAGAAGACGATCTGCAAAGAATGCTTTATAGGTTCCATCTTGCATCTGAGAGGTATAAAATGATAATATCCGTCGCAAAAAAAAACGTCTTACAATATCCAGGCAGCCTTTCAGATGCAAATTGGTTGTAGGCGATAAACCCATAGAACAGGTCACGAAGTTCAGATATCTGCAGTCACTGTCTGGGATAATAAGCATATGCAAGTGGAAAGCAAAGTTAGAATTTATAAAAGATGCATCAGGCCCATAATGACATACGGAATCAAAGCAAGAGCAGACACTGTCAGAAGTAGCAGCAATGAGAACATTGCGACCAATTGTGGGGACCCTTAGAGATAGGATACTCAATGAAAAAATTCGCAAACCCTGCAAAATTTCAGACATAGTGAGATGAAGTAGGCAGAGAAGACGATTCTGGAGGGACCGTATTGAGTGAATGGATCAAGAGTTCCTTATATCGTGATGCACGAGACTCCAGAGGCCCGTCGACCACCAGGACGCCCACCAAAGGGATGGAGAGAAGACTGGTCGTCTTCATCATAAGAAGAAAGTTAATATCCTGCGTAAACAGATCGCAAGATCTACAATCAGATGAAGAATAAGATATAAATGTAAAGCCATTTCAGAGAATTTTTAATTGAAAAGTGTAGTCATTCGGAGAAATAACTGAATTAACTAACCTTTTAATTTATTCTATTACATTTTATGCGAATGACACGTTTTGCTTATCTAAGACTGTTCTCGAATTATTTTTTTAACTGTCTTCTGTTTTTCTTTTTTTTTTACTTGCTCACATTTGTCTTCTTATTATATTTTTTGTAATTCTTTTTTTAAAAATTGTTAATATTAGGTCCTTACATATGAAATTGACGTTTTGCCGTACTGACAACTTTGATCTCAAATATCTTCTCTTTGGTTAGGAATTCCAAATTCAAATTTATACAGCTATTTACTCAAGTATTTGTGTTTTGAAAATTATAATTCATTTGTTTTTTCCTCAATTGTTTTTTTCTTTGCGTCACTCAGTTTACAAAATGGAAAACTTGAAATATCGCGTTATTTACGAGTACGAGTTCCACCGTGGCACCAGTGCTGCAGAAACGGCTCGAAGGATTAATGATGTGTATGGCGACGGTGCCGCAAAAGAAAACACAGTGCATTTTTGGTTCCAACGTTTTCGTTCTGGAAATTTCGACCTGCAGAACAAGCCCCGTGGACGGCCGGAGACCAAAGTTGATAATGAAGAATTGAAGGCTATTGTGGAAGCGGATCCATCGCAAACCACGTCCGAGTTAGCTGCAGGCTGCGGTGTTAGTGATAAAACTGTTTTAATCCACTTGAAGCAAATTGGGAAGGTGAAAAAGCTTGAAAGGTGGGTACCTCACAAATTGAGTGAAGCAAATCAACAAACGCGCGTTGACTGCTGCGTTGCATTACTCAACCGGCACAATAATGAAGGGATTTTGAATCGAATCATTACCTGTGATGAAAAGTGGATCCTGTATGATAATCGGAAGCGCTCATCGCAATGGCTGAACCCTGCCGAACCAGCCAAACCATGCCCCAAGCGAAAATTGACTCCAAAAAAGTTACTTGTGAGCGTTTGGTGGACTAGTGCTGGTGTCGTTCACTACAGCTTTCTTAAATCTGGCCAGACGATTACGGCAGATGTCTATTGTCAGCAACTGCAAACCATGATGGAAAAGCTAGCTGCTAAACAACCGAGGCTGGTTAATCGCTCTAGGTCACTGCTGCTTCATGATAACGCTAGACCACACACTGCACAACAGACGGCTACCAAATTAGAAGAGCTTCAATTGGAATGTCTAAGACATCCACTGTACTCTCCGGACCTTGCCCCAACAGATTACTATTTTTTTCGAAATTTGGATAACTTCTTGCAAGGGAAAAAATTCAACTCCGATGGGGCAGTCCAAACCGACTTCAAAGATTTTATTGATTCCCGTCCGAATATTTTTTTTAGTAAAGGGATCGATGAACTACCTATGAGATGGCAAAAGTGCATAGACAGCAATGGTACATACTTTGATTTAATAAATATACTATATTTAAAAAAAATCAACTTTGTGTTCCTCCCATACAAAACGCCAATTTCATATGTAAGGACCTAATATTATTTTATAATCTTCTCTTCTTCCCTTTTTGTAGACTCAGGAGTCTGTTATTTCAGGCGGGTCCTCTTGAGATGCTGAACTCCAGCTTTCTCTCCACCGTTTCGGGGGTCTTCCTGGTCGGCGTTGTCCGTTTGGCGTTCCATGGAGAGCTATGTGTGGTATTCTATTTGAGCTCATCCTTTCTACGTGTTCATGCCAGTATCGCCGTCTTTGACGTCCCCATCTGACCACATCTTCGACCTCGCAGATTTCTCGGATTGCTGTATTCCTAACTCGATCACGTAGGGTCTTGCCAGCTATAGCGCGGAGCGTTTTCATCTCGGTTGTCCTGAGCATGCTCTTTGTCTTGACAGTATCTGCCCTCGATTCAATGCCATATGTGAGGATTGGTCGCACACAGGTCTTGTAGATGCGTACCTTGCTGTCGGTCCTCATGTCCCTGTTTCTCCATATGACATCCTTCAGGCAGCCTGCAACTGCTGCAGCCCTATCCACCTGTGACCTTACTTCTCTGGGGAGGTCATTAGAGCTGGTTACTTCGCTTCCGAGATATCTGAATAGGTCCACCTGTTCGATTTCCTCCTGGCGTACGGAGACTTCGCATCTCAGTTGATTTCTTGCGAATGTCATACACTTCGTTTTTGGGGTGGATATGATCATGTTATATTTTGAACAGGATTCATCAAACTTTGAGAGCATTGCTTGCAAGTCGCTTTGATTTTCGGCCACGATTGTGGCGTCGTCTGCATAGCAAAGCATTCCAATTACCTCTTTACCCAGACCGTACCCTAAATTGAGAGATGCAACCTCTGCAATGATGTTGTCCATGATGCAGTTAAAGAGAAATGGGCTCAAGCTGTCGCCTTGTCTGATGCCAAGGGATGTTTTTATGGCTTTAGTGAATTTCCCATTTGCTCTGATCCTTGTGTTGCCGTCTAGGTTGATCTCTCTTACCACATTAACAAGTGATGGAGGCGCCAACCTCGTGGTCAAAGTATTCAGGAGGTCCTTCAGCTTGATTCTGTCAAACGCTTTTGTGAGGTCGATGTAACACAGGTATGCTGGTTTATTATATTCCAATGCTTTTTCCTTTATCTGTCTGAGAGTAAATATTGCATCAGTGGTGGAGCGGTTCCTTCTGAATCCTTGCTGCTCTTCTCTGTTGGTGATGTGAGTTTCAAGTTTTTCTTTAATTATCATTGTAAATAATTTAAAGGTAGAGCACAACAATGATATTCCTCGATAGTTCTCTGGGTTTGTCTTTTGTCCTTTTTTAAAGATGGGTACTGTAATGCTTGATCTCCAGTCTGCAGGTATAGTTGACGTGTCTAATATTTTGTTAAACAGTTTAGAGAGTTCAGTCACTAGTCGGTTATCGGCGTACTTGAGCATTTCGTTGTGTATTTCGTCTGGTCCTGTTGATTTTCGGTTTTTTAGCTTTGCTATGGCTGCTTTGACTTCAGCTTCGTCAACAGTTTCTGAGTCTGTGATATTTTGAGGTGGTGGTGGTATTTCCTCCGGGTCATTGTATAGGTTCTGGAAGTAATTTTCCCATTCCTCCGTTGTGATTTTACTCGTTTGTACATATTCGTTTATCGGTTTTTTCCTTTCCCTTAACATTTTCCAGACCTTCTTTTGGGCTCCATACAGATCAAACTCCATGTCTTTGGTGAATTTAGTCCAATATTCCTTCTTTATGCGTTTTATATCCGAGTTGATTCTGTTTCTGGTTAACACGTACGCCTGTCTCTCTTCATCAGATGGTGAACTTCTGTATTTCAGATAGCTTTTTCGTTTTTCTGCTGCTAGCTCTTTGATTTCTTGTGTGAACCAGGGTTTAGTTTTATTATGGGCATTAGTATTGATCTTTCTTTTCCCCAGTGCTTCCGATGATGCATCATGTATATTTTGTTTTACCTTTCTCCAAGCTGTTTCCACGTCATCTTCTTCACTTACATGGTTATTGTTTATTTTTTCAGCAATTCTAGATTTAAATAATATTTTGGTGCTGTCATTTTCCAAGGACTCTATATTGTACTTCTCTACAAAGTTAGGTTTTCTTCTGTTTATTTTTGGTCTTTCCATTCTGATTTTCCCCAGTATGAGGTTATGATCCGTGCCAATATTAGCTGAGGTGAGTGCTCTTATGTCAATAATATCGACTGGCTGGATCTGTCTATTTGTAATTATGAAGTCAATCATTGATTTATCCCCTCTAACATTCCGAAATGTATATTTGTGCTGTTCTTTATGGTTGAAAAATGTGTTATTTATTCTGAGTTCGTTTCTGGCGCAGAACTCTACAAGCATTTCCCCATTTTCGTTGCTAATGTCTTCGTTGAATCTCTGCATAATTCCGTTCAATACTGTGTTACCTATTCTAGCATTTAAATCTCCGAATATCACAGTTTTGTCCTTTTGAGGGATAGCATCTACTGTTTCCTGTAGTTTGTCATAAAAAGCTTCTGATTATTCTCGTGGTTTTGTGATATCCGGTGCGTAGGTGCTGATAAAATGGAATATATTTTTCCCCAACCTCAGAGTAACTTTAAGCAATCTGTCATTAACATAGTCGATGTTCTCTATGGAGTTCTCATATTGCTCTTTAATAAGCATCCCAACCCCAGAGTGGGCTCTGTCTTTCTTATCCTTTCCGCTGTATATGAAGATATAGTTAGAGCACTTTAATGTCCCTTTGCCCTTCTTTTTGGTCTCAGACAATCCACATATGTCTATGTTGTGGTTGTTTAGCTCTGCCGTAATCTCCCAATCCCTGTTGTTCCATGAAGTAATGTTCCAGCATGAAATCCTTGTTATATTTCTGTGTTTCCATAATCGTTTTTTCCTTTTCCTTGCGTGGGTCATGTCCGTGATCAATCCGGTGTCCGAGGCTCTGTTGCCTGTTCTGTGAGCGTTGTAGGCTTTTTTACCCCAGGTAGGTTGCTAGCCTTGCCTGAGAACCCTCCTCCTTTGTCCGGGCTTGGGACCGGCAGGGCTTCCTGTAGTAGTAGGCACTGGCGGAGTTATTTTATAATGTTAATTTATAATGTTAGTTATTTTATAATGTTAATAGATTATAAACGATTTGGATGTGTTATTATTCTGTAAAGTTTATAATTTTTTGAATAAATTGAATTGAATTGAATATAACACATGTGTCTCCAGAGGGTTGCTCCTCCTGTCAGGTAGATTCCCAGCTGTCCTTCCATCTTTTGGGAGGTCTTCCACGAAGACGAGTCCCGTGAGGCTGATGGCAATATAAGGGAGTCTGGTGATGTCAATTATTTACAAATGACCGTACCAGTCTCATATGTCCATTAAAGTCATTA
The DNA here is from genome assembly GCA_022606425.2 of Lepidostoma basale. Lineage (NCBI taxonomy): Eukaryota > Metazoa > Arthropoda > Insecta > Trichoptera > Lepidostomatidae > Lepidostoma > Lepidostoma basale. The sequence continues at coordinate 260,637 of JAHDVF020000230.1, forward strand.
ACATTGATATTAATTTTATAATATGGGGTTTTACATCAATGTTTAAGAAATAATACAATATTTAATAGATTCATCGGATATTTTTATTTCGTATGCAAACCTATACTTATACAATACTTAAAAACTTCACCTTCGACCTCTGGATCAAACACTCGTAATATAACTGGCGGTTGCTTTGTTCGGAGAAGATTTCCGAAAAAAAGCGTAGGAAAGCCTGCTTTATGGTTAATTCAATAGGATTATATTATTTATGAGGCCGGAGCTTCTGTCGATGTGTCTGTGTGTGCTACAGGATATTGTATAATTTGTTTGGGGCGAGATCCCAGAAAGATTTTGTGCTGAAATTATTAATTTCCATATAAATAAGTATATATTAACGGCTTCCTGGTAAACGCAAAAGAATTTTGTTTTTCGAAATAAGTGTTTCAATCGAAATCAACGTCAAATATACAAGTACTATTGAAACACTTTGAATATTTAATAAGACTCTTACTATGCTTACTTAGATAAAGGTATTATTAGAAGCATATAGGCGGATCGCGCTTTTGGCATCACGGGACCGACGGCGTGGAACAGACTGTCCTGCAATATCCGCAGTCAAGACGACGAAGGAGTGTTCAGAAGCTCTCTTAAAACTTTTCTTTTTTAGAGAAGCTTTCAGGACGAAGAGCGCCCTTAAAGTGAACCTCTCACAAAAAATGACGCTATACAAATCACCATCATCATCATCATCAAAGGATTCACGTCTAAATGGTAGATTATGTAAATATATAATATATTATATTTCAATATCTTTTTCTATTTTTGAATTCCTAAAGTATTAGAAAAACAGTTATCCTCAATAATTGCGTAATGGTATTCGATTAGTTTCGAGTTATTCCATTTGATTTTTTATATACTCGTATGTATAAAAACTTAATTGACTACAGTTTTTTTTTAATAAAACAACCAATTGCAGAGATGGGTAATCTGAAAACTAAAAATAAAATTGAGTAAGAATACCAGAAACACAATGATAAGATCGTATTTTTTTATCACCAAAGAAAGAAATGACTGCCGAAATGTTATAATTTGAGTAAGAGATTAGTTACTGTCATATTTCATCTGACTTATTTAATTATTTTGTATTACCGTTATTAAAGCTTTAGTCTAAAGCCTAGGTTCTCAAAGTGGGCGGTAACGCCCCCTTGTCGGCGTTTGAGACTTTCAGGAAGGCAATAGAAGACCCAGAAAAAATAGAGAACGTGGGCAGATAAAAAAAGTCTAAAAATACCAAAAAAAACACGCTAATCGCGTAAGTACTAATAAAGCAAATTAACAAAAAAATTGTGGTCTATTTTGTTATTGTATGTATTGTAATCATTTTCTCTTTTTTGGAATAAATTTTATAGGAGGGGGGCGTTGAACGTTTATTTTTCTTGTAAAGGGGGTCAGAAAATATTGGAAATCAGAAGAATATATCAGAAATACGATTTTTCAAAAAATTTACTTGAAACACGAACGATGAATTAAATATAAGATTTTTTTGCATTATCCTCAAATTAAATATTGTGAAAGAGATATATATTTTAGTTTTTAATCATTAAAATTTATTTTGTACTCATTATTCTAACTTTATTTTGTATTAATATGTACAAATTCAGAAATGTTTAATAAAATAATTCTACCAACCAAGTTTAACCTTCAACTGACGTTTCGCAGATCGTAGCAGTCCGCGTTGACAATATACTCGTACATAAGAATATTAACCAGAAGATGGAGACAGATAAAATATTCGAAACGGCAATTGCCGACGAATTCACTAGTCGAATTGTGTTTACATGAAATTTTCAAATATTTGGATTTCTTCGTTTTTGTCACAATCCTGATTTTTCTTTTCTTTATAGTTTGTCGTTTAAAATTAGTGAAAAATTATTCCATCAATTTAATAGAAAGGGATGAATCCTCTCTGGAGTAGCCTCTGGGTATCCTTTGTTCATTTCACTAATGTATTCATCGGGGAGCAACTGCAAAGTCGGGAACTATTATTAAAGTTTTCCGTGAGGCCGTGCAAAGGGAAGGTGTAACAAGAGGAGATATTAACAGTATCACGTTGTGAAACTAACTTAATGAAAACTTTCTAATCTATTTAGGTTATTTTCGATAGTGATTTATTGATTTAGGATATAATATGAAACATTGTTAGATTATTTGGAATCGTTAAGGTTAAATAATTATCTTATAATGGGTTGCATACGAAACTTAAGGTATAGCAAATTATGAGTCATATTTATTGAATTTTGAACAATAATGTAAAACTCAACACAATGCTCTAGTAAGGCGTACCATTTTACAAAAATCTCAATTCTGATTACATATTAAACTCATCCACGTCGGTAGGAAAATAATTGAATTTTATAATATAACTAACGGACACGACAGATGTTGTCCTGTCGAACGTTGGCTTGCCTGCTATTAGCTGGTTCAGCAAACGTTTTTTCGATATTCGTATTTTTGATGAACTATATACTTAATGACATTGAGTTTAAATTTTAAATACACGCCACGCTACAACGCAAGTGATGTACGCATCACTAAACATATAATTCAACTTCAGCACCATCTATGGTAAATAAACATAACTATGAATTATTATCTGATGGTCAATAATTCACGAACTTCCAAGAATGTTGAAACGGTCGCCTACTGGGTCCAATTGTGAATCTAAATTATCCAGGGACTCACATTAACATACGTATTTTTTTATTATCAAAATCGGTCCAGCCGTTTAGGAAGAGTTTACCTACATACGCCCTTACACAATAATTATATCTCATATATGAAGATAAATTCAATATCTGATATTTGAGAAAACTTCCGTTTTCTAGATGTTTTTTTTAAGGAAGTGATATGAATAGCCTACAGATAAAAAAAATATGTGTATATGATTATTGAATGTAAAATATGGAGTTTCACATTGTTCAAGAAATGGTAAACAAGACAAAAGTGGAAGTAGTTAAAAAACATCGTTTTATTTAATTATTATGTAAATAAGTTATTAATACGATTGAAAACGTCTGTTTTCTAGAAGTTTTATTATACACATGTTAGTTAAATAACATTTTTTGACAGGGGAAATATGTCATTCGCATAAATATTTAAAACTTCTAGAAAACATACTTTTTCATTCGTATTAATGATTTAATATGGAGTTTTACATTATTGTTCTATTAAACAATAAATAAGTAAGCAAAATGTTCATTTTGATATAATAAACGTGTGTGAATCTTTAGAATGTATTTTAAAGCAATAAAAATATTTGGTTAATAGTATTTATTCATAATTTTAGTATTAATGAGATTATTTATTAGATGTTATGTAGCGTTTGTTTAAAAAAAAACATAAATGGTTAATTTTTTACAAAATATTTCGTCATATTTTTATTTATTATGAAAATAAAAACACCTACACACATTCTGAAGTCTACGATACTTTTTCTTTGCTTATACTCCACATAAGTTTTTGTAAAAAGTAGGAATGTTTGTTTCAATGCGGTAGCAAGATTGTTAAGGTTGTGCCGAAGAGTTATCACACACCATCTTAAAGGTTGAAATGTCCAGAAAGTCTCTGTTGAACGGTGTTAGAGACGTTGCATGGAATGGCACCAGTTATTATATCTGAACTTTACACGAAAACCTAGTTGCCAGACTGTATGCATTGCGATCAGTAAAGTCTTCTGCAATCGGTAGATTGACTGTGCCAACTCTCTTCCCGTAAAAACTTTGGCGACTGAAACCCCGTAATATCCGGCCCTTCAGCTTGGAACAATATTCTAACAGACCTCAAGCGCATTGAGAATTCGTCAGAGTTTAGATAGATACTCAAAAAAATTATTAAAATAAAAGAAAAACCGTCGATGGAAGGATGGCAATATAGCTTTGTGGGCAGCCTTTCCAACAAAGATATTTTAATATATTTACTTCTCATATTCGAAATTTCATCTTTCCAAGCAATAATTCAGCTATCACCGGCTAACCCGTACTCATGTTTGAGAAAAAGGGGTTTATATACGACCTTTGTTTAGGGCAATTTTTAAAAGCGACCATCGGCTTTCGTATCCTGCTTGACATTTTAGAAATTTATCGTCAAACCCTCCGCTTTTTGTGATTTGTTACTCGGGATCTTACCTAGGATGCAGTGGCGGCTTGTTAACACCGGCGGCAGTAAAATCATTCAACGATAATATTATACATTCAACATATTCTGATGGAAGGCCTATTATATTATGCATAGGAATGACCTGAGATCGAATTATATGAATAGAAAAGGAAAAAATATATTTATTGTTGAAAATGAAGTAATAAATATTTATGTTAATGTTGTTATTTGAAATATATTGGTAAGTAGTTCATTATTAATAATAAAAATGAAAAAAAATGCATTTTTTTTTAAATGAATATTTAGTTAAAAGCATCAGTGAATTTAGCCTAAATATACATAAAAGAAATATTTTTTATTATATATTTTCATTATTGAAATTTTGTTATACTTCAAATTAAATAATTGATACAAAAGAAAACGCCTGTTTTCTAGAAATTTTATGGAATGGCATGTTTTGCCTGACTAAGAAATTATCCAATGACATTTGATAATACCTTAGATAGGCGAAAAATATCATTCACATAATATACCTATATTATAATAAATCTTCTAGAAAACAGGCGTCTTAATTCGAATTATTTAAAAAATTGAATCCTTCACAATACATATTTAGTTAAATTCCACTTGATAGTCAAACCAAACAGTAGCATAACAACAGCCTTTATGTCTTCGACCAGTTTCGGCAACTCGCCACCGTCTGAGTGGAATTAAAGTAAATCATTATTGGTTAATTCATTATTTATTATGTTATTGGCGGAATTGATTCCATTGATATATATAATTGACATAAATCTAATAACATTTTAATACAGTTACAGAAAAAATTAAGACCAATACAAGATAAGATATGGTCAAAATTAAACTAACTAACTAACTAACCATCACGCCGTCTCCCCGAAAGGGTAGGCAGAAATGATGGACTGTCACACTTAAACCGATGCGGCACTCCATCCTTCTCTTTTTGCCCCGCGGGAGACGCAGTGTGATGGGTTGCGAACCTCATCGCCAGCAATAGGCATCTCCCACGCACACATCGATCGACCAACATCATATCATATAACAAATCATATAAAATACAGTGATATAAAATTCAATTACAATAAATAATATATAATAACAAAATAGAAATATTTTATCACATAATTTTCATTTTAGATGTTGCACTTGTAAAAATGGACGATCTGGACTTTTGTGTTTATTTAATTTATGTTACACGCATCCACCGTTTTTATTTAGTCAATTTTTTTTTATCAATTTTAAAATTAAGAATATTTAGATATTATGTAAAATAAATAAAATGACTTTGTACATAACCACGGTATGGTTATTGTAATTGATGCCAACTTGTTTCTCTTGGACCCAAGCTTCATACTTGCAAGCCCAGTTTTTGTACTGTCCTGATGTAAAAAGTGAGTGCAATAAATACTATTGCAATAATATCTACAGGACAGATGATAATCTCAATCTATAAGATTAAAAAAAAGTTTCAATTCGAGGTATCGGTTTGCAGCAAAGTCTATTTACATCTTTGCTGGTTCTTGGGATGCCACTTGGGACTTTCGAGTGTGGTAATTTCCTCTTGTTTTCCATTTTTTGTGTACAACAGTTTATTTGAACCCAATAATTATTATATGATTTTTTTTATTTTTGATCCTCACGACATGTGATAGGTTAGCTTATCTATGGGATGAAGAGTAGGCAGAGAGAATGGACCGCCACACTACTCTATCCGGACATACCTTTCTAGCTTTTTCTACATTCATTCAGCGACCCACATTTAAAATTTAACTGATTTGGTCAGGCCATGTTATGCTCGATATTTTACATAGAAAAATCCGTTACAAAATTAAACTATTTTAATAAAGTAATTGTTTATAAAAGATATGTCGACAATATTTTAGTAATTTTGAGAGGTAGCAGTAGACAGCTAGCCACGTTTTTTAAGGACCTCAATAATATTAACAATTCAATTCAATTTACAATGGAAATATGAGGTAAACAGATATTTTTTTAGATCTAACATTAAATATTAACGAAAATAAACTATATTTCAGTATTTTTAGAAAACTTACGTACAATGACAACATAATACACAATTCATCTAAACACCACATGTCACAAAAACTGTCTGTCTTTCACTCATTTATACAAGGACTGATGTGTGTACCTCTAAACCAAAAAATAATTCAAGAAGAACTCAATACAATTAAATTAATAGCGAACAGTAACTGCTACGAAATTAAACTTATAAACAATCTCATATATAAAAAGAACAATGTCAACCATAACTGAGAGTTTTACCCGTGATAATGCTATTGGGAAAAAATGCGTGAAAATACAATTTTTAGGAAAAATCCCCAACAAAATAGGTAAAAAAAGACACAAAAAACGTAGCTTTTTATAATGTCAACAATTGAGGGAAAATGCGAATCAATTACAAAGATAAGCGGGGTAAATTCAGTAATTCGGGGACATACCTTTTAGAATGCGATAATTGCGATGGCGCATACACAGTAGGCCAAACAGGAAGAGCTTTTAAAATGAGAATAAATTTACACATCAGTAGTTGGCTAAGTCAGAAAGACAATTCTTATTTTGCAAAACATCTAATATAATTTAATCATACCGTTTACCTATAATAACAACACCGCTTGTATTTTACATGTTCCACTTAAAGGCCCAAAATATACATGTCGCCGCCTAAAAGTAAAATAAGCCACTCAATTAAACAACTAGGCTAATAATAAAATACCGGAATTCAATGACATGGCTAACGGACGCACTTACGTGGATTGTTAAGAATTAGCCGGTCATAAGTCAAATTTCAAAATCGATGTTAAAAATACCAAAAAAATCCTAGATCCAAAGAAATGTCCCAGTAACAATAATTGACTATCCTCAACCTCGAATCTTTTACCGTGTGCGCACGCAGGTGGTTGAAACATGTCCGCCTAACGAAGTGCACGTCGTCATTGTTCTTAGCGCTCTCAGTATAAACATTTAACAAGGAGAATTTTGCCTTGTCCACCTAATATTTCGAAGTTATCGTTATGGATTCGAATAACTCAGGTAATGATCAATATTTTTTGATAGGTTTAACATACTTTAAAAGCTATTTTATATTATTTGTAGAACCTCAAAAAAAGGTGGTCTACTAATGAACTTTTTACTCAATTTTCAAGTTTATAAGACATTTTGTTATATTATCGCGTCCTATCGCGTAATGTTTGTTCCTGTATTGTATGCATATTATATTTGACTAATTAATGACGTAAAATTTGGCTGCGGATAGCTGCAGTTGACCAAATTACAGTTATTTTTAAAAAAAGGATGATATCACTTTTTTTATCAACTTTTTCTTAAAATGTAATAAAGTGTGATTTTCTCTATTTTAGGTATATCTGATACATTGGGTACAAAAACCATAAGTTGTAAATATCTTTACGATCAAATGCAGCAGCAAGATTTACCTAATTTAGATGAAAAAATTAAATATCTAGAAAATCACCTATTGTCCTGTTGTGGTGACACTCCAGATAATCTAAGCAGTTTCAAACAAAGATTTGCATATTTTAAAACACCAATGAAAGAAAAATGGTCGAAAGCCCATAGAAAAGAGGCAATGTTTCTTAAAACTCATGAAAAGTGGTTAGAAGAAACATTTTAACTTTCAGCAAACAAGCAAACTCGACCAGGTCGGCATTCTAAATCATTTGAAGATTCTAGTGAGAGGACTAAAAGAAGAAAAACGGAGGAAATACGTTATTCTCTTAATAAAGAAGTAATCGTTCATGCAGCGCAAACAACATTACAGGCTCGAGGGAAAAGGGATGCTTCGAAAATACTACGGGAAATATAACGATTTGATGAATATGCCATGGCAACTGCGAAATTGTATGTCGAGTTATATAGTTGGCACCCAATGACTCCGACCTTGCATAAAATATTGATTCATGGTGCAGTTGTAATTGAAAATGCCTTATTACCCATAGGACAGTTGTCAGAAGAGGCAGCAGAAGCCAGAAATAAGCACTTCCGATTATACGCGAAAACTACGCAAGAAAGTTCTCGAGGGAGGAATGCAACCTTGATATACATATATAATAGATTATTTATGAGTTCAGATCCACTATTAAGTAGCATGAAACAAACAAAAAAACGATCAAACCAGGTTCATTTTGCCCTGAAACAATGAATATGTTACTACCAGCTGACCCTAATACCGAATCCGATATTTCAGACATGGATCAAGATTTGTCCATAAATGTATAAACAAATTTAAAATACTTATTTGCACCTCAATTATTAATCTGTAACTAGATTTTTTTTTGTTTGTAAAATTTGTAATAAAAAATTAAAAATTTCCTCGAGATTTGGTATTTTTTTATATTTTTGGCTGGGAAAAAATATTTTTTTTACTAAGGACATTTTTTTACGATAATATTTATGATTTGAAGTCAAAATACACCGTAAAATAATTTTGACCGCCTAAATCATTTAAATCCACCTATGTGGGACGCTTAGCCGACATGTTGAAAGCAACGTTTAACTAAAGGGCTGCAAAATTACAAATAAGTCGCTAGTCGTCTAACCTAACTTAACCTAACCTAACCCCGGTACGATTTATTTTATTTTAATGATTAAGAATTTTGAGTGTCTTTAGAAATCCAAGATGGCGGATTAAATTTTATCGAATGCCGACTGATGAAACCGTTGAACATAATAGTGTTAGATGACTGCTAGCGTTGCAGTGGTAAAAATTAGAATTAAATTAGAATGACTTGGCGACCCTAAAAATTAGAATTAAATTAGACCGTAAAAATTAGAATTAAATTAGAATGACCCGATGGCGGTGGGATGGGCTAGCTTTCAAGCAGCCAACTCATTGAACGTTGAGCTATCTGAATTCATTCAACCACCGGCCTAGTCACTTCATTGAATTCCTGCATTTTATTATCAGCCTAGCCGTTCAATTGAGTGGCGTATTTAACTACTTGGCGGCGACATATATGTAGGTTAGAAATCTTAGAAATTAACTTATTATAAATAACACGCGTAAAACAATATTGAACGATCAACTGATGCACATACACTCACCATGCCTATATCCATTGTAAACAATAAAATTTCATTTCAATCTTTATTTAACTAATAGGTACTTACCTTCTAAAGAATATGTAATCTGCCGTAATTATCTTTGTTTCAGAACTCTCCGGGGAAATTCCCAGACACCAGTAACCGGGCAACAAGACATTTGAAATATTTAAACTTAACTAATCCAAACACATAAAAAATTCGTTAAATAGAATCATTCCGAGAATTAGCAACCCTAGTAATTGCTTTTTAATTATATAGTAAACAAATTAACAGTTCGCACAATAAATTTACATTATATGGAATCATTAAAAAATTTACTCACATATGCAAGTGCTTTTTAATTATATAGAAAACAACATCACTTACAACTTATTAACAGTAATGGATTATTTAGAATTAGTAAAAAAAAATTAACTCCCACCCCTAGCATTTATTATATAAACTAAATCAATTTTGATTTAGGTACCAGAAGATGGCAGCAAGCTGCCGAAACCGGTCGTCTTAAAACACAAGTGGAAGCACACTAAATATATGATAGTAAAGAAATTATGTATCAATTTTATTTTGTTTTCATAATTTAACACTGTTTATTCGATTTTTGGATTAAACAGTGGAATATAAAATGTTCATTGACGCAAGTTAAGAACGTATAAATACGACCTGTCAAGACAGATGACCGATTATAGTATGCGTGTATATACTGACGCCTATAGCAACTTAAACGAAAGCGAAGTGGATGCGAAACTCTATTTAATCTCGAAACTCTGTACATGTTTTTTTTTATAAAATCTGTCTTAATGTTGCGGACGTTTGGCGAACTGAACTCGGGCCGCTTTCAAATCAAATTTTAATTTATGTCATCTTGTAGGGAATTTTGATCGATATCTATAACATATATGGATTATTTGAAAAACATATCATTATTATTTTTTTTCTGGAACCATGCGATTTCTGATATAGAATGACGAGACAGCATGTGAACAACTGACAGCAAGTATGAACTTGTCTCGCCCCGCCGCGCCGCGGCGCTATAATTTTACGTATGATAAAGGCACCTAGGCAAAATTTATATTACGTTCAAGACAACGAGTACGTATTAATATTTGTCCCTTTTGGTAAAGTGTTAATATTTTCACAGTTCTGATATTATTAAGTTGCGTGCTGCGTTTCCGTCCACAATCGGTATTATTACGTATAAGAAAAGGCCAAACATATAATTTATAATACGTTCAAAACAGCGAGTAAGTATTTGTCACTTTTGATAAAGTTGTAAATATTAGCAAAACAAATTCTACCTTAACACGAATGAAGGTGAGGGCAGTCTTAAACATTTTTTTTTTTGGGGATGAAGGAAGTAATTTTTTGCTTTTTTAAATAATAATTAAATAAAACGATGTTTTTTAACTACTTCCACTTTTGTCTTTATTTAGACAGCGACCGGTTTCGCCAGGCTCGCTGGCATCGACAGACTGGTAACACTATTGTAAACTTAGTCCTTTATATACATACAGATCAGGGGTGGTAAACATGATTCTATACAAAAATAATCTTCAAATATTTATGTAAAATTTTTCTGAATTTAACTATTGGTATTACAGGTATTCTTGGAGGTTCGTGTTTAATACAATGGGTTTTAATTTTTATTATCTCTTACATATTCATATATAATTTTTGAAAAAATGGTAATTTTGTTTAAATTTTTACTGAATTTAAATATTATATGTTATAGTTCTTGGGCAACAAATGATAGTGAGAAACAAGATTGAAGTTAAACTAAGACAAAATAATGTATACATAATATTTAAGAGATTAAATACTTATAGTACTGGAAATAAAAATAAAATTAAGATAAAATAAAATAAAAAGTAATATAGAAGTATTATAATATCACGTTACATCGTGGTCACATCCGCGCCGAAATGGTGTTTTTGTACTGACCTTTTATGTATGGAAACACCGCATAGAAAGTAGAATAAATGCAATTGAAATGAGGTCTCTTAGACGAATGTGTAAAAATTCTGGAGTATCGAATTATATACATGTATAAATATGAAGAAATAATGGTTAAAAAAGTAAATGTTAAAAAAATTAAAGTTGTGAAAAGGAAATTTCAAGGTGGAAATTCATTGTTAATAATGATTTTTTTTTTGTAAAAAATCTTTTTAAAATATGCATTTAGTTAAAATCCACTAATAATTTAGCTCTAAGAAAGACTTTAATATTATTTTATTTAACAACTAAAAAAAAAATACTTGTGTATTTTCCCCCCACCCTTAAGTTTTCTAAAATTAATATAAGGACACACTGTTTGGCGATTAGGTTCAGTTTGAGAATGCCCTCGCAATGTAAAACATATTTGTAACTATTTATATAATTTATTTAAATTAAATCAAAGTTAAACCACTAAACAATCATGTTTACTATAATATTATAAATCCAAAAAACTCCATCAACCATCAATAGGTCGCTTAAACCAAATTACTGTATAAAATTAGATTATTGCTATTATATTGATGTACCTGACATGTTATACGTACCTAATCTATCGCTATTTTATAGTGTAACAATCACACTGCCGTCGCCCGGAATCGAATTTTTGACCTTCGGTATCATAGTAAGAACTCTTACTACCCAGCCACGAAGGTCGTCAAATGTTGGTGCACCAATACATTTATTTATTTATTATTTTTTAAATGTCGGTTATGTGATGTGTCTTATGGTACTGGAAACCATTAAGCTTATTCTATTGATAAATTATTTCCCCATTAAATAATTGATCTAAGTAACCCGGGACTACTTGTTCCCAATCTGGGTAAGGTAGGGTGACAAGGATGAAAAGCGGTCCAATTTCCCGCTCCGTGGCTCTGCAAAGTCCCTCGGGATTCCGATACGCAGCTAAGTGCGCTGTACCCGCTATGGAACTCACGAGTAGGTTGTTCACTAATTCTAGTTATCAGGGTTCCCATTTAAAGGAAGTCATTTCGAAGCGATTTAAATTTTCTCAAATATTTCACTATTGTCACCCAATATAATTAATCACGAATTAATTGAAAATGAAATAGTATTCAATATGTGTATAATAAATTCTATGAACGTTTAATAACATTTTAATGGATGACGTTTCGAAAAATATAAGAAAAAGTAAAATAATATTTTCATCTTCTTCTTCGATGGCCCTACAGCCCACATCGAGCCTTAACCTCCAGTATTCTTCGCCTCCAACTCCTGTCCTCCGTTTTGACCCTCCAATCTGATACTCGAAATAATTTCGCCCCATCTCTCCCAACTTCATCCTCCCACCGCATCCTTGGTCGTCAAATTGGTCTTCTACCACCTGGGTGCCATTCCAGCAATTTTTTTGGGGTTCGCGATGACGGCATCCTTTACACGTGACCGGCCCATCTCAGTATATTCAGTCTGACCTGTGTGAAGAGATTGGGAGCTTTTTAAATATGGTACAGCTCGTCATTATGCCGCACTTTCCAGCCTTCAGCGTCATTCACAGGTAAAATAATATGTTTCTTTTAAATATTTTTTTGAATAAAAAATAAAGTTTTTAAAACACATTTAAATGAGAATATAAAGTGTTGGTGGGTATATTATAGAAGAGACCATATGTTTCTCCTTAATAACGTTTAGCTCAAAGTTATCACTGCAAATAGATCATCTGAAGCAAAGATGGCGGTACATAATAGAGCTCTAGTACCAACCCTTATTTATGATGGTGAAGCTTGGAGCTGGTTAAAAAGAATAACATAAAAAAATGCCGTAGAAATGAGATCACTGAGAAGAATTATCGGGAAAACCATATATAAAAAAGAAAACCAAACGACGAAATAAGGAAAAAAAAATAAGGCAGGGGATTGCATCATAAGTAAAATTTAAAAAAGATCTCTGAGATGATTTGTACAAATGGAACGAATTGATGAGAGAAGAATAGGTAAAATATTGTATACAAACAATGTTAGCGGAAAGAAAAGCCGTGAAAGACCAAGGAAATCATGGCATGCTCAATATCTATCAAATATACAGCCACATTCGAGGTCGTAAAAATTAACTAGCGTGGATGTTACTATGTTTAAATGTAGAGGAAGTTCGTGAGGTATGTCAGGAGAGAGCAGTATGGCGGTCCATTCTTTCTTCGTACCTGTGGGAAACGGCGTGATGATTAGTTAGTTAGTTTGTTGTTTTATCAAAAGATATTAATTAATGCTTAGCAATACGAAACATGTCACCACTATATTTCAACGACCCATCCGCACCCCCTTTTCCACTACATCCCTTTTTGGTATCATAACCTAATTACCGCATCGGTTCCTACCCAATACCTTCGGGTCAAAGTCAAAGCCATCGCCGCTCTGCTCAGTTTTACCCAGGATCAAAGCCACGCTTAAGGCCGAGTGTGCCTACCTTTGACCCCTTCACACATATTTTTCACCATCGGTTCATTATCACCACCACCTATTTTTATCTCCAAGAAACCTCGTTTCACTATAATGAATATTCCATAAATGCTAGATGCAATCGTTTCCAAGACGCGAAATTCCATTATGAATTAATGAAATAAAACAATCTGTCTAAGTCAAAATGTCACAATTTTTTTATAAGATTTTAAGAAAAATCCTTTTCATTTATCTTCGGCTACAATTTTTTTTATCATCGTCCGATATCGGTCGCCATTGGCAGTGAGCGCGGTCCTTGCACATTTTCGAAGAAATAAGGGCCGATGAGACCGCCGGGCCAAAATCGCCAAACAATATATTTTTCGGAGTAAAGAGGCACCTGATGAATTTCCAGTGAATTTTCGTTGATCCAAGTCCGGCAATTTTGTTTATTTACGAAATCATTCAACCAGAAATAAGCTTCATCACTGAAGATGATTTTTTTTTTCGAAAACAAGTTTTTTTTCAGTCGCCAAATGCTTTAAAGTCTTAGCTTTTGAGTTAATTGAACTTTGTACGGATGAAAACCCAAATCTCGACGCAAAATCCGATAAAGTTGATGTCGCAGAAAGACCCAGCTCTTGCGCACGACGCGCGACGCTGAATAAACTGTGTGGGGTTTCGGTAACGAAATTCTTCAACAATCTTTTGTTTCTTCGACGAACAGACACTTTTTCATCGACCGACGAATGATTACAAACGGATCCGTTTGTATCAAATTTATTAATAAAATGACATATTATGGACTCTGCAGGACAGCCATGAATGTCTTAAATTGGACGCAACGCATGGTAAGTTTAATAATAAATTTTAACGATTTTGACGCGTTGTTGAAGTGTGTAGGGTTTATTATAAAATGTCAAGACTTAATAAGTATTCTAGTTAAATTTGACAACTATCGCTTTACCAAAATGGTCGCTATACGCTGTCAAAGTTTGATCGTCTCTATTGAAAAACCTTATACAATGTATTTCCTTTGATGTTGATTGATATGATTTCCTTCCACACTTTACAATGATTTGGCTCACGCTGTAATTACGTAAAGAGCTTTTTAACAAAATCATAATAATACTAATAATAATAATCCCATTCTGGGTGGTGAAGGTTCTGATATCGTCTCCAGAGTAGGTGACAAACGTGTCGCAGATTTTAAAGTCTTAACACATTTCTAAGTTTTTACATCTCTATCATCAGGTGATTGATATAAACATCAAACATCAATGTACATCTTTCTTCTGATGATGAAATTGTAAAATATTACAAACATGTTTAGAAAAGTAAACTAAAATAAAAAAAAAGTATTTCAATTCATACATATAGGTAGCGCACTTTTTCTCATTCAAACAATGTTAATATGTTGTTTTATTACATTATTCAAGAAACAACGAATGAAAACGTAACGAACGAGGTTTTTAAAAAAAGACCCTCAACCTCTCTCTTGAAAAACATAATTCAAGAATAATTTATTTCAGTCAAAATTTATGAAATTACTTCCTTACCAATATGGAAACCAATATTAAGTAGAAATTGTGATGAAAAATGTTATTTTTAACATCAATCAACGATCGAGCATAATTTATAATACATAATTTTATATATTGAATGCAGTGTGAATAAAAGTGTTATGAACAAAACCTTGAATGGGTCAAGATTGTTTGGAGATATGGAAAGAATGAACGAAGAAAGAATGATATAGAAAATATATGTAAAAGACGTAAACGGAACAAGAAAAATCGGAAAAGCTAGGAAAACGTGACACGATCAAATAAATCAAAAGATGAATGTCGGTCGGAGAAATCAACGTGCGTACATAACACGCTGTAAAATGTTGAAGACGCGAGATAAGTGTGGTAAGAAAGAACAGTGTGGCGATCCATTATTTCTGCTTACCTCCACCTTCGTGAGATGTGATGATTAGTCAGTTAATTAAAATGTTAAATTAAATAATAATATATTTGTAACACATATTTTATTCCACTAGCTCTTCTTGTTTTGATCCGTATCGTTAGCTCGCTGCTATTTTCTATGATAATAATAATAATAATAATTATTATTATTTAAAATTAACTTCCACAAATAAATATAAATATACAATAATAAAAAATACATATATTTTTATCAGTTAGTTAACGTTTCAATAAAACTATTCAATTTGTTTTTGCATCTTCTTTGGTATCTTACAATTTTATTTTAAATATTGTAACAATTTGAGTAATCTAGGTATAGACACTAGACATTTTATTATTGGGTATGTAATTGTTTTTTTTATCTATCTTTTTCTTACTCCTATCTAGAAAAATCATATTAATGTGGAAACCTAACGTACAAAAATAGTAAGAAAATATAGTAATTTCATTTTAAATAATAATTAAATAAAACGATGTTTCATTTCATTTGTCTTTTTTTATATACTTTGTATATACAACACTTATATTAAAAAAATAAAATTATATAGACATGTTTCGGACAAACAGTAAAGACTTCTTAGTAAAGATACAATTTTAAAAATATTATAAAATTGTTTACATGATGTTTATATATAACATTTGTCAGATCATGTAAACAATTTTATAATATTTAAAAAAAATGTATCCTAAGTGTATCTCTATAAGAAGGACTGTTTGTCCGAAACATGTCTATTTAATTTAATTTTTTTAATATGAGTGTTGTATATACAAAGTGTGTAAAAAAGGAAAAATATAAATAAACCATCACAACAACACGAAGTATGGCGTTTATAGAAGAAAATATATTTTTTCGTTTAGAATACTTTCTGAATTCCCGATGACACTGGTGGAAAAAAACTACATAAATTAGGAATAAAATTTAAATACAGTTTTTTCAAAAAACATTGCGATACCCTTGTAACGTTTGACCCCTGTCAAAGCTGTATTCTTGAACTCTGAGGGGAACCGGAGATCGCAAAAGTCTCGGCCTCTCGCCTTGGTGGGACTGATGCGTCACACGGATGCTGAAGGCGATGATGTTTTCTCATAAGATGAAGGTAGACAAATAGATTTAACGACTTGCTAACAGTGTGTATCATGAAGTTCGCTGTAAAGAATTGCCATACCTTCGATTACCTGCGAATAATACTTTTTTAAATGTGTTATACACATGTTGAGAATCCTTTACCCTTTTTAACGTTTTTTAACCTCCATTTGCTGGTATTAGTAGTTTAAAATAAATGGTCTGCGTTGAGACACATTTACAGATTATCCTCGTTTTCTACGTTGAAGATTTTCTACCCTTCAAAAATTTGGTTCACTATACAATCGTCATAAGTAATAAGTTTAAACATAAAATGTGCATTTTTTTTATCACACACGTGTATATCATGTGTATTTTAAATGACTATTTTTTAAATAAAGCAGGTCATATAATAAAATTTATCTACATAATTTGTTTTTTAGCTATTATATTGATTCTCATGACGTGTAATAAGGACAATATGACAATCACAGAACGGGAATTGAACCCATGACCTTTGGTATGGTATTAATAGCTCTTGCCGCTCTGTTACGATGGTCGTGCTTTCGGAGAGAATCAAAGTATTTTTTTAAATATTATCGCACTCTTTCTTGACGATATCTGTATTATGATAACTCAAATTTCAGTACTAAGAAACTAACTAAAGAGGATTTTAAGACACATGAACATATGAACAGCAAATGTAGTATGCCTAATTGCTAAACCATTTTTTTGCACTGCAAATGTAGCTTGCCGCCCAAAAAGGGTTAATCCTATTAATTTGAAAACCTAATATTCAACACTCTACTCTTATTGTCAACTTAACTCCACCATTTTGTTGAGTAAAAAAAATTATATCAGTACATATTTACAAAAATGTTATATTTAATAACATGAATTTGCATCAAATAGCACGTGAACATTTTATTTAATATATAACTAACTAACTAACTAACCATCACGCCGTTTCACCGAAGGGATAGGTAGAAAGAATGGACTGCCACACTTTTTTTCTGACATATTTCTCTCGCTTCCTCAACATTCATTCATCGTGACATGCACGCGCGTCGATTTCTCTGACTCCTCACATGGCCGACATTCAATATTTGATTTATTTTATCGTGCCACGTTTGTTTTACATATATGTTTTTATAAATATAAATTAAATAAAACAATTTTGGTACTTGTATATTTGAAATATTGATACTGAATTTTTAGTTTTGACACATTGATTGAAGGTAAAATGATATTTTATTTATGAAGTAAAAACACTCCAGTACTCTAATACTTCAGATAAGAATTAATAAAACACCATTTTCCACTTAAGACTAAAAAGCTTTGCGGGAACATTATTATAAAACCGGCAACAAAAGTTTCGTAGTAATCTATTTATGTTGTGAAATTTGCTAATTAATAATGTCTCATGAGTTGAGTGCGACGTATTATATTTTACTACGAGTATCGCAGATGCGTGGTATACCATTGTATCGCATTGGGAGTAAAATGTCTATAAGTATAATAATAAAATACAAGATAAGCCACATGCTTTTTGGGTTAATGATTCAATTATACATTTTCTTTACCCACCCATGTTAGTATAGGTAGTATATGACATTTCATTAAAAAATAATTAAAATACCCAATTATAAAAAAAAATCTTAAAAACATGTGTTAATTTTTTTTAGTTATATTTGCCATTAACAAAATGAACCATAAGAATAAGTGAAATAAAACTTAATAATAATTATAAATTAAAAACATTTTTATTTTTATTCCAGTATTAAGAATGAATCCCTACCGATAAATAATAATAAACAACATATAATTAACACAAAAAATATTTTTTTTCTCGGGTTGAATTAAAACCACAACCATCAATTCACATTGAAATTAAATATAATTTTTTTGTGTTATCGCATACGATATAAGTGCAATAATTCCATAATATGGTAGATTTTATTATAAAATTATAGAATAATGAGGAACATGTCAGTTAGAAATAAAGGAAGGCATAATAAAACTTAGCACGATCAAATCAATGTAATATTAAATGTCGGTCACGTGAGGAGTTTAAGAAACCGCCGTGCTTGCATGACACCATGTTTGAATGTAGAGAAATCGAATGATATATATCCGGAAAGAACAGTGTGTCCATTATTTCTGCCTACCCCTTTGGAGAGACGGCGTGATGGTTAGTTAGTTAGTAAGTTTTATTTGATGTCATGTTTCGCCTTATTTGCGCGTTACTAAGTGTTATCTTTTTAATAGAGATTTACTTTGAAAAGCACTGCTTCACCGGCGTCGCTGTAAGTTCGTGACGAGTTTAAGTAGAGACGAGAGAAGGAAACAAGAAGATGGACGGAATTGGATGCGGTTAAGGTGAGAAAGCGGTTAGAGATATGTAGCTAATGCAGAAGCACAGTGAACAAGAAAATCGAATTTACTCACGTTACATTTTATTTATATAGTCCCAAAACCTTGATATATTATACTATTTTTTTAGTTATGTTAATAGAATCGGAGTCTTTTTTTTGTCTTTTGAACAAAACTCATTCCGAATCAGATCATCAGATTCCGAAGACACCCGAGCGCGTAGCCGAGCCGTTAAAACTCTCCCTCGAGCGAACCAGCCGCTACCGATATCATCCCCTAATGAATAGTTTCCGATTTATCCAGTAGAGGCGCTAATGTATGAAGGATGACTCCCGCGATCACCGATGAGGCGCTGCCCGCCCGCATAGTAGTTCACCTTTAACCCGATTTGGCGCTGACCCCAACAAGATTAGTTCATATTCAACTCGATTTGGCGCTGATACCATAAATATTAGTCCCAAAGTTTATCCCCAGAGCGGCGCTGCTATCATCAGATTAGCTCCAAGGATGACCCCCAGGGCGGCGCTGCCATCGTCATCAGCAGATTGGAGGGGACGAAGATCCAGAGCTCCAGAAGCCCTTTATAAGCCATACTAGGGCAGCCCGAAGCCACAGTTGGGGACGAGCCCCAGCACCGGGCGGAAGAAACCTGAAGAGAGGCCTCTCGCATTCGTAATAATGCCAAACCTCCAAAGGAAGAACCGTGAAACCAACCTGAAGAGAGATCTCTGGCGCTCCGTAGTAGCGTAACGTCTCCAAGGGAAGACCCGGAAGAACCCGAAGAGAGGCCTCTCGCATTCGTAATAATGCCAAACCTCCAAAGGAAGAACCGTGAAACCAACCTGAAGAGAGATCTCTGGCGCTCCGTAGTAGCGTAACGTCTCCAAGGGAAGACCCGGAAGAACCCGAAGAGAGGCCTCTCGCATTCGTAATAATGCCACATCTCCAAGGGAGAAACCTGAAACCAACCTGAAGAGAGATCTCTGGCGCTCCGTAGTAGCGTAACGTCTCCAAAGGAAGGCACGGAAGGAACCACAGCGTCGGACGGTTCAACCTGAAGAGAGACCTATCGCGCTCCGTTGTAGTGCGACGTCTCCAAGAAAGGACCCGAGAAGAGGAACCTATAGAGATAATTGTATTCTCGTAAGGTAGAACAGGGAGGGACCCCTGGTATTTGAATACGAAGTTTCCCTTGGCCTGAGCTACGTCCATTGCGAGCGCCAAGTAAATCGACAGTATAGGAAGCAGATAGCCCTTATCGCCACCCTTCGGTGATAACACTGCGAGGTAATATTCCTCCTCGGAATACCCCACCGCGCAATACGCTACCCCGTTCCTGAGAGGACTTGCGGCTCTTCGACGCCGGGGACAAATACGAGAACCGGACCACCCGCCTTCGTCCTATGTTAAAATGAACCTTTTGCCGGCCTCTATCCAGTAAGCCGATGTCCCGTAATGTCTTGTCGCTGACGGATTGAGTCAGTTTTCTGTGTCAGTTATAGAAAGACGACACAAGTTATGTTAATGTTTCCCGACTGTAATACATGTATTTTGTTTTGTCACGATTGCACTAAATGTAGAATGAACCCACAATAAACATCTTAACCAACCCTTGGTTTTATTATCGAAGATCATTCCTTCGCACCCAATTGTACGGGTGGCTTCCCACAAGGAGCAAAAAGTACTACAGTATTAATTTTAACTTGAGCCATGAAAACAACATAAATAATTTGAGCCATGAGTTCGGTGAATTTTTCAAAAACTGACTGAGATGTGTCATTTATCTAGTCTCCTTGATATTTATGTATCGACATATCCATGTATCGTCCCCTTTACCACGGTAAAATTATCCAGCGCCCCCCCCCCTACAAAATGCGAAATTCTAAATTTACATTTTTCTCCACGTATGTATTTTATACAATCGATTTTCTACTTTAAAAATAAATAAAATAGGAGACAAAAAAAGATAATAATTAAAATCTTCATAGATGGCACATTGAAACTGACATGTGAAATCTGGCATAAGACTTTAACATATATACAACTTCCAAAAATTTGTCATAAATGGTCAAAAGCCGCCAGGACGGACTTCTAACAATACGTTAATAGGCGAGAGCCTTCATTCCATTGTGCAATCAAATCTACATAGATGGCCAACTAAAACTGACACGTGAAGATAGATATGGATTTGAAGTATATATACATCTTCCAAAATTTGTCATGCATGATCATAATAACAAAGTTGGAATGGGGAATGTTGTAATTACATGAAGCGTGCGCTTAACCCAACCAATGATAGGTCATAGGTCCTGTAAACACCTTGATCATCCATATTCAGTTTCCAGTTTGCGTCTTCGTCTCTATTGAGATACAATTAAAATTTGAATTAACCACCCTTTGGTGAAAATCCAGGGTTTCATATACAAGTATAAGTATACATTCACAAATATTTTTAATTGTACTTCTTTAGTGAATTACACTTAAACACATCACTTAAAATAATTCAAATAATTATGGGATGACACAAAATATATGTTGCTTTGAAATATGGTGAGTATGAAAATTATCCGCTTATCTATTATTTATAACTAAACAACCCCCCTTCTTTACGACCTGTAATTAAATTTATTGATTGTTAATTTAACAATTATGTCAATCTCCTTTATGAATACAAAATATTGAGGAAAACTTACAATTTCTGGAGGTTTTATATTTAAATATAAATTTAAAGCAAAACTCTAATATAATTTTTGTTCACGCAGCTTCACTTACGAGCTGAGTTTTTAGTTTGTTTTGTTATCTTGATGAAGCTCGGCTTGGAACAAAACCTGTCAGTAGTTTAAAAATTTAAATAAATAGGTATTAAAATAAAACACTAATTGTTTAATTTGTTTCTTAAAAATATCACACTACAGATTAAGTACTTTAAACAAAAGAAAACCTTTTAGTTTTGATTCACTAATTCCATATTTGTATTCGATCAGATTTACTAACCTGCTGTCACCTAGATTTTATATCATTCGATATTTTAATTTGATCGCTAAATCCATAAATTTAAAAAATATTAACCTTATTTGATGGATATAAAATTTTTGGCAGAAAGTAACATTTGTGTGTATAAGTATATTGAATGTTTATAATTCAAATAACCCCATTCTTTAAAATGAGTGCAGACAATAATGGACTTCAACACATAACCAGACAGGAAAGTACCAGACGGATTTCCAGAATATTTAAATGGAGGCCATGGACAAAGAAAATGAGTGCCGGAAGGCCACCTATAAGATGGACTGGCTACATATACCCAAATAGCTGGAACGACCTGGATGCGGAAGAGACATGACGGGTACGAGTGGAGAAAAATGAAAGAGGCCCTATATCCAGCAGTGGAGGAAAGAAGGCTATAGAATAAAAATATGAAGACTATAATAGGTAGCTAAGCTTACATATGATAACGTGTGTTTAGCTAGCAATGGAAAGACCCATGTTGGGCTTCAGCTAATAATTAAAAATGAGGAGATAAGACGTCGAACAAAGGTTACCGATATCGCAGAAAGAATAGCAAATCTAAAATGACAGTGGGTGGGGCATGTGGCGAGACAGATTGAGCTCAGGTGGTCACCTAGAATCTTTAAGTTGAGGCTTAAGAATAACAGAAGAGGCATAGGAAGGCCAGAAAAAATGTGGACGGATGATATTATGCAACTTGTGAGGTAGGTGGCAACAGATAGCCCAACTTGTACTGCCCAAGATAGAAAATGTTGGATGAGTTTATTAGTCTTAATCCAGCAGTGGAGAAAAATTGTCTGAAAAGAAGAAAAAGACAATAGCTAAAATCTTTTGAAAGTTTCTTCTTCTTTATATAGATTTTGCGATATGTTAAGAAATTATATCACATTTGGCCCTGTTGCAAAGACTTTCAAAAATCTTTTCATCTCTTTAGTGGTCTTATTTGTCGACGGCCCTCTCTTGGATATTGGGAATCCTTTCTTGGTCCATCCACTCCATGTGGTCCTTTTGGAATGGTCTTCTCTAATGACATTATTATTATTTTGTTGAATCGCTATTTACATCATGACAGCATGAGAAAAATCGATGTAAAGGGTATTATAGCTATTATAGTGATTATCGTGACAAGTGTGATAGGAAGCTTAGCTAATCTATCGCCATTTTATTGTCACGTGAATTCTACACCAGACCAGTGTGACAATCACACTGCCATCGCCGGGAATCGAACCCGGAACCTTCGGGGCGGCAGTCAATGCACTTACCACTCTGCCACGAAGGAAGACATCTCACTATGTCATAAATTTTACAGGTTCTATGCATATCTTCTAAGTATTCTTTCTCTAAGCGTTCTCAAGCATTTACCAATAATAGGTATAATACGACTATCCACGATACGTATTGGTAAATGAAAATTGATAGAAATAGAGAAATAGATAAAGAGTAAAACTTTACAAAGTGGTAAATCTTTATAGAGACTCTTGAAGTTTTTTAGACATCTTCGGACTTGAGACAATTTACAGTAGAGAGGCGGTACACTCCGCGTGTAACAATCATTTCAAAGTGTAGAAAAACAATTATTGCACACTTGAAAGAAATCTTATATTGGATTTCTTGGAATAAGTGGCTATGGGATATCGGTTGTTTAAAATATTTATTTATTTGATTTTTTCGGAAACATTATATATATATATATATATATATATATATATATATATATATAGATATATATACATATATATATATATATATATGCTATATACATATATATATATATATATATATATATATATATATATATATATATACTATATATATATATATGTAACTATACTATATATATATATATATATATTACATACACTATATATATATATATATATATATATATATATATATATATATATATATTATAGGAGGGTGTCCCTTATTTTTCAAAGTTTTAATTTTACAATGCATAGGCTATTGTTTTATTCATTTGGGCCTAAAACATCTGAAAACAATTTTTTTCCTTATTCAGAACAGTGTAACCCGTGCCGACTTGCGCGCAAAGATGTCCCATACAAATTGCGCCATGGGAGCGGCGCGTTGTCGTTGTTATTATCATTTAGTTTAGGCTTGTCGGGTAGTAAGCACGGATTGTTTTATATTTCGAAGATGTCAGTGGATTTAAGAAGCAATTACAAAAGTTTTTTCTTGGTTGATGAAGTAAATCACCAAATAACGGGTGTAAACTACCATCTAATCGTCAAGTTCTCGCAGTTCTGTTTTTCAACATACGTAAAGTTAATTTGACTGTTAATGAAAGCCCAAATCTTGTCATTCTGGAGTGCAATATATTCTGAAAAAAGGCTAGAATACCTACCAGAGCTGTTCTTAATTAAGTTAAAAAGTTAGTGGATCTTTATCAGGTCTGACGAGAAATGAAAAAAATAGCAAGAAGATTCAGGACTTTCGCGAAGACAACTTTTAACTTGAAATACATAATTTATTCAATATCGCACAAGCCGATGATCTTGAATGTGCCGTGATACGACAGCATCTTATTCAGGATGCTTGAACGGAGCTTGTGTGCAAAAACTAGAAAGAGATTTGTTACTCTTTGCTTGCCGCCATCATATATTGGAACTGATGCTCAAAAGTGCGATTGAATCGCAAAATCGATTGTACGAGATGATTGTAGCGGACTCATTGAGCTTGCTATTGTTTTTCTGGGTGGAGGCAATGAAAATAAAATAAAAATTAGACCTGCTGGCCCAATGCATCAAGCACGATGGATGGCAAGAGCTATTTACTCCTTAAAAATACGTTTGTTGCAGTCCCAGTTTAAAATGTGCGCTATGGACAAACAAGCTTTACGAGATGTTTGTTTATTTATTGTGTCAATTTATGTGAAGCCATGGCTTAAATGTAGTTTGTCGATAAAAGCTCCGAATCAAGATTTTTTTTTTTCAAAGACCTTAAAAGATTACGAAGAAGTTGACAATTTCTAAAGCGGCTTTAAACAAGTTCAGTCAACATTTGTGGTACTTGTCAGAAGAAATAGCTGTCTTTTTAATTTTTGATGACAACGTTGATAAGCAGACCAAAGGAAACATTGTAGAAAACTTACAAAAATAAAGTATTGGTGATTCGGGAAAGATACATGTTCCATCGAAGGAACAGATGTCTGTCTCTCTATATGGTACGTAAGTATTGTTTAATCTTGTATTTAAATTAGCACTTATTTGTATAATTTATAGGTACTACACGTATTTGTTATCTTGTTTTATGGAAATCTTTGAGTGATTTTGTTTCTGCCAAGAGTAAAGATTTATTTTCACGACTGAAACTTGATAGTAGTTTCCTTCAAGAAATTGTATCTTAATAGAAAGACAGCGCGGCGTTTGTGGAAGCTAAAAATAAGTTTACTAACTAAAAAGCAGTTAATGACACAGCTGAAAGAGCTGTTAATCTAATGACAGACTTTCATGGTTTGACTACTGCATATGAAGAACACAAGTTCATATTATGTTGTGTGCAAGAACATAGAAAAATTTACCCAGACTGTAAAAAAAGAGACTTTGAAGAGATAATACCCAAGTAAATAAATATAAAATTGGATCTTTTTTGATAATTACAAGAAAAGCATTATATTTATATATGTTTTCATCAATTTGTATTTAACATAATGGTTTTAAGTGATCATCTACAACTACATTTAAGAGACACTTAAAGCAGCTATTTTCTAAAACTTTGAGGGCAAGTCGGCACGGGTTAGAATTGACGTAGGAAGTTGAAATTCTGTATTTGGGTAACTAGTAGACTATTGAACACAATTAGGGGGTATGCGTTTCAAAAATCCAAAAAAAAAATTTTTTGCCCATATAAGGGACACCCTAATATATATATAATATATATATATATATAAGATATTTTTTACGAATACTGGATTTCACCCATTGCGGGTTATCAGTTCATGATTTAATTGTTATTTAATTGTTATTGCAATTAAATCATGAACTGATAACCCGCAATGGGTGAAATCCAGTATTCGTATACAAGTATATGTATACATTAAAAAAAATTGTAATCATATCTGGTCTAAAGTTTGGCATATAGATAGGAGTGACATCTCCAGGCGGCTTCTAACAATGCGCTAATGGCGGGGTAGCCTTTCACATTGTGTTAAAAAGATGTTCTGCTGAATGCTTAATAAACATAAATCTCCATAGATGGCGTTAGTATGTAGATTATACATAGATTATTCTTAGAAATTAACATATATAATCAAAATCTTCATAGATGGCGCATTGAAACTGACATGTGAAACTGGTGTAGGACTTTAACATATATACAACTTCCAAAAATTTGTTAGACATGGTCATAAGAAAATGCGGAATGGGGAATGTTGTAATTACATAAAGCGTGCGCTTAACCCAACCAATGACAGGTCATAAGTCCTGTATACACCTTGATCAACCATATTCAGTTTCCAATTTGCATCTTCGTCTTTATTGAGATACAATTAAGAAATAATAAATGCAAATTAAGAAATAAATACTTAATAACCATCCATTTGTGTGTATACTTTTATCAAATAATGCGTTGTCAAACATATAAATAGACGGTTTTAGATGACCTGAATTTTGCCAGAGGGGTTCCATACCTTATTTCGGCTGCCACTGTTAAAAAAATTAATATATTTATTGTAATACCTGTGGTTAAGGCAAGAATACTTAAAAAACGGTGAATTTTTAAACGTGAAAATTTTTCACAATAATAAGGCTATTTCCAGAAAACATTTATTGATAATTCATAAATTTTAAAATGGTTTTAATACGTATTAGGTAATTTTTTCTATGCATATTAAATACAAGTGTGTGATGATTGAATTCAATCGAAGTTTTTTGACTAGAGGTTTTTGTTCTAGTTTTTGATTACATAAGGGGCCTTCGCGGCAGATGGGTAACAGTTCGTGACAGTTTGAAATAAAAAAATGGCAAATTTTGCACGCTCTCTTTAGTCTGGTGGAATTCACGTGACAATGAAAATTGCGATAAACTAGCTACCTATCACATGTCATGATAATCCAAAGCTAAAAAAAAATCCACAGTAATTGGGTTTGAATAACTTGTATACAAAAATACGGAATGCAACGGGAAACTAACACGTCGAAAAGGTCGTTTTGTGGCATCCCGAGAACTAACAAAATATGTTAGACTTTGCTGCAAACCAATCCCTAGGACTGAAACATTAAACAAATTTCCCTTTGAGAGGGTATTGAAATTTTTTTCCTTAATAGATTCATTGATACGAATAAAAACGTCTGTTTTCTAGAAGTTGTATTGTATTTAATGTGAATGACATGTTTCGCCTGTCATTATTAATAATACGTTAAAACGTAGCAAAAATACAAAGTAAAAAGCTAATAAATAAACAAATTCTATCGTGAACAATGATGTAAATCTCCATTTTAAATAATTTATACGAACGAACACGTCTGTTTTTTGGTCTAGAAAATTCTTTTATGTCAAGGCATTATCAAACATTTGATGATGTTTTTCTGCGAAATACTTCATTCTCATAAATTATAATAAAACTTCTGAAAATTGACATTGCCAATCATATTAATTAAGTATTTTTAATTTTTAAGATTGGGCATATTTAACTAATAATCTTTGGAAATTGAAAAATAACGTTGTTTATTATCCACTATCATATTAAATAACACGACATGTTTCGGAGGAGACCTCCATTCCTTTGTTTTGAATCAATATTAAAATGCGTTTTTTTTAAAGACTAACATCAAGGATTTATATCAATGATATTAGAATTTATTTTATAATCTTCAATGTGAGCAGAAAATACCTCATTATTATGAAGAAGGAACCTGGTCATGTCCAGGCTTGAAACCATGCCCCCTGGATCTGGAGCCAAGCGTTCTATCCCCTAGACCACCCGGTTTAATAAGTCTTTCTTCGTTTAGTTTATTGTTATATATTTACACCTGAAGATGGGGGTTTCCTCCGAACCATATCGTGATATTAAATATTTTAGTGGATAATAAACAACGTTATTTTTCAATTTCCAAAGTGTGTTATAGTGGAATTCCACAGTGTTAATGTCTTAACATTCAGTAAATTAATAAAGAATCCGAATGAAAATACTTCCTAAGTGATCTCAATGCACACATTTAGTTAATAATCATAAATTGACAGAGCGTGACACTCTGAGTTTTTTAGTCTATTAGATATTTTGTATTTGAGTCACGCCACGCCCCCGGGACGCAGGATTTATGCGCCCGTCACAAAATGTCCCCAAATACAGATTTCTGTACTCACCCGCTAGTAATGTGCGTCAAACGTCAGTTCGCATGCCTCGCTATGCATATCACACAGCAAAACCAGCAAAAAATAACAAACTGGAACGTGAAGCACTTACGAAATTCGTAAAAGTATTAAACAATAAAGAGAAAGCAGTAATTGTATGTGCCACTGATACAAAAACTTATGTGAGTATATTAGGGTGTCCCTTATTTTTCAAAGTTTTAATTTTACAATGCATAGGCTATTGTTTTACATCCGCCTAAAACATCCGAAAACATTTTTTTTCCTTATTCGGAACAGTGTAACCCGTGCCGACTTGGGCGCAAAGATGTCCCATACAAAGTGCGTCACAGGAGCGGCGCGTTGTCGTTGATGTTATCATTTAGTCTTGGCTGGTCGGGTAGTAAGCACGGTTTGTTTTATATTTCAAAGATGTCAGTGGAACTAAGAAGCAATTACAAAAGTATTTTCTTAGTTGGTGAAGTAAATCACTAAATAACAGGTGTAAACTACCATCTAATCGTCAAGTTCTCGCAGTTCTATTTTTCAACATACGTGAAGTCAATTTGGCTGTCAATGAAAGCGCAAATCTTGTCATTCTGGAGTGCAATATATTCTGAAAAAAGGCTCGAATACCTACCAGAGCTGTTTTTAATTATGTTAAGAAGTTAGTGGATCTTTATCAGGTCTGACGAGAACTGCAAAAAATAGCAAGAAGATTCAGGACTTACATAGGCCCCGCGAAGAGAATTTTCAACTTGAATTAGATAATTTATTTGATATCGCACACGCCAATGCTCTTGAATGTACTGGAATACGACAGCATCTTATACAGGATGCTTGCACTGAGCTTGTGTGCAAAAACTAGAAAGATATTTGTTATTCTTTGCTTGCCGCCATCATATATACGAACTGATGCTCAAAAATGCGTTTTAATCACAAAATCGATTGTACGAGACGATAATAGCAAACTCAATGAGCTTGCTACTGTTTTTCTGGGTGGAAGCAATGAAAATAAAATAAAAATCAGACCTGCTGGCCCAATGCATCAAGTACGACGGATGGCAAGAGCTATTTACTCCTTAAAAACACGTTTACTGCAGTTCCAGTTTAAAATGTGCGCTAAGGACAAACAAGCTTTACGAGATGTTTGTTTATTTATTGTGGCAGTTTATGTGAAGCCCTGGGTTGAATGTAGTTTGGCGGTAAAAGCTCCGAATCAAGATTTTTGTTTTTTAAAGACCTTAAAATATTACGAAGAAGTTGACAATTTCCAAAGCGGCTTTAAACAAGTTTAGTCAACATTTGTGGTACTTGTCAGAGGAAATAGCCGTCCTTTTAATGTTTGATGTCAACGTTGATGAGCAAACCAAAGGAAACATTGTAGAAAACTTACAATAAGAAAGTTTTGGTGATTCGGGAAAGAGATATGTTCCATCAAAGGAACAGATGTCTGGCTTTCTATATGGTACGTAAAAAGTGTTTAATCTTGTATTTATTTTAGAACTTATTAGTTTTATTTATAAGTACTATAAGTATTTGTTATCTGGTTTTATGGAAATCTTTGGGTGATTTTGTTTTTGTCAAGAGTAAAGATTTATTTTCACAACTGAAATATGATAGTAGTTTCCTTTAAGAAATTGTATCTTCATAGAAAGACAGCGCGGCGTTTGTGGAAACTAAAAATAAGGTTACTAGCTTATAAGCAGTTAATGACACAGCTGTAAGAGCTGTTAATCTAATGACAGACTTTCATGGTTTGACTGCCGCAGATGAAGAACAAAAGCAGTTCATCTTATGGAGCGTGCAAGAACATAGAAAAATTTACCCAGACTGTAAAAAAATAGATTTTGAAGAGTAAATATCCAAATAAGTAAATATAAATTTGGATCTGTTTTGATAATAACAAAAAAAACATATTATAAATATATGTTTTCATTAATATTTATCTAGCAAAATGGTTTTAAGTGATCATCTACACCTACATTTAAGAGACACCTAAGGCAGCTATTTTCTAAAACTTTGAGGCCAAGTCGGCACGGGTTAGAATAAACGTAGGAAGTTAAAATTCTGTATTTGGGTAACTAGTAGACTATTAAACACAATTAGGGTGTATGCGTTTCAATAATCCAAAAAAAATATTTTTTGCCAATATAAAGGACACCCTAGAGTATATGTACAATAATAAAATATATAATAGGCTATCCATTGCTTGAAACTGTTGCAAGATACATCGGGGCCCTTTTGTTAGTCTCATTTTTGTACTGATACGACCCAAAGTTAAAACTAACCAACAAACAAATAATTAATTCGAATGCAAAAACGTCTGTTTTCTAGAAGTTTTATAATATGATATGGGAATATCTGAGAAAGGCGAAACACGTCATTCCCATCAAATATAATAAAACTTCTTAAAAATATACTTCTCATTCGTAATTTTTTTAAATATAGAATTGTTCAAGAAACAATAAATATCCGATTAACCTTCACGTTTCTGGAGGAGTCGGCAAAGAGGATGAACCGCCATACTGCTCTATTACGTACCTCTGGAGCTTTTTCTGTATTCATAAAATTTGTATAGATTTTTCCAACTCGAATATGATCATAGAGTGTTTTTCATTCTGTACTTCCATTTTTTATTTACACTGCTTGTATTCTATTCTTATCTCATCGTTTATTTTGATTGATTATTGTTTTTGTCGTTTTTATTATGTTTGTATGAATTTATATGTATTGATGTGTGTGTAGGGGAGCACGGGTAGGAGTGAACCACTTTTTTTTAAAACCGTTGTTCTGGGGAAAGGAAACAAGATAAACCAGCAGAGTAAGCTCCCTATGTTAGCTACGTTTATTGTTTATGTGATGGTAATAAAACAAATTTGATAATATGTTTAAGTTCTTTATAATTTGAGTAAATACAGCAAGACACCTACTGGCTCACTTCTACCCGTGTACGGGTAGGATTGAACCAAGTAGTGGCTTGAGTTGAACCATTTACATGATGGTGTTATTATTAAAACAAAACCAGCTAAAAGTATAACAATGTTTAGCCTAAATATTTATTTCACTCAAGGTAATATAAAAATAATGTAATCAAAGTAAAAATGAAGAGAAATAAGTATTTAAATATTATAACAAATTAATGAAGGTAATAAAAAAAAGACAAAAAATCAACAACGTTAATACAATCAAATTGAACTGGAAATTTGTAATGGCAGTGTTGTCTTTTCGTTGTGCCTGAATACCTTGGCTGGGAAAGTGACAATCTAACATCATTTAGAGCTACCGTAGAAATATCAGGAATGTCTGGCATCATAAAAATACCCTTTTTACGCAGAAAACTAATGGTAATCTCTTGTGTTACATTATCAAAACTTAAAACCTTCCCAACATAATATATATCAGACTTTTTAGCAATAGTAAATTTAACTAAGACAAAGCTCCCTTCACCAGGATCTCCATTGAAATCATTATGTAAATCGTCCTCTTGAATAATTAAGTCTTCAAATTCACAATCTGAATCTGATGAATCCTGTAATATTGGTTCTTCTTCTGATTCATCTTCGCTGATCATCAAGTCTTGATGAATATTTCTGGGTTTTTTAGCCAGCTTTTCATTACATGACCTGTTCATAATTTCCTCCTTTCTCAGGATTATCCGTAGCAATCATTGATCGACCTTTTTTCCTTCCCTTTCTCATGTCACTCCTTATTCCTGCCTTTGAAATTCTGAGGGCTAACAAATATACCAGATGATGACGGCTGATCAGCTATGATAACAATGTCGTTTTGTCCGACAGCTTGAGAAGACGAAATGATGTGATGAGTTGGACTCTTCTATATGCATAGCTCTGTCTGTAACAGTTCACAAGAAATCTACTTCTGTAAACTCTTTCCTGCCTTTATTAAATTCAGTGCATTTTTCATTTCAGTTTCGGTAGTCCTTGCATTTTCTGTTTTTCTTTTATGTATTCGAGGCATTGTTGTTACCTGCACACAAAGGAGAAATAATAAAATAAATATTTTAGATTAAAGTGACTGCGTGGTAGGAATGAACCATGGTTCAATCCTCCCCAATCGAAGTTGGTTCAGTCCTCCCCAAGCACCCAAAATAAGTTAAATAATTTCCAAAAAAATATATATGTGTAATATGCACCACAAACACACAGTTCTAGGTACTATATAATTTAGTACTTACTTTTGGGTCACTTTCCGTTGTTTAGAACTAAACAGCAAGGTGTCAAACCCTTCATAAAAAGTTCGTAAATTTTACTTTAGCGTCGAAAAGCGCGAGCGATACTGTCAGCAGGTGAACCCGTGATGAGATTCAGGTGGCAACTGGATGTGCTGGACGAGCACGAGTATGCGACACGTTGGTCAAGTTTGAACATGTTTCGAATTGTGTTTCACAGTAATATGGTAAATGGTTCACTCCTCCCCGTGGCTCACTTCTACCCGTGTTCCCCTACTCGTATGTATCTAGGTATACAAACAAACAAACAAACAAACCATCACGCCGTTTCCCCGCAGGGGTAGGCAGAGAGAATGGACCGCCACACTACTCTATCCTGGCAAACCTCTCTAGCTTCCTCCACATTCATACAACGAGTTGTACACGCACGTCGATTCCTCCGACTTCTAACATGACCAACCTTTAAAATTTGATTAATTTGGTCATGCCATGTTTTCCTCGGTCTGCCTCGACTTCGTACCCCATTTACATCATTAAAGTATACTTTTTTAATCATTATTTTTCCATCCATGCGTTCCATATGTCCGAACCAGCGCAGCGATCCTTTCATAATTTTGTTCATAATACCTTCTTTCGCTCTACATTCCTTTCTTATATCAGCATTTGAGATTCTGTCGTATATCGTTCAACCACACATACGTCTTAGGGACCTCATCTCTACCGCATTTATTCTACTCTCATCCTTCTTCTGCCAGTTCCATGCTTCGCTTCCATACATCTAGGTATATATTATTAAATATTTATATAAGGTATGTGGTAGCATGTAATTTGCTTTCCTGAATAATTTATTTCCTCTACTTATGGATCGCTGCCTGTTACTCGAAATTAATTCATTAATTTTTTTTTTGCAACCTTTGTCTTTTTCTTTATATTGCACTTCATAATTAGCCTCACGCGACTCGTGCCCGTGGAAGATCTCCTAGAAGAAAGAATGACAGCTAAGAATCGACATCCTAGGAAGTGGAACCTTCTGGAGAACAGACCACATACAGTCTACAGCAAGGAAGAAGAATATATAATACATAATAACTTTTTTTTTTAATGTACCTATACAAATACTTGTATACGAATACTGGATTTCACCCATTGCGGGTTATCAATTCAATAATTAATTTTATCTCAATTAGACTCAATTAATTAATTGAGATACAATTAATTATTGAATTGATAACCCGCAACCTGGAGAAGGCTTTCGACAGGGTGGAATGGAGGAAGCTCTTCGAGATCTTGAAAAAAATTGATATTAAATATAGAGATAGACAAATAATCCAGGCGCTATACAAGAATGAGGCCGCCATAATCAGATGTGACGAGGGTACAAAGGAAGCCAGTATAAGACAAGGGGTAAGACAGGGATGCTCTCTGTCACCTGCTCTTTTTAACGTTTACATACAGAATGCGATTGACGACTTGAGAGAGAGAATGAGTCACAGAGAAGGTGTAAGGATACACGGGCAAAAGATAGACATGATAAGTTTGCTGACGATATTGCTATGGTTGCTGAAAGTGAGGAGGAACTGCAGGAGGCCTTAGATACTTTGCAAGACATTCTTCAAGATAGCTACAACATGAAGATAAATAAGGACAAAACAAAGCTGCTGACTGTAGGCCGAACGCAACATCAGATGAGAGTAGTGATGTCAGGAGTTCCACTAAAGAACACCAAGGAGTTTGTCTACCTCGGGAGCAAAATAACATGGGACGGTCGGTCTAAGAGCGAGGTCGACAGCCGTATACATCAGGCTAGGCTTGCATTTAATAAAAGGTCGAAAATAATAGAATCAAATAATATAGACCTAAAACTGAGAATACTCCTCATCAAGACCTATGTATGGAGTGTCTTGATGTACGGCTGCGAGACATGGTGCCTATCCGAAGGGGATGAACGGAGACTGGAGGATTTTGAGATGTGGTCCTATAGAAGACTCTTTGGAATTTCCTGGAGAGATCACATCGCGAATGGGGAGGTTCTTCAAGGAATCGAAGGAGGAAGGCACCTGCTCAGGACCTTGTCCGAAAGGCGTGCAGGATGGATCGGCCATGTAATACGTCAAGAAGGTCTCTTGCATGCCATAATGGAGGGTATGATCGAGGGGACAAACTCTAGGGGACGCCCACGCCGAGAGTACCTGGAGGACCTGTTGGTGGACGTACGCTGCTCATCATATGCAGATCTCAAAAGAGCCGCACAAGACAGGGAAAAATGGAAGAGAATAATGGAGGAAATTGCTGCAAACCAATCCCAGGATTGAAACCAGAGAAGAGAACCCGCAATGGGTGAAATCCAGTATTCGTGTACAAGTATTTGTATACATTCAAAAAAAATTTGTAAACATAACTGGTCCAAGTTTGGCATATAGATAGGAGTGACATCTCCAGGCGGCTTCTAACAATGCGCTAATGACGATAGCCTTTCACATTGTGTTAAAAAGATGTTCGGCTTAATGCTTAGTAAAAACACAAATCTTCATAGATGGCGTTAGTATGTAGATTGTATAAACTGCCACGTAAAGAGTGTTCTTGGAGTTTAACATACGAGTATATACAACTTCCAAAAAAAAAGTTTTTCAGACATGGTGATCATAAGAAAGAAGGTGAAATGGGGAATGTTGTTTTACATAAAGCGTGCGCTTAACCCAACCAATGACAGGTCATTAGTCCTGTAAACACCTTGATCAACCATATTTTGTTTCCAATTTGCATCTTCGTCTCTATTGAGATACAATTAATTCTTGAATATAATAACTAATATAATTTATAATACTATATAAGATAACATTTATACTTTTCGGTTTGTGCATGATATCGTAAACATAGAATAGCAATTTCCGATTAATACCTATATACCTTTTTTGAGTAGGCACTCTTTAAAAATTCTCCTTACTTGTGCCTTGGAGACTAGAGTAGCCACTTTCATATTGGAAACTTTCTCTGAGAGGAAAGATATAATAAAAGTTTTCAGGATTACGTTATAACAGTCCGTGGCTCAAACGTAAAATAAAATCGAAAAATGGTTTTGCCATAAAACTTCTGGCAATATTAAATATAGAATAATAGATATAAACCCATTCGATTCCGTTGAGTCTCTTCTATATTAAAATATAAATTTGAATAAAACGTAAGATTTTAAAATCTTTATATTTTATTGAAAATATTCCGTAATAAGAGTTCCGAGTCTCCCGCGGGGCGAAAAGAGAAGGATGGAGTGCCGCATCGGTTAAAGTGTGACAGTCCATTCTTTCCGCCTACCCTTTCGGGGAGACGGCGTGATGGTTAGTTAGTTAGTTAAGAGTTATATTTGGACCTGTACTTACACTCGCCGCACGGTTATGGATACCAAGAAACCAGTGGCATGTAATTTCATTCCCATCGCGACTGTCGCGTGTGTATTTTCAATACGTATTTTATACAATTTGACGTTTCGTTCACGATGAAACCATTTTATAGCTTATATCAATTTAAAATACACGTAAATGATTAATTTTTTCACTGTAAAGCGCGTTTGAAAAATAATATATTGAAATTTTGAATGTTTTTTCTTTTACATTACATTTATATATTGATGATTAATTCAAATCAAATCAAATCAAAAAAATTAAACGTTCAGATTAGTTTGTAGTAGGACAATAACATTTTTGCGGTGAAATTGAAGACAAATGATTTGAAAAATACTTTTTCATACATATACATATTTAAAATAAATATTTTAATTTGGGAAAATTCATATATAATATATTTATTTAATATCGATAACAAAACCAAAAAAATAATTAATCCAGATAATGAATAAATTAAATAAAAATATTAAAATTAAAAGGCTGGTTTTTACAGAGGTCCAATGTGGTTTAAACATAAACCAAAATAAAAAGTGAAAAAAACTGTGCATATATTATGGAGCACAGGTTACATCTTTAGGGTAAATTCTGAAATACAATATATAATTCATTCATTTTGAATATTTGCACATTTATTGGCTTCTATTTTAATCACCAATTGGGATCAAAAAATCATATTTTACTTTTTTGATACTAAGCACTTTTGTAATGATCAGCCCTCACCTGCAATTTTCGCAACATTTTTATGAATATAAAATAAATGAATAACTTTATATTTAACCACAGTATGGTAATTATATTTGATGCCAACTATAATAACTCAAGCTTCATTAGGGCAGTATAACAACTAAACAAAAACAAAAAAATACATGCACATATAATAATAAACGGTGGTGAAATCAGTGGAGGAGGTGCGAGATCATAGCATAGCAATTTTCTAGTAAATGCAAAAAATGTAATTAGGTTCAAATAAATACAAATAATGCGAAGTCAGGGTGGCGGGGGTTAGAGAAGGGAAGGAAGGGATAAGCAAATAAAAATGCTTGAAACAGCAAATTTCTAGGAAATATAAATAAATGTAATTAGGTGTATTAGGTACAAATGAATACTAATGCACACGTCACAACAAATAGAAGGGAATATCACCTTACGAAGAATTTTCTAAATTCGCTGGAAACAAATTAAGAATAAGGCTGAACGATAGGTTAATTTGATATTTTTATCGTTGGTTCTTCAAATACCTCTTTGCAAACAAACAAACAAACCATTCCGCCGTTTTTCCGCAGGAGTAGGCAGAGAGAATGGACCACCACACTACTCTATTCTGACACATCTCTCTAGATTCCACAACAGGTCGTTTGGACCCAATTACTGTATACAATTTTTATTTTTTAGCTATTATATTGATTCTCGTGACATATGATAGGTAGCCAATCTATCGCCATTTTATTGTCACGTGAATTCTACACCAGACAAAAGACAGTGTGACAATCACACTGCCATCGCCGGGAATCGAACCCAGGACCTTCGGCATGGAAGACAGAGCTCGTAACCACTCTGCCACGATAACATGACTAACATGACTAACCATTAAATTTTGATTAATTTGGTCATGCAATGTTTTTTTCGGTCTACCTCGACTCCGCACTTCATTTATATCGTTAATGTATACATTCTTAATCATTCTTTCTCCTTATATGCGCTCCATATGTCCGAACCAACGCAGCGATCCTCTCATAATTTTGTACTTAATACCTTCTTCCGCGTCTGTATTCCTTTCTTATATCAGCATTTGAGATTTTGTCGTACATCGTTCTACTACACACACGTCTTAGCAACACCTTTTGTGATATTAAACCAGGGCATGATGTCCCCATTTACCTTAACCCTGGCAGTGCAACCTTTGCAAAGAGAAGCAATCGCCCGTATCAGTTTTGTGCTCACTACGTATTCGGATTAGATTGACCACAGCTTTGCTCTATTTACTCGATCAAAGGCTTTTTGCAAATCGACAAACGCACAGACAAGCTAAGGCTTTTTGGCCATAAACTTCTCCGTAAGCGTTCGAAGCGCAACAATCTGATCCATACATCTTCCTGTCATATATGATGCAAATTTCTATTATGTAGGTACTTTTTTAGAGGTTAGTGCATATATGAAATATTTCGTTTTACCAATGGTTTCTTTAAAACTGCTACAGACTTGGAAAAGTCATTTTGAAACTCGACGCATCCCTATTTAAAAAGGAAAAACAGATTTTCTGCCATTAATCACTGTGAGTGCGCCTACAATCGACAGTCACGACACCCCCAGAGGAAGGCGAGAAGCAAGAGAAGACCGGAGAACCGGAAGGAGCAAATAGCGGATAATTTAGCGTCCAGAGTCCACAAGTCGAAAACTTACTTCCTTTAGCGCGTAAAGTATTGCTTTACCTTATGGCCGCGTTTTTAAGTTATTTTGTCGGTTGCTGAGTCGAGGTTTAGGGTGTAAACTTTTCCCTGCCAGTCTAGCTTTCAAAATATCATTAGCACCCGAACGAAATAAGAAGAGAGTTGAACTTTTCTCTGTATAACGGTCAGAATATTCCCCCTTCTGAGTCGGAAAACCAAAGCGTACGAGAAGCCTAATAAGGTAAATTGTCATAATTCAATTAGGGTTGCCGACTTTGAGGCTAGTTTTTTTTAACTCTTTCGCGTGCTAGTACAAATTTCAGGAATTCGAATGAAGCGAAATGGTAATTAAGTTTATTTTGCGCGTAAATTAGAATCATGGGTATTTTAAAATCATTAAATTACTTTTGGTATAGAGTTGGTTAATCACTTATTTCGTGACTAGAATAATTAATAAAGCGTTCTTAATTTTCTGCGTGTCGCTTCTGAATTAATGCAGGTGTAATCACTGCTTTATTAATTAATATAACGTGACTTTTAATTATCGGAAAAAGTAGGATTATTCTTTTCAAAGTCACCCTAAGGCTAAAACTGATTTATTAAGATTAACTTGCTCCAAAGGGTCGTTTTTTATATTATGGAAACGTGTGTAGGTCAAAATATTATATAATAGAAGGACTCTCAAACATTTTCAAGATTTATTTATTGTAATTTACTTTGTTTTTATATTGCATACATTTAGGCATACTTTATTATTTGAACTTATAGATTTAAAATAATAAAACACTTTGTATTTAGCCACAATTTGACGAAATTGTTATTATTTAATATTTATAAGTTTAAAATTTCTAACCACAACGTGAGTGCTTCAAACAAATTTAAGAACCACGTGGCTTTAATATCTTCTCAGATTTCTTTTGTAAAAATTAACTAGATCAATATTTGTGTATACAAGATCACGAAGCCGATTTTTTCCAGTAAAATTAAGTGCCTAACGATATCAAAAGTGCTGCTGAGATGTAAACTGATCATCGATTACATACCTATTATACAAGTCACGCTATTCACTTACCTGGGTGTAGAGATCTATAACTTCCTATTTGATGAAGTGCTATAGTGACTTATTTGATGTGACATATTTGATGAATCTGTAGCTACAGTGACCTATTTGATGAAGCGCACAAACGAACAAACGCCACCATATGGAGGAACAAATACTCGTACATGCTAACCAAAATTAAAGTCAAATTATTTAAGCATGCGTTCGTCCCATCATGACGTATGGAATATAAATCAGAGCCGGTAACAATAGGACTAAGAACCTTCTTAGAGTAGCAGAAATGCAAACCCTACGCTTCATCGCAGGCAAAACCCTCAGAGATCGGATCAGAGATGAAACGATAAGGTCTGTCTATGGTGTTGAGGACATATTAATGTGGGAAAAAGCAGAAGGCGCATTGGGAAAGACCACGTGAACCACGTGAAGAATACAAGACTTACAAAAATGGTTAAAGATGAAAACCCAAGCAACAAGAGATTACCAGGAAGGCCGCCAAAAATATGGAGGGATAGCTCATCTCAGGGCAGTTCGCCGTCGTAAACAGGTCATACGACCTAAACTAAGAGTAAGAATAAGAAGATGAAGATCTGTAAAAAAAACATCATTACATATATTCAAAATAATAGGTATTGAATAATTACAATTATTTAATATCAAATTTATCATGTAAATCCTATATTCTTCTACGCTATGTTCAATCCAAAGGATTGGTTTGCAGCAAAGTGTTTAAAAAAATCTGCTTCTTTGGATGCCGGGATGGGATGTTTTTGGTAGTTTCCATTTGCTGTCTACAATTTGAAAATCCTATATCGTGATTTAAATGGAATGTATTCATCATTTAACATTTTATTTGGGTCTTGTTATATATTTTTCTCAATTATATCGAAGCATGAAACTGGCAACATAATTAAGAAAGTATTGTAGAATAATTGCAGTAGAAATAAGATCTCTTATACAAATGTGTGGAAAAACGGTGCATGGTTGAGCGTCGAATGAAAATATAAAATATGAATGCAGTGCGAATGAAAATGTTATGAAAAAAATAATGAAAGTAACATTTAGATGGTTTAGACACATGGAAAAAGGAATGAATAAACTTTCGTAAAAAAGTATTAAAACCTGGCATGATCAAATAAATCAAATATATAATGGGCCATGTGAGAAGTTAGAGAAATCGACGTGCGTATATGAAACGATGTATGAATGTTGAGGAATTGAGAAAAGTACCTTTGTCAGGAAAAGAGAGTGTGGCAGTCCATTCTTTCTGTCTACATCTTAGGAGAGACGGCGTGATTTTTAGGTTTTATATAATATTTAGTTAGTAAGATGTTAATTAAGTGTTATTTAAGTGCCTAATTACAGCTATTTAAAAAAACGGTGGATACGTGTAACATAAATTAAATAAACACAAAAGTCCGGATTGTCCATGTCAACATGTGCAACATCGAAAAAAACATTATGTGTTATTAAATTATGTGCTAAATTAAAAAACGGTGGATTCGTGGAACATAAATTAAATAGACTATATATGCACCATCTAAAAAGAACATTTTGTGTTAAATTATTTTTATTTTGTTATTTTATTTTATATCATTGTATTTTATATTATTTGTTTTAGATTTATTTTGTGGGTATTGGACGATCGAAGTGTGCGCGGGAGATGCCTATTGGTGGCGATGAGGTTCCCAACCCATCACACCGCGTCTCCCGCGGAGCGAAAAGAGAAGGATGGAGTGCCGCATCAGTAAAAGTGTGACAGTTCATTCTTTCTGCCTACCCTTTCGGGGAGACGGCGTGATGGTTAGTTAGTTGGTTAGTTTTAGTTAGCAAGATGTTAAAGATTACTTAGCTTTTACGTGCCTTCGTTAAAGATAGTATTTATGAGAAAAGAATAAGAAAAAATAAATAAAATTGTTTTGTTCGCGGACCCAGTGGATAGCGTAATAATTAATGACATAAACCATGTAACAAAGTTTCGAAAAAATGTAGAAAGTCCAAGTAAGATTTTTGCACGATCATGCCCGAGCACGGCTCACTAACTTTCATTATTCACACTACATAAATGTTTGGGCCAAAACACCCCTTTTTATAATCCCGCACAGCGAATCACTTTTTGCTTTATACTTTTCATAACAAACCATTAATCATAATGTGGTTTTCATATCAGGAAAAATACTGACAGGATAAAAAAAACAATTCTAGTGATATTGTTGTTTTAAAGAATTATTCATTAGATAGTTTGATGATACTTTCGTCTAAAAACTAAGATCAAGTTATTAAAAATACAAAATATTTGCGTAGATTTTCACGGTTGGCAGCAATATGTTTGATGTGTTTTTAGGTAACACCGTGTGATAACTCCTTCTCGACCGACGTTTCGGAGATCGTTGCAGTCTCCATCTTCAGGGCAATGATCTCCGAAATGTCGGTCAAGAAGGAGTTATTACACGGTGTTACTCAAAAACACATCAAACAAATATAAAATATCTTTAAACTTTCGTATAGATACAATAGATAATGAACCATGGATATGAAAAAACAGGCATCGGTCGAGTACAAAAGAGATGGGCTAACGAAAAATATTTCCAGTCGTTGACAGCTTATCACTTGCCGATTGCTTTGAATTTTGTTATTTACTGATTGCTTTGAAATTTTGACAAAATGTTGCATTCAAATACGTGCGTATTTGTATATACCCTTCTTCTTCTTTAAATAAATAAAAAAAACATCATCATCATCATCAGCCGTCTGCCATCCACTGCTGAATGTAGGCCTCTCCCTGTCACCGCCCCCTGTCCATTGCCGCTCCCGAACGATTGCTATGATGTTGATATTTACCGATTGCATTTAAATTTTGA
The DNA here is from genome assembly GCA_022606425.2 of Lepidostoma basale. Lineage (NCBI taxonomy): Eukaryota > Metazoa > Arthropoda > Insecta > Trichoptera > Lepidostomatidae > Lepidostoma > Lepidostoma basale. The sequence continues at coordinate 302,868 of JAHDVF020000230.1, forward strand.
CACGACGTTGCATTCGAATCTGTGCGTGTTACGTTTTAATCTACAAGTTTAATACATATAAATAAAAATATTTCGTTCGTTTGTTCCTAATCTTAAATCTCCAAAAGGGTTTCACCGAATGCTTTGAAATTTAGACACAAAGTTGCTTGCTAATACGCGCATGTTTTAATTTTGGATATCTTCTTCTCGGGAATTCTAGCCCGGAAGTTAACCTTCCTCACCTTTCTTGGATGTTGAGGGTGGATTTTGTTGGATGGTGGGAAGAGGGTATCTTGGAGAATGTGATGGGTAGGGTCCGATATTTTGGACCTGACTACCCGGGTAGGGAGGAAGTGTTGAAGGGTGGCTGTGAACAGGGGCCAAAGTCTTGGGTGAAGACCAAGGGACGGTGGCAATGAGTGACCTTGGGTGTGGAGATGGTTAAGGGTGGGGAACATTGAATCACTATTTGATTCACAATCGAATCACAATTTAACCAAACTGAGCCACGGCAACGCGTAGCTGGGTAGAGCAAGTATTATAATTAATAGGAATAAAAACGCCTGCCTTTTAGAAGTTTAATTATAATTTATGTTACGTTAGACCTTTGAAGGTTAGCTTGAGCTTGACCTCCAAAGGAAACAAGCGAATTATAATAATAAACCAAATGGTTTATTTTATTGTAGTAGCCCTGATGAAGTAGCGGTTGGAGATAAACCGATAGCTTAAAAAACGAAACAAAAAAGGTGTTTAAGAGTTTTCATTTTTTTATGTCACACCGCAAATAGTGTTTCTTTTTTCATTCTTCCTAGTCATATCTCCACTCCTGGATGTAGGCCTCTTTAAATAGCCTCTATTTTTCTCGATACTGTGTGATTCTTATCCATATTACAATACTTAGGAATGAAAACGTCTGTTTTCTAGACGAACGTGTGGTAATCTGTATACATATAATATTGTCAAATGCAAATAAAATAAATGAATGCAATGCGAATGAAAATATTATGAATGTAATAAGGAAAAGATCATTTAGATGTTATTAACATGAAAATAAAAAAATTAACAAAGGATGGTGAAGAAAATATATATGCAAACGATGTAAACGGAAGAATAAATAGAGAGAGACCAAAGAAAACTTCAAACGATCAAACCAATCAAATTTAAATGTCGGCTACGTTTTAAATTTGTGCACGATATGATGTATGAATGTAGAGCCAGCAAGAGAAGTATGCCAGGAAAGAACAGTGTGGCGGTCCAGTCATTCTTCCTGCCCTTTTTTAGGGAGATGGCGTGTTGGTTATTTAGTTAGTTAGTTCATTTTAAAGACCTAGAGCCTAGAGATTCTGTGCCCTTTGCTTCCAGCGGTCTCTTTCCCGCAGCTCAACCAGATCAGCCAAAAAATTATCCATTAGGTGCTGTCTGGATCTTCTTCAAGGTTTGACTTCGGCTGTTCTCTTCATTTCACTGGTCTCTGCGGCTTAGGATACGTTAGACTACTGTATTTTTCGGACAATAAGACGCATTTTTTAACTCTGAAAATTCTACCAAAAATAAAGGTACGTCTTAGGGTCCGATGCATCTTATCGCCAAAATTTTTTTTTTTCTAAAAAAGTATACGTAAATTATGGGATACATTTTATGGTCCAGTGCGTCCTTACGTCCACAAAATACGATAATCTATGCTCGCCGATAGGATTTCACGATCCTCATAATAATATCTTTTGAAATATTGAAATATTATATATTTAATTTAATATTTTTCGTAACCTATTTATTTTATTGTGTTTTATTTGGTATGGTATTCATTTTCTATCGATATATTTTTAGAAAAATATTGTCAAAAGTGGGTTGTTTTCAGGTATGCTATTCCCCTTCTTTCATAAAGCCCCAGGAGGGTTGAAATATCAAATCCAATGGCAATAAAATATCGAGTATTGTATTGGCATTATCTCAATCTCTTGAAAAACGTGTGAACGTGCTTGTTGCCATGTTGTTTTTGAGATTATTATTTTATATATTTGTATTTCTACAATTACTTGAGCAGGTCAATAACGTGGTATGTAAAAATGAATAACATCAACAACAAACATTTACGTACAGTGTGATTGGAAAAAAACGTCGTAGGAGGCAAAGAAAACGATGATCGTACGTTTCGCGATGTATGGAATAATCTCGACAGTTACGTCAGAATATAATAATATGAGGTTTATTATCTCTGTGTGATGGTTAGCTTGTTAGCAACATATTAGGGTAATAAAAGCTGTACAGTATTTTAATAATATTTTAATAAAGAAGAATTTTAGGAAATCCATAATTATTTTTCATGTTTGACATATAAAAGCAAAAAAAAATAAGAGAAAACAACAAAAAACGAAGAATATACTCGTATATACATAATATTTTGTTCTGAGGAAATTTCGTTACCCAAATCTAGGGCTCGTAATTTTAGGACCTTATAAATTTACAATCTCATATATCGAACAGACCTTGGATTTGATAACTCGGCCGAAATAAAGAAATTCGTTCTAATGATTTAAAAGAGAAATTGTCAATATATAAGATATATGAACCGGGAGCTTGTTTGCCAAGAACTGACTTTCTTCGAAAAGTGTGGTGCCACTTTACGAAATTGCCAAATAATAAGCTCATAAATATGTAACATTCCCTCTGAAATACATCAGAATCTGCTGCGCGGTTAATAAAGCGGAAAAACCTTTTTGTTTCGGCGGAGGTCGGCACGTACAAGTACACAGGAAGGTTTGACAAATAGAGCCTTCGCGGAGCTTTTTGGTTTTTTCGCCCTCTCCCCTCGCACGTCATCATCGAGGAAAATTGAAATATAAAGGGGTTGATTAAAAGGCGCGATGACAGTTCTGAGTTAGAGGATCCAACTAGGAAATTACTATGACAGTTGTCATGTGTTAATGTTCTAGTATTGGGGGTTCTAGTATTTATATATATATATATATATATATATATATATATATATATATATATATATATATATATATATATATATATATATATATATATATATATATATATATATATATATATATATATATATCATATATATATATATATATATATATATATATATATATATATATATATATATATATATATATATATATATATATATTCGGAGACGGCGGACCCTGCGGCTACCCCTTCGGAGAGACGGCGTGATGGTTAGTTAATAAATATCCATCTTTTTTTTCTATAGGTTAAGTTTTTCGCTCGAAAATTCACTTTGCTATTTATGTTAAATCTTGTATCTAACAAATGTTTGTTTGAATGGTATTTTTAATCCGTGACCAAAATATGTGCGGTATGCTGTTCGAATTGCGTTTTTCTTCGGAATCTGTCAGAGAATTTTTCTGTAATGTGGCTGGGTTCCCATACGGAATCCTTATCTGAAAGCCACATAGAACTCAAGATTTTAATATAAAATCGACCAAAATTTAATTTGGATTTCAAATAACATTTCTTACATACATGTATGTATTGTAAGTTTAATTTCAAAATTACCGAAGACAAAAACAACATAAGCCATAAAACACTATAAGATTTTTTGCGCTGTTTTTCGAAAATATAGAAAAAAACTTTCCTCCCTAGAAGGTTTTCTTATACAAAGAATAAATGATGTTTAATTAATTATATGTTTCGGCTTACTAGAGTTTTTGTTATGTTTCAATCCTAGGGATTGTTTTGCATCAAGACTATCTTGGAAATTCTTTCTGGTTCTTGGGAAACCACTTAGACCTTTAATATTGTAGTTTCCTATTGCTTTCAACATTTAATATATTATAATATATAACAGGTTATTTGAACATAATTATTGTTCACAATTATTTAGCTGGATCCTCATGACACGTAATAGGTAGCTAGTCTATTGCCATTTTTATTGTCCCGTGAGACCAAAGACAGAGTGAGAATTCTACCGTCATCGCTGAGAATCGAACCCGGGACATTCGGTGTGGCATGCTTCCAACGTTTGGAAAAATATGCGTAGCGACAATAAGAAAACGATATCATAACGGCGTTTTAAATCCAGATAGTTTAAACTCAGTGAAATAATTAGTTCAGCCAGAAATAAGTTTAATGAAATAAATCTTTTTTGATTTTGTTGCTGGTCTTTGGGGGATATGGGATCTTCAAGTCTTGGGGTAGAGAAGTCATTTTAGAATTAAATTTTTTGTTTTCATTTAACTTATTTTTGTATAATCTCTTTTTATCTTTCTTTTTGCTTTTTGGGTAATTGGTTCTGATTTTAAAAATTTGGTTTAGTTCATGTGCGCTCCCGTAAATTTGGAGATATTTCGTGTAAAAGTGAATTGTTTTGGCCAATTTGATTGTTGCCGCATTTTATAATAGTTAATTGTGACACGTAATACGTTTGTGCGGCTTTGACGTTAAAATTATACAAGTTTTTTCGTTTATCATAAGATTTTTGACAGGTGTAAAAATAACATTTTCATTTGTTCCAATGACAATTTGAATAATTTCTTCAATATTATTTTTAAGTTCTTTCTGGTGTCCGATTGCTTTAAGTACCTAATTGCAGCTAATTTAAAAAATAACGGTGGATGCGAGTAACATAAATCTAATAATCACAAAAGTCCGGATCGTCCATGTCAACAAATGCCCTATCTAAAATGAACATTATGTGTTAATATATTTTTATTTTGTTATTTTATATCATTGTATTTTATATGATTTGTTTTAGATTTATTTTGTGTTTTACGATCGAAGTGTGAGTGGGAGATGCCTATTGGTGGCGATGAGGTTCGCAAACCATTCGAGCGAAAAGAGAAGGATGGAGTGCCACATCGGTTAAAATGTGACAGTCCATTCTTTCTGCCTACCCTTTCGGGGAGACGGCGTGATGGTTAGTTAGTTAGTTAGTTTTTTTAAAAACATATTTTTACAGTTTAAAAATATGTAATTTTGTTCCATTTTGATTTTACATAAATAACTTTTTTTTTAAATCCTATAAAGTTGAAGAAAACCTTAATTGATTGAAACACCTGATGATGCTAATATTGGTAAGCGGAACAGCTGTCGCGACAATTAAAAAATATACAAAAACAATTGTAATATTCTTTCACAGTATGTTTATTGTTTCTTGAACAATGGTGTAAAACTCCATTTTAAATAATAAATACGAATAAAAAATTTCAGTTTTCTAGAAGTTTTACTATATTATATGGAAATGACATGTTCATGGAATCATCTTGTTACTAACTAACTCATTATCACGCAGTTTCCCCGGAGGGTTAGACAGAGAAGATGGACCTCCAAACTGTTCTTACCTGACATAACTCACGCGATTCTTCTACATTCACACACCGTGACAAACATGCTCGTCGATTGCTCCTGCTTCGATATGGCCGCACTTCAGTATTTGAAGAACTTGGTCATCCCATGTCTTCCATGGCTTTCCTCGACTTATTTTTCCTTTCACACTAATTGAATATATCTTTTTAACCATTATTTTCTCATCCATTCGTTCCGTACGTCAAAACCATCTTAGTGACCCTTTCTTAATTTTATTAAGGACGCATTAATCCGCCTTAAATTCCTTTCTAACTTCTTTCTTGGATATTCTATCATACATTGTTTTTCCGCACATTCAAATGATCTCATTACTATGGCATTTTTCCTTATTCGAATATTTTTAACTCTAACCATGCATTTCCCATGAAGGGTAGGCAGGGATGATAAAAATTGGACTGTCACTCTACTATATCCTGACATCTCTAGATTCCTCACTTTCATACGGAGAATCATACACCACCATTGATTCTTCCCATTTCTAACATGGCCGACCTTTAAAATTTGAATAATTTGGTCATAATCCGCAGTTGAAAATATTAAAAACATATTTCTAATTCATGAAACAATCAGCATTATATAATTCCACACATTTAACTCTTTAAGTTTACAATCGTAAATATATATATTTTTAATAAATTATTTAATTATAAAACATTTATTTATTAATTTAGATTTTTTTGTCCTTTTAGTGATCACAAATTTAGAATCACTATGAGTAGCAATAAATTATTCTTCAAATTGAGAAAACTTTTCAAACTTGAAACTTGAAAACTAAATATTTTTCCTCGTCCTTCCTGCCGACCTCGGTGGCTACGGGTATTGGTTAGAGACCGACAGACCAAGAATGTAACAAGAAAACAATTTTAACTCGAAGAAGGAAATGCTCCGTTTTTCTTTTCTGTCTAAGGCAGAATAAATTGTTGAAGATGTTAAAACATATGTACAGAAAATTGCACAAATCCTAGATTTAAACGCAAATATTTAACAGACGAGTACAAGAGGGTGGATTTAGGAATTTGCGGTTTAATATGTTTTATTTAAGTATAATTCAACGACCTTTACGTCAAAGTGGTAAGATCTCAGACTGACATACCGAAGGTCCCGGGTTCCATTCCTGGCGACGGCAGTGTGATTGTCACACTGTCTTCGGTCTGGTGAAGAATTCACGTGACAATAAAATGGCGATAGATTAGCTACCTATTACATGTCACTTCTAACTAACCACCTCGGTGTTTCCTAGGAGGGGTAGACAAAGAAGATGGACCGCCATACTGCTCTGTCCTGATATGCTTCTCTAGATTCCTTTACATTCATACATCGTAACATGCACACTCGTCGATTTTTCCGACTTCGAATGTGGCCGACTTTCAGCATTTGATTAATTTGGTCATGCCATGCTTTCTTTCATCTCCTCTTTCCACTCACACTGATTTTATACAACATTTTAACAATTCTACTCTCGTTCGTTTGTTCCATATGTCCAAACTGCCTCAGATTTTTTTTTAAATTTTCCCTGTGATGCAATTATCTGCTTTACATTTCTTTTTTAATTCGTCGTTCGGAATTCCATCATCTATCATTTTCCAGCACATTCTTTTAAGTGATGACATTGAAAGTGCCATTTGTTTTGTTCCCAACGCCGACCCTTCTTTCGATATCTTCCTCTATCTTTCCATTTCATGTAAACATGCTTTCTAGATAATAAAAAATCGGTTACTTCCTACAGTTTCTCACCGTTTGCACTTATGTCACAAATTGTCATGCATTCTTATTTTTCAAATTCCATCGCTAGACTTGTAAACATTCATTACAATGTCACTCTTATTGCATGACACGAGAATCAATATAATATTTAGCTTTAAAAAAATGTTGTAAGGCTATATTATAAATAGAGCGGTAAAGATTATGAAATATAAAGGGTGAAATAATTTTCAATTTAGCCTATTTTATCAAGAATAATCAAGAACTTTTATCAAGAATAATCAAGAACTTTTATCAAAAATTCATCACGAATAATCTGTTAATTTTTTAAGAGTGACATCAACAAAATGATGCTAATCGTATACTGTAATGATAAACTGTATTGCAAACTTTGGCAAGGAATGTTGTGAAATGGTTTTATATTTAGTCTGATCTGTTCTGAACTCTGAGTGTGCATCATATGAATCGGCAAGAAGAATTCAAAATGTGTCTACACGTACCGTGGACACATTTGATCATCAAGGAGAGCTCATCCTAAGGAGAACTCATTGCAGTAGAAATATTATATCACAAAAAACCTTTACTGTGATGATTAATACCCAACGTCAGGCGGGCGGGCATATCAGGCAGAAAACTAATTTAAATATTTTGATTTTTACCTTCTAATGTTTCGACGATCTGTGAATGAATCCTTCTGGTTCGCAATTTTAATCCTAGGGATTGATTTGCAGCAATGTTTTCAGTCTCGTCTTCCACTGCGTTCGGTATTCTGCAGCCCTTTTCAACTCCACAGAGGAGACGCGTAGGAAAAATTTCCCCTTCTATTATTTGTTTCCTTAACCATCCTCTCAATCGTATCATATAGGAGTCCGTCATGGCGCATAGTATGTTAAATCCATTGGGCTCGCCTTTCTGAAATGGATTAGACAAGTTGCCTTCCTCCTTCGATTCTGCTGAGAACCTCGTCATTCGTTTTATGGTCTCTCTAGGAAATTACTAAATTAATCCTTTAGCACCTCATCTCGAAGGCCCATTGTCTTATTTTATATCTTTCGGTAAGGCACCATGTCTCGCATCCGTACATCAAGATGGTCCATATATACTCTTATGTTATAACGAATGAATCTATTGTTTAACTGCCTTACCTTCAGGAAATTTTCCGGGAAACATGCAAAAAAAACAGGTTTTTAATAATTAAATTTAAATATTTATTCATTTTATTTCTTTAAATTACGAAATGTCAAAGACTCGACCGCACACTTGTAAAACTATCATATTTCCGAAGACTTGTACTCAAGTGTTGTTGGCACACGCGCGTATCCCTAACAGTTTGTAAATTACTTTCTCTCAAGCGCGTATGTGATACGGGAAATTACTTTCTCTCAAGCGCGTATGTGATACGGGATAGCGCAGAATGGTACAGTCAAAGTGAACGTATCACGTACGTTCAAATACGCAGGGTGGTTAATATTGATAAAAATGTACGTTTTCCAAAATTTATTATATTATAGGACAAGTACTATATATGTTAAGCCTTTCTAGAGCGTACTCAAACTGGACGAGAATCGCATATCCATTTATATACCAGAGATAATGGTTCAGAATAAAGAAACTGCACAAACTGAAAGTCTTAAATATAGGTTCACATTGTAAACAATATTAAAGGAACAATAGAAAATCGTGTGGTGTAGTGATTCTTGGAAAACGCATGCATTTTTTTTAAATTTCGAATTAACATTAATACGCATTTGATTCCCTGCATAAAATACGAGAATAATAAAACTTACAGAAAACGGACGATGACGTGGATTCTTCGAAGTTCCGTTAAAATTTCCATTATAAAAGTTGCGGAAAACAGAAACAGACACGGATGTCAAAAAACGTGCAGAACTTCCGCAGTTGCGAAAGCAGAAGCAGAGGTCTGTTGCATCATTAATTTATACATCTTAATAAAAGTAAACTTTACCTTGAAAAAAGTTAATAAAAGTGTGCGATGTGAAATAACAAAGAGATTCGTTAATCTTTAAAAAAAAGACAGCTTTTTGGTAAAATACCTTCACAATATAATACAATTAGAGTATACACACAAATGCGACCCTAATTCTTCACAACACGCAATATTACGACAGTCATTCCTTCCTCCGCAGCCAATATTATCACCCTTATTATTTATTTTTAGGGTTGAATTCATTTCCGTCGTATCCCCACGAAAGCTCGCCTTGGTATCAGATATTACCAAAATAAAAATAAATGCATTTTATGGAGTTATAAAATGGCTCCATATCATACACACTAAACTGATTTGGGGGAAACGTGTTTGAGATTATTAAGTAAATCAATATTTTCGTATTCATAACATCAATTTAATTAATTAATAGAGTAAAGATGTGGAAAATATTGTCTGAATATGGAATAAGTACAAAACTGATCACGGCAATTAAGTCGCTATACACGGAAAGCACTGCTAGTGTCAGAGTAAATTTAGATCTTACAGTCTGGTTTGATATCAATAAAGATGTCAAACAGGGTTGCGTAATGTTCTCGTGGTAATTAAATCTATATATGGACAAGTGTATGAAAGAGCTGAAAGGGTTGGATGTAGGTGCCAAAATGAGAGGAGTGTCAGTAAGCTGTCTCTTGTATGCGGATGACGATGTCCTACTTGCAGACAATGAGCATGAACTACAATTTATGGTGTTAATATGTATGAGATATGCATGCGAAATGATCTGAAAATGGCAATAGATTAGCTCCCTATTTATTACATGTCATGAGAATCAATCACAAAAAATATATAGTAGAATTGGGTGAAAATAATCCGTTGCACATTAAAATGTGGAAATCAATTGGCAACTATCACATTAAAGGCCCAAGTGGCGTTCCATGAACCATAAATAAATTACACTTTGCAGCAAACCAATCCCTAGGATTGAACCAGAAAAAATAAATAAGTCCTTTAAATTGTTATAATCCTTTCAAAATGCGCTATTTCGACAAAAAAATATAAACAATGCTTTCATTTAATTATTTTTAGTGTTCCGACTAGTCTCTATCCGATCCAAATCAACTTCTGGGATTTTCCGCTAAGTCCCTATTCCGTGCTACGAAAGCACCTACGCCACTACGCCGGCAAGTGCAAAGATCGACCCTCACATTGACTGCGACTACAGCTAACCCGATTTAGCGACCTCTCACAATTGCTTCACTAACAAGCTCAAACAGAATTCTTTACGAAAAATATATAAACAAACGGTTGTATATTGTGTGTTCGTTAGAAAATATTTTAAATATAACGTTAGATTTTATTTTCATTCACTTTATTTTATAATATAAAACTTCCAGAATATGCGAGTTTTCTTCAAATCTCCTTCAAACCCGAATTATGGTTAGTATAATAGTATTTTCTTAACATTGATAACTGTCACTTCAAAACTGATAATAAATTCGGTTGTTGGTATAATGAAAAATATCATAGGTTGTTAATATAATAAAATCAATATTATACAAATTTGGTCCATGCGCAGAGAGATGGCGAAAGGATACATTATTTCACATAATAATTTTATTAGATTTCAAATATTTGGTGCAAAATTCTGCACAGGGGGTCAGAAGTATTAGCACAGTTCATTGAGGATAGTGGATTGATTTTAAACCCACGCCTGAGGTTGGAACTTAAAGAATCAAAAGAAATCTTGAGCTTGAAGTACTGATTTACCAGGAAACAGTACAGAGATTATGTAAGTCTCAACACCTAAGGTGGGCTGACTATTGTCATATATATAGAGAGAATGTCAGAGGATAGAGCGCTGAAAGTTATGTCCAGATGGGTGGCGCGCAAAAAGAAACCAAGAAAAAAGATGGGCGGACTGTGTTGAAAAGGACAGGAGCCTGTGGAGGACTGCTGAGGAGGAGGCCAAGTCCCACACTGGGATGTAGCGCCGAGAAGAAGAAGAAATTGAAGGATGAGGGCTACAAAGATGCCAAGTATCACAAAAATCAAAATTTTACCAAAAAGACCAATAACTGTGTGAATAATGTAGTGTAGTTCAAATATCACCCTTAACCCCTTACTGCATGATTTTGTTTAAATTTGTAAAAAAAATATACGATGAAAAAAAAGACGTATATTTTTTTTTTTTTCAAATAAATTATTTTTTCCTATTTAAATATTAATAATAAAAAAATATTTCTAGGTCTTCCCCTTTTTATCCCTAGATTTTACACAATATTATCCATTAATTTATATAAAAGTGATCATTTTATTACTTACCTAATGAAAATAATAGTAAACCAGTGTAATAAAATTATTTATAGCGTTTTACAAACAAAAAAATAACACTTTCGAATATCACGTTTGTACAGAAAATCATAAACCGATAGTTGGAAACAGTCGAACGCACACCTAGTACAACCAGAGACATGTAGCAAGAAGTTTGACAACTAGTAACGCGGATCGTAGATAAAACTATAGAATTATTGCTAGAAGCAAGACATATTTTATTATTTTGTTGTTTTTTATGGCGAAAGATTATTTTGGATCATATACGAGTATGAGCCAGTATGCGAAAAGGGGTTAAAATGCCATCCGTGACTAATGCAACGATAAAGAGTTTTTTTTTCTATTTTTATTTGTTTTATGTTTAACCTCATAGAATCGTTACGATAACGGCTAAATGTATTATTTGTAAAATAAAATAAAAATTCAGATTTATTTTTTATTTTTATTCATTAATTTGTGAGCCCATAAACATCACATATGTTTGAATATCCCCCATATGAAGAGTCTGAGAAATCAACGTATGTGCATAATACGATGGATGCCGAGCCATAGTCAGTTTTGCTGGCTCAAGAATTTGGAAGGATAAGCCTTTACAACGTTTAATGGATATTATTATTTAACTAAGCTAGGCGAAAATGACATCTGGGAAATAAAGGCGTAAGATCGGGGCGCTTGGAATAATACGAAGGAAGCTTAATCTCTTTAAGTTATATGGCTATCTAAAGATAGTGGTCTATCTCTGAATGGCTTGAGCAATTTAGTTGATGTTTTTTATAGGGGCAAAATTTCACACAATAACATATAAAACAAAACATATTTTTTTGTATTTAAAATATTCATCATATAACTAAAGGCTTTTTATGACACACAATAACCATATAAACCTTAAACATTACAAAAGAATATACACGCATTTCACGGAGAACAACGTAAAAACAAAAAATATATATTTATGTGAAGTATCAAAACAAAGATAATAATAATAATGTCCTTATGCTCCAGGCTCTCCCCAACCTGGCCTGCACTTTGTTCCGGTTTCTTCAATGAAATGTCTCGTTGCCATCCCATTTCCCTTCACAAAGAGAAGCAGTGTGTCCGCTTTGATTTTATCGTTCAGAATGGATTTTACCGCCTGAATCTCATGCATAGCAAAGCGGAAAGGGGATGCTGCGTTTGCCTAGAAGCTCTCCCCTTTTTTTTTCTCGAATCAATATTTGGAATTGAACATTTTGTATAGTCATAATAATAAAAACAAGAATAATACTAAAAATAATAATAATAATAATAATTTATTATAACTAATTTACTATCCATCACGCCGTCTCCCCGAAAGGGTAGGCAGAAATAATGCACTGTCACACTTTAACTGATGCGGCACTCCATCCTTCTCTTTTCGTCCCCGGGGGAGACGCAGTGTAATGGGTTGCGAACCGTCTGGTTGGATAATTTATTATTATTACTATTATTATTAATATTCTTATTACCGTTTTTTTATTTAACAGTTCTTCACATCATTACAGCGCGAGCCAAATTGATGCAAATAGTCTACATTTGCAGCTGATATTTGAATGTTTCTTATTAACTATTTTCCTTAAGTTCCTGACTACCCAATTAAACGTAATATTATGATGAACTGGACTATTTGTCTGAGCTGAAGTTATAGCCAACCGCAATTCAAGACTATTATTTATCTATCGTATATTGCAAATGAAGGAAGCTGCCAAATGGGGGCTAAGGATGACGTTATTTATTTTTAAATTGTTCTGAAAATATGAATGACAAAACTCCTGATTAAATGTTGGAAGAGACAAGACAAGAATTGCTAGGGCATTATTAAATAGATGTCATCTACTACAATTACATTTTAAAAGTAGTCTTTGAAGGCAAAACAAGCTACTCTATTAAATATAATTATGTAATATCCTTAGTTAGATAAAGCATGTTTATCTTAACCAATTCTAACAATTATATTTGTATTTGATTGTTTGAACATATCAGTAACTTTCATTATCATTTCACCATGTTTTGGTCCTTTATCGTCCTTTATCCTCAGGACAATCATCAGTAAAGAATCAAACAAAATACAAGAGACAATAAATATCATTACAAGATAATAATTTTTATGAATTAAAACACTGTTTTTTCCACTTTCGAGTTTATTTTTCTCGACATGTTTCAAAGGCTTTTGTTTGTTATAAACTTGTATCGTTCTCCCGATGATGAAGGTGTAAGCCTTCGAAACATGTCGAGAAAAATAAACTCAAAAGTGGAGAAAATAATGTTTTAATTCATAAAGATTCGTCATTTTGGAATTCCATAGTGTTTTCGCCTTTAGTTTATCTAAAATTAAAATATATATTTATTATTTACAGCTTACTAACCATCACGCCATCTCACTTAAGGGAAAGGCAGAAAGAATGGACCGCCATACTGTTCTTTCCTGTCATATTCCTCTCATTTCCTCAATATCATGCATCGTCTCATGTATGCATGTCGATTTTTTCATTCCGCACGTGGCCGACATTTAATATTTGATTGATTTGAACTTGTCCTCGATTACCCTTTATTTATTGTTACATTTTCTTCGTTTATGTATACTTTCTTTACAATTATATTTCATTCATTTATTCCACGTGGCCAAATCATATTAATGATCCTTTCATGATTTTATTCATAAGTCTTTCTTATATTCTAATAAAATAATTGTTACATAAAATTGCCGTTGCTCGACGAATTCTTAATTGAATGTTTGTTACCTAAGGATTTGCTTTTGATTAATCACCCTTGAACCATTCTGCGATCATCAAGATGGAAGAGGAGAAATGGGAATATACTAATATTGCAGTAAAATATATCCTTACTGAAACAATAAAACGCCGTTAATCATCTGCCCGGTGAATGGGACTAGGAACAAATATTTGTTTAATTAAATCTATGTCACTATTGGAATACCAACGGAATAATATAAGTCTTTATTTTCAAGGTATTAAGTTGGTTAAATATTACTATTATTAATATTTATATTACGGTCCCTTTCACATGAATCCAATTAATAATGAATACTGATGAAAACGTACGTTTTCTAGTAGTTTAATTATAATTTGTGTGAATGACATGTTTCGCCTGTCTAAAGCATTATCAAATGTAATAATAAAACTACTAAAAAACAGCCGATTTCATTCGTACTAATTATGTAATATGGAGTTTTACATCATTATCAAAGAAAAAAAATATGGAATAAATTAAATAATACAAAATAATAATAACGAACGTGGATGAAAACGTCAGTGTTCTAGAAGTTTTATTATATTTTATGGGAAAGACATGTCTTGCCTAGCTAAAATTTATCAAATGCGTCAACACTAAAAAGCTATGCGTTCACACTTACGTTAGCCAACACAACCAACGTTTACATTTTTTGTATATTATTGACCTATTTATTGAAAACAATTATATTTTTTTATAATTTGTTTCTTGCCGCACAATGAAAGGTAAAATTTATGTTAAAAAATACCATTTTGTTTCTCTATGCTTTAAGTAGTTGAAACAGTGAATTCAATTAAGTAATATTTCAAGCAATTAACTTCTGATACCAACTCGTTAAGAAGGCAAACTTCAATAAAATAGAGCATTGAAATGATATCCTTGAAGTTAATTTCTCGCTAAAATGGCGCTTAATGAATTATTATCATCATTGTGATAAAACAACTTTCAGACAATAATTAAATAAAACGATAATAATTAAATAAACCGATGTTTTTTTAACTACTTCCACTTTTGTCTTTATTTAGACAGCGACCGGTTTCGCCAGGGTCGCTGGCATCGACAGACTGATGGCAACTGGTGGCAACCAGTCTGTCGATGCCAGCGACCCTGGCGAAACCGGTCGCTGTCTAAATAAAGACAAAAGTGGAAGAAGTTACAAAACATCGTTTTATTTAATTATTATTTAAAATGAAGTTCCATCAAGAGATTTCAGTTAAATCTTTTAAAAATAAAAGATGTTTTTTAACTACTTAAATTAGTATTTTTGTGAATGTATACTTATACTTGTATACGAATCCTGGATTTTCACCCATGGTGGGTGGTTAATTCAAATTTAATGTTAATATTAAATTTGAATTAACCACCCACCATGGGTGAAAATCCAGGATTCGTATACAAGTATAAGTATACATTCACAAAAATATTTGTAATCATTCTGGTCAATTCTTTGGCATATACGAGTAGATAGGAATAATACTCCAGGCGGCTTCTAAAACAATACGCTAATAGGCGATAGCCTTCGCACTGTGTTAATAAAGTAGTTTGCTAAATGCTAAAAATCATTCTCCATAGATGGCGTTAGTGGGTGGATTATATAGGTTAATCTTAAAAAGATTGACATGTGTAATCAAATCTACATAGATGGCCAATTGAAACTGACACGTGAAGATAAGTATAGATTTGGAGCATATACGAGTATACAACTTCCAAAAATTTATCATGCATGATCATAAAAACAAATGTGGAATGGGGAATGTTGTAATTACATAAAGCGTGCGCTTAACCCAACCAATGACAGGTCATAAGTCCTGTAAACACCTTGATCATCCATATTCAGTTTTCAGTTTGCGTCTTCGTCTCTATTGAGATACAATTAAACTTAAATTAGTCTTTATTTCGACAGCGACCGGTTTCGCCAGGGTCGCTAGCATTGACAAATTGGTGACACTGTTATAACTTTTTCCTTTGTATACATACAGATCAGGGGTGATAAACATGATTCTATCTACAAATAATCTTAAAATAATTATTTAAAATTTACTGAAATTAAATATCGGTATCAAAGTAATTTTAGAGGATTCTGTTTTCAATATAATAGAATTAAAATTGATAACAGCCGACATATTTATCTATGACGATTGAAACATTGAGTAAAAATCTATAATAATTATTAAATATATTATACAAATTCTTATTAATTATTCATTAATTATTAATTGTTCATAATATATCATAAACTTCTAGAAAATTCGATGTTTGATTATATCAATAGAATATAATAAATGACCTTCTTGGCCGAGTGGTAAGTGCTTTGACTGCCACACCGATGTCACATGTTACGAGAATCAATATGAAGGCTTATACTCTTTACATCGATTTGTCTTGCGCTGTAATTATGTATAGAGCGATTCATAACAAAATTTTAATAATTTTGTAGTTTATTGTGGAATGAGAATGACTTTAATAGAGAAATAGAACTTGTTGATTACGTTTCGAAGAATTCATCACGTCGCCAGACAACGAGGGTGTGATGTGCTTTAGTAATAATATAGTTCAAGTGGGAAGTAGATCAGACACCTAAGAGACGCAGCCAATCAGCCAGGGTGTCTGTAGTCGGTGCGCCTCTTGTAATCGGACCTATTTATACTTCAAAGTGGGTAATATATCAAGAGGTGAAACACAGCCTGTTTGCAAATGTTCTAGTCCCAACGTCATTGGTTTTGGTTTAACGCAGTTCGAATAGACTTTATTTCATTTATAGGTACTCTAGAATAATTAATACGAATAAAAACATCTGTTTCCTAGATGTTTTATTATATTTTGTGTGAATGTGATATGTTTCGCCTTGCTAAAGCATTATCATTGATATTAGACATTTAAAAATGCCTTAGACAGGCAAAACATGTCATTCACATAAAATATAATAAAGCTCATAGACATGTCTTATATTTGTCGTTTTCATTTGTTGTAATTATTTAAAATGCAGCTATACATTATTTACCTTTATCGAAACAAATATTTTAATTTACTGATTAAAAAGAGTGGAGTTAAGCTTAGGAGTAAGGGTAAATTTAATATAATTTGGATTGAGAGGAGGGTGGAAGGAACATATCGGGGAAATTTAAGATAAATTTTGTTTGTTATGTAAAATGATTCTCATTATTTTTAATCTTTATTAAATGAATGATCATTTTAGCTAACGCGATTAGCAAATTCTAATAAATTATATATTATTATTAGGAAGAAAGTATATGCGTTATTATTATGTTAAAATAACATTTTGTTTTTCGTTTTTTAAATCAAAAACTCCCAACTCCCTTTTCTTTATCATCGTTATTAGTATTTATTAACCTCGATCAATTGAGAATAACATAATAATTGATTTTTTTTGTTATGAAAGAATATGTATTTTTAGAACTGATTAATTAATTGAAATTATAGTAGGCTTCGATTCATAATGGCTCACTTTGATATTTATGGTAAATTTCCCGTGAATGTGTAATGTTTGGTGTATGTAACCGAACATTGTAAAATTATATAATATTTTTTAATCAAAAAATCTTTCTACAGGTTTTGCCTTACCTGTCAAACCCAGGAGTCATGTTAAATAAGAGAAATCCTAGAGTAATTAAAACCGTTCCAATTAAATCGGTTTTACGCTCCGCGTAACAAATACTCAATTTGTGTGAAAGCTTCACTTATTGAATTTACATAGGTTATCCAATCATGATTTTCAAAGAACAAAGTGAAAATTCCCGACGAACGTTTTCTTTTGCAATATTTTTAATTAAATAAAAGTATTTTTTTTTAATGAAATAATTTACGATTTGCTTTAAAAATAAATAAAACACCATTTAACTCAATAAAGTTAAATTATTTTAATTAAGACGAATAAACAACTTTTGTGGCCTAGTGGTAAGTGCTTTGACTGTCACCCCGAAGGTTCCGGGTTCGATTCCCGGCGATGGCAACGTGATTGTCACACTGCCTTTGGTCTGGTGCAGAATTCATGTGACAATAAAATGTCGATAGATTAGCTACCTATCACATCTCACAAGAATCAATATGATAGCTATTCTCTTTGCCCTTTATATCGATTTGGCTGGCACTCTAATGCTGTAAAGAGCGATTCAACAAAATATTAAAATAAAAACGTACGTTTTCTAGAAGTTTTATTATATTTGTTGTGATTGTCATTTTTTGCCTGTCAAAGGCATTATCAAATGTCTTAAATAAGTCTGGCGGTAAACTTCTATCACGACGGAATACAAAAGCTTGTAGTTCGATATGACAAGTGTTAAAATATTGGTGGAAATTATGTGGGAAAAGTAAATAAATCTGTGGTTTTTCATGTTTAAATAAAATAATATTTAAATAACACGATGTTTTTTTTTAACTGTTTCTACTTTTGTCTTTATTTCGAAAGCGATCGGTTTCGCCAGGCTCGCTGGTATCGACAGACTGGTCTGATCCTGGCGAAACCGGTCGCTGTCGAAATAAGTACAAAAGTGGAAGTAGTTAAAAAACGTTTTATTTAAATATTATTTAAAATGAACTTCCTTCAAGAAATTGTAGTAAAATCGTTTGATTATCTTAAAAATAAAATTGTTTCAAAAAGTATTTTAAATATTAAAACGATAAATATATAGTTTATATTTTTTTCCAATTATTATATCTCCCTGGTGAAGTTCGGGTATAAGCGAAACTAGTTGGCAAAAAATATAATTATGTTTTAATATTATATATATCAACAAATTAATATTCTTTCCCCTGGTCTTCTTTCCTTTCAATAATGATCAATAATGCAAACTTCATATCATATCGGACGATATTCACGCATTAAAAAGATTTATTTTCAGTATTGCAACTTGTCACGATTCATCTCATTCGACAATATCAAATTGTTTTAAAATTATCATAATTACTTAATAGGCGTGCATGTCAAAAAGCAATAATAAGCACGCGTTATTTTGTATCAGAATTTGGTTGTTCTTATTTTTGGTTGCGTGGGGAATAGGCCGATTTAAATTTTATATAAACAATAGTAAAATATTTCGTATAACTAACTAACCATCACGCCATCTCTCTGAAAGGGTAGGCAGAAAGAATGGACTGTCACACTTTTACTGATGCGGCACTCCATCCTTCTCTTTTCGCTCCGCGGGAGACGCGGTGTGATGGGTTGCGAACCTCATCGCCACCAATAGGCATCTCCCGCGCACACTTCGATCGTGCAACACCCAGAAAATAAATCTAAAACAAATAATATAAAATACAATGATATAAAATAAAATAACAAAATAAAAATAATTTAACACAAAATTTTCTTTTTAGATGGTGCACATATTGTCTATTTAATTTATGTTCCACGAATCCACCGTTTTTTTTAAATTTAGCACATAATGTAATAACACATAATGTTTTTTTCGATGTTGCACATGTTGACATGGACGATCCGGACTTTTGTGTTTATTTAATTTATGTTTCACTTATTGTATCCACCGTTTTTTAAATTAGCTGTAAGTAGGCACTTAACCAGCAAGAACTTTGAAATAATATTGAAGAAATTATTCAAATTGTCATTGGAACAAATGAAAAATGTATTTTTACACCTGTCAAAATTCTTTATAAAAACTTTAAAACTAATATAATTTTAACAGCAAAACAACACAAACGTATTACGTGTCACAATTAACTAGTATAAAGAGCAGCAACAGTTAAATTTACCAAAACAATTCACTTATATTTCGTATAAAGCACATAATTTGCGTCATGGCCTTATTAAAAATATTTTAAAACATTTTTTTTGTTTTTTTTCTTCTTCTTGGAGTGCCATGTCAGGTCTCCCCGACGCGACGTCGGCTATCCCCCTGGCGTAGGCCTCTCTGTCCTGTTCCAGACGATTCATAGTAATGTTCTAGGGAGTTTACCCAGCGTAGTTTCCCCTTGCCTTCTCTGGAGGATTAAAAATTATATTATATAGATTTTGTCGAGGTTTCCTTCCCTAAACTGGGGTATCCAGTTTTATGTTTTTCGAATTATATCCAGAATCTCGCTTTTCGCCCTTCCACTATCTGCAATGTCAGTGGTTACATTGCCCGGGGTTCGCGGGGCCTGAGAGACCACTAGAGGACGCTATGGTTGGTTGGAGTTGGACTTGGTTGTAGTGTTGCAACATGGCGCATTACGATACTTTAAGGGGCATACTTTTCAGCGTAGTATACTCCATCGTAACCCTACCCGTTTGGTTTTTACACCGCAATATTTTGTTTTATCAAACCAACCGGTTTCGATCCCGCCGGACCTTTTCCAGGATTACAAAAACAAACTGAAAAAATCAAGACATACGGATATACCCAAGTTTTCAAAGAACATATTTCTACTTTCTGTGAAAAACTATTATATTGTATTTAGGTCATTATATATGTATACGAGTATTTGAACTTGAAGATAATTACAATTTCATACAATTTTAATAAGTTTAAATATTCAGAAAAACGTACAATTATTGAAAGTTTTATTCCAAGTTAATATTACATCTCAAGAAAGTTACAAGTTTTCCTATATCAAACTTTATCAAATGTTTGCTAGCTAACTTACTAGCTAATTTATTAACTTATCGTCACATCTTTCTAGAGGGGCAGGCAGAAAAAATGTACCGTCACATTGTTCTGTCCTCACATACCCCTCTCGATCCTCTACATCGGCATCGACAATGACGATTCGGTATCGATTCGATACATCGTTTCATCCATGCACGTCGATTTCTCCGACTGCTAACGTGGCCGACGTTTAATATTTGATATATTTGATAAGACTGTATTTCTAGATCCGTTTACGTCGTTTACATATACTTTCTTCACATTCTTTCTTTATTCATGTTTCCAAACCATCTCAATGACAAACCAAACAAACAAACAAACCATCACGCCGTTTTCCGGCAGGGGTAGGCAGAGAGAATAGACCGCCACACTTCTCTATCCTAGCACACCTCTCTAGCTTCCTCCACATTTATACATCGAGTCATACACGCACGTCGATTCTTCCGACTTTTAACATGAATCAATCTTTAAAATTTGATTAATTTAGTCATGCCATGTTTTCCTCGATCTGCCTCAAATCCGCATTACATTTACATCATGATAATGGGATAGGATACTATTCTTTCATAACCATTCTTTCTCCATCTATGCGCTCCATATGTCCGAACCAACGCAGCGCTCTTTTCATAATTTTGTCCATAATACCTTCGTCCGCTCTACATTCATTTTCTTATATCAGCATTTGAGATTCTGGCGTATATCGTTCTACCCCACATACGTCTTAGGAACCTCATCTCTACCTCATTTATTCTGCTCTCATCCTTCTTCTACCAGTGTCATGCTTTACTTCCATACATTAGGGTTGGGACCAGAACTCCATTGTGAACGGCCGTTTGCGCTTTCGTTGTTAAATTCCTGTTTCCAATAACTATTTTTAAAGTTCCATTCACTTTGTTACCCGCACCAACCATTCTTTCGACGTCACTATCCGTTCGGTCATTCGCTGTGAACATGCTACCTAAATACACAAATTTACTCACCTGCTCCAAGTTATCTTTGTTCACACTTATGTTACAAACTGTCATTTGCTTTTCCCTTTCAAAAACCATCACTTTTGACTTTCCGACATTCATAATTAAATCATTTGACTTGCATACGTCATACATTCTCGACACCAAGACCTGTAATTCGTCCGCACTATCCGCAACGAGAACGGCATCGTCCGCGTAAAGCAGATAATTTACACACAAATCACTGATCTTAGCACCAGCATTCCTTTCAGTTCTTTCATACACTTGTCCATATACTGATTGAACAACCATGGAGACATCACGCAGCCCTGCTTAACACCCTTTGTGATATCAAACTAAGGCGTGATGACCCCATTTACCCTATCACTGGCAGTGCTTCCTTCGTATAGAGAAGCGACCGCCCGTATCAGTTTTGTGCTTACTCCGTATTCGGACAAGATTGACCACAGTTTATATCTGTTCACTCGATCATAGGCATCTTAATGACCATTTCATTATTTTGTTTAGAACTATTTCACTCGCACTGCAAAAACGACTTATATTTGCATTTGACACGAGATCTTATTTGACTGAATTTATTCAACTTTTATCCTTCTATCGCCAGTTCCATGCTTCACTTCCATACATGGGGGTCACAAGAACACCATTGTATACTTCCATCTTAGCTTTTTTGGTTAGACTTTTGTTTGCGATGACACTTTAATGGGGTATTTGCCAATACTATTTCAAAGCGAAACATGTCAGAACAACAAAATCATCACGCCTTTCCCCAGCCGTACTTTATTCTGACATACCTCTTTCTAGTTTGCTTCATATTCCCACAGCGAGTCAAACACGCACGTCGCGACGCGTCGGTTCTTCAGGATTTTTACTAACGGCGTGATGGTTAGTAAGTTGTCATAAAAAAATAATAATTTGTTCATGCCATGTTTTTTTCGGTCTTCCTCGACTCTGTAGTCCATTTACATTGTTCACGTATATTTTCTTAACAATTTTTCTTAATCTATGCGTTCTATGTATATACCAACGCACTCATATTTTTATAATGTTGTTTATAGTACTTTCTTCCGCTCTACATTACTTAATGACACCATTATTTGAAATTCTATCCTATATCGTTTGGTACAAACCCGTCTAAGGAATCTGATCTTTCTGCTCTGATCCGTCTTCTAACAGTTCCATGATTTGCTTCTATATATAAATGTTGGAACCGGAACCCCATTGAATTAAATGAACCGTCATTGTCACAAACTTATGACATACCTAATACATTTTACAGACAAGTATGTCATAAAATTTTCATGTTGTTAATTAAAATTCCTTCATAAGTAGAAATTCGTTGTAAATAATGAAAAAATAATTGTATTTTTAAAAATGTCATGTAGTTTTATGGGTACGAACGGTTTCGGCAGCTTGCTGCCATCTTCTGGAGGCGGGAAAGCTATTTTATATTTTATACATAAACCTGCTGAAACCAGTAGAAGCCATAAAAGTGGAATCAAACTAAATATATATTATAACTGACAGGTATACGACAAGGAGACAGCCTAAACCCTTTTCTGTTCAATCTGATAATGGACGAACTTATATAGGAGACTAACTAACTAACTAACTAACTAACCATCACGCCGTCTCCCCGGAGGGGTAGGCAGAAAGAATGGAACGCCACACTGTTCTGTCCTGACATACTTCTCTCGCTTCCTCTACATTCATACATATTGTCATGCACACAAGTCGATTTCTCCGACTCCTCACGAGACTAATCGCTACAACTGGGATATAGGATGGGAGAGAAAATTGTCAATGTGGTATGTTATGCAGACGATGCCATAATCATAGCTGGAAACAATAATAGCTTACGAAAAATGCTAGACAGACTACATCACGTCTGTAAGAAATACAACATGACGATCTCTATCGAAAAAATAAAATGTAAACCTTTTCCAAAACATGTAACCTGGTTATAGAAAATCAACCCATTTTCAAGTATCTAGGCATAGACCTGGTGGGAGAAGCTGATCTGTGGGAAGAAATACAAGGCCAAGTAAACAACGCAGCTGCAATCTCTGGCGCTCTAAAATCCACAAAGCTGCCGAAACCGTTTGAACCCATAAAACTATGGAAAAACAAAAGCGTCGCCATTAAAAGTAAAATAAGAATCTATAAAGCATGCGTAAGACCAATAATAACATATGGCGTCGAAGCAAGGGCAGACACAGTAAGGACCAAACAAGTTTTGAGGACTTCCGAAATGAAGACACTGAGGACGATAGCAGGTAAGACACTGAAAGATTGCTTGAGGAACACCAGAATAAGATAGATAAGTGTGGTTGAGGATGTTAGAAGATGGAGCAGATAGCGAAAAAGGTACTGGTACGGTCATGTTCAAAGAATGGACACCACCAGACTCCCCTATATTGCATTGCATAATCAGACTCATGGGACTCGTCCTCGTGAAAGACCTCCTAAAAGATGGAAGGACAGCTGGGAATCTACCTCACAAGAGGAGCAACACTTTGGAGAACAGACCACATAGGTCTACAACAAGGAAGAAGAAGAAGAATATGTTATAATATAATTTGTAATCTATTTTTTTTTCTTTTTAAAGTATGTTTTACTCAATATTAAATATGGTGTAAATGCTGGAGATAGAGGGATAAATAATAAAGAAAAGTATGGTCATTCACAAAAGTCTGGTGCACACTCCTGTTAAAATGCAGTGACTACCTGAGTACTTTAGAAGTTGCTTTTTGCATCTGGCGTCCTGGCGCCCATTATAATCTCCAACAATGGCTCCTAATAATCCCACACATGATCCTAGTTACATCTCCATCGCGGAAATTATGCAAACGATCATATGGAAATGTCTTCTAGAGATTAACCCCAAGCTCCACACTTGGAAAGTTACAAGGCAACAAAAAGTATCAATTTACATAAAATGCTAATTTCATCGCGTTAAATACTTCAATGGCGCGAAAATATGACCCCGCTTTGGGAGTTTAACTGTAGAGGTTTTGGGGTGAGTAGGGATTATTCGAATAAGGAAACGTGTGAAATAATTTGACTTTGCTATGTCTTAAACATTACGAAACCATAAAAAATATGTGTGCATTTAGTTATTTTATATTGCATTAAAACTAGAAAATTAAAATATTAACTGTTTGATTGATTATATAACTTTAAAAATTATTATTTTAATTTTATTTTGATCAAATTGTCAAGACAGTTATTTTGCCAAACGATGTTGACATCTTCACAGTTAATTGTAACGCCTGATGATATCAGAACTGTTTGACGAATCAGCTGTCGTGACAATTTTTTTAATATATTAACAGTGTTTTAAAGTAAACAGTCAATATAGTTAATTTGATAATTTAAAATTAGTTTCACTTTTTTTTTTCCAAAATCAATCTAACGATTGAATGGGTTTCTACGTTTAAAAATATGAGAAAACTGTTTAGTATATGTTAAAATATATCCTCCTTTATTCTCGGCGCTACATCCTGGTGTGGGTTTTGGTGTTCTATCACCTCGCGTGATTAATTTTCATAGATAGACGTCATATAGATTTAGATAGGTGGTTAGTTATATATACATAAATTTGTAAACATAGATATATATTTTACAACAATATATTGTTTAGAGAGCCAGAGCAGATTTTTGACCAATATTAAGGCTAAAAAAAAATATTACTCGAATGATCATTGAGAGAAAAAATACAGTATTGACGAGGTGTTGACGGGAGACGAATCATCTGGCTCCACAACATAAGGAATTGGACTGGGTTGAGAAGCGTTAAGGAGGGTTCGAGCTGCCATTTGCCTGTGACAGAGATGTATACTTTCGTGTGATAATCAACGTCGGGAGACCTGAAATGACACCGAAAGAAAAGGAAGAAGAAGAAGATAAAATAATGTGTTTGATTATTATATTATTGAATTTGAATTTATATACGTAGCAGTTAGTTGATATAATAAGTTCATCTGATAAAATAATGTGTTGGTTTCATTTCTATGTATCGTCCCAATGTCTTATCTATGTAATCTTTGTGAATCATCTCAGTCTCGCCTCCATTTATCTGCTTTATGTATTTCCTTTTTGTCTCATCTGGTTTGTTATATCCCTACATCCCTTTATTATCATAATAATCATAGATCACATTTATATTTTTTAATCATTTGATGATTTCTTTGTAAATACAAATGTCTTTTAAAAAAAATTTCAACCTTGTCACTAATGTCATTGAATGAGCTGTGATAACTCACACGAATACAATGCCATATATTTATTGAATATTAATAAAACAAAAAAAAGTTTAACACTATTTTCTAATGATTCGAATCGAAAGTTCATGGCTAAATGTTTTTTGTTTAAACTACTGATCCCTTAATACTGCGAACCGATTTGGTAAATATCTGTATCAGCAGGGCGTTCCGTTTAGTTTTATGTTTTACTTATGGCTCTGAGAATGTCTTTAACATTCATTAAGAGAGTGTAATAATTATGCTTATATAATACAACTTTTCAGTGTAGATGCAAAAATTTAATATTCATAAACTTTTAAGCAAATTTCAGAGGGGTAAAGAAGGTGCCTAAACGAGTAGTCATATTATAATTATAACACGCGACGTTCCTGAAAACGACACAGAGTTGGCCAAACCCTAACCACAATTGCAATAGACTAGTGGAATAACTAATATTAGGTCCTTACATATGAAATTGGCGTTTTGCCGTACTGGCAACTTTGATCTCAAATATCTTCTCTTTGGTTAGGAATTCCAAATTCAAATTTATACAGCTATTTACTCAAGTTTTTTTGTTTCGAAAATTATAATTCATTTGTTTTTCCCTCAATTGTTTTTTTTCTTTGCGTCACTCAGTTTACAAAATGGAAAACTTGAAATATCGCGTTATTTACGAGTACGAGTTCCACCGTGGCACCAGTGCTGTAGAAACGGCTCGAAGGATTAATGATGTGTATGGCGACAGTGCCGCAAAATAAAACACTGTGCGTTTTTGGTTCCAACGTTTTCGTTCTGGAAATTTCGACCTGCAGAACAAGCCCCGTGGACGGCCGGAGACCAAAGCTGAAAATGAAGAATTGAAGGCTATTGTGGAAGCGGATCCATCTCAAACCACGTCCGAGTTAGCTGCAGGCTGCGGTGTTAGTGATAAAACTGTTTTAATCTACTTGAAGCAAATTGGGAAGGTGAAAAAGCTTGAAAGGTGGGTACCTCACGAATTGAGTGAAGCAAATCAACAAACGCGCGTTGACTGCTGCGTTGCATTACTGAACCGGCACAATAATTAAGGGATTTTGAATCGAATCATTACCTGTGATGAAAAGTGGATCCTGTATGATAATCGGAAGCGCTCATCGCAATGGCTGAACCCTGCCGAACCAGCCAAACCATGCCCGAAGCGAAAATTGAGTTCAAAAAAGTTACTTGTGAGCGTTTGGTGGACTAGTGCTGGTGTCGTTCACTACAGCTTTCTTAAATCTGGCCAGACGATTACGGCAGATGTCTATTGTCAGCAATTGCAAACCACGATGGAAAAGCTAGCTGCTAAACAACCGAGGCTGGTTAATCGCTCTAGGCCACTGCTGCTTCATGATAACGTTAGACCACACACTGCACAACAGAGGCTACCAAATTAGAAGAGCTTCAATTGGAATGTCTAAGACATCCACCGTACTCTCCGGACCTTGCCCCAACAGATTACTATTTTTTCGAAATTTGGATAACTTCTTGCAAAGGGAAAAAATTCAACTCCGATGGGGCAGTCCAAACCGACTTCAAAGATTTTATTGATTCCCGTCCGAATGTTTTTTTTAGTAAAGGGATCGATGAACTACCTATGAGATGGCAAAAGTGCATAGATAGCAATGGTACATACTTTGATTAAATAACTAACTAACTAACTAACCATCACGCCGTTTCCCCGAAAGGGTAGACAGAAAGAATGAACTGCAACACTTTAATCGATGCTGCACTCCATTCTTCTCTTTTCGCCAACGCGAGAGACGCGGTGTGATGGGTTGCGAACCTCATCACCACCAATAGGCATCTCCCGCGCACACTTCAATCATTCAACGTCTACATAATAAATCTAAAACAAATTATACAAAATACAATGATATAAAATAAAATAACATATAAAAATAATTTAACTCATAATGTTCTTTTAGATGGTGCACTTGTCGTCAGCTGGACGATCCGGACATTTGTGATTATTTAATTTTTAATTCCACTGTTTTCATTTTAATTAGGCACTTAAAACAATCCAACACCAGCAAAAACTTGAAAATTTGATTGAAGAATTTATTCAAATTGTCATTGGAACAAATGAAAAATTTATTTTGACAGCTGTCAAAATTATTTTTAATAAATATATTATATTTAAAAAAATCAACTTTATGTTCCTCCCATACAAAACGCCAATTTCATATGGAAGGACCTAATAAGACAAGGAAAAACTAGCTAATTATTAACACTAAAAAAACGTTTTTATTAATCGTAAAAGGATGGGCGAGTGGAGAATGATATTAAATGAAGGGTTGGAGAAGACAATAAAGCGAATTGTGCACTAGTTGTCAGCGCAATCAAAAGCCTATCCAAAATAGCTAAAATGACAGTGCACAATGGTGTTCTTGAACCGACCCTAACGTATGAAACTGAAACATGGAACAGGCCAAAGAAGGATTAAAGTAGAATAAACGCGGTAGAAATGAGATCCATTACACAAATTAGTGGAAAATCTGTGTATAAGAGTGTCGAATGCAAATATATTAGGTAAATGCAGTGCGAATGAAAGTGTTATGAACAAAATAATGAAAGGATCCTTAAGATTGTTTTTACACATGGATGAAAAAATAATGGAAAAAAAGTACATGTAAACGACGTAAACTGAACAAGATATAGAGGAAGACTGGAAAAAATGTGGCATGATCAAATAAATCAAATATTAAATGTCGGCCATACGAGGAGTCAGAGACGTGCGTGCATGATACGATGTATGATTGTTGAGGCGGTCCATTCCTTCTGCCTAACGCTTTCGAAAATGCGTGAGTTAGATTTGATCGTAAATTATATAAATATGAATAATTACAATAAATTTTATCTACAGTACAACATTGAATAATAAAACGAATAAAATATTCATAATATAAGACAATTTTCAACTAACGATCCCAAACAAAAACTAAAAATTTGAATAATTAATATAATAGGGATATAATTCGGCATTATTCAAGAACTGCGGAACATGTCGGCCATTGTTCTGTGACTGTTGCATGCTTCGGCTCGCGTGATTCATTTGCTTTTTGATAAATGCTCCCAATTATGAGCTTGCAGGACAACATTTTATTGTTTTGGAACAGCATTGTTACAATGAACTTCATACAAAATTATTTTATCCCATCACGTGTCGTTCATTGACGCACATCCCCTTTGTTTGAGCTTGCGTGTCACAATATATAATTTGGGAAAATATATAAACGTTTTGACGTACACAAAAACGAATAAACATAAAATAAAATATGTAAATATGCCGTATTTGTAAATGACGTAAACGGTAAAAATCTAATATATCCACTGAAGCAAAGATAGCAGATGATATCTATAAAGAGCCCGATGTGATCAGATCCATCAAAGTAGGGCGCTTGAGATGGGCTGGTCACATAATCAGAATGGACGACGACAACCCTACAAAACGCCTCACGCTCTCAGTACCACAGGGACGTAGAAGACCAGGAAGGCCCAAAATGCGATGGATGGACAGTGTCAACACGGATGCATCGGTGTTGCAAGTGAGAAATTGGAGAATGGGGGCAACAAACAGACAAGAATGGAGGAAGCTCCTGGATTCAGCCAAGGCCCACCCAGGGCTGTCGAGCTTAGGATGATGATGAAAGATAGCAGTACACAACGGAGTTCAAATACCAACTCTGATGTATGCAAGTGAAGCTTGGAGCTGGCAAAAGAAGGATTCATGTCTAAGAAATGAGATCACTGATAAGAATATGCGGGAAAACGTTATATAATATGATAGAATACCGAGCGACGAAATAAGAAATAAATCATCTGCCTGTTAGTTAGTTAGTTGTATTTTCTTATTAAATGTATTGATTTTGAAACACTTTTATTACACGTATCAAAAAAAAAAAAAAAACAATATCAACGAAATAAGGTTAATCAATTAGGATAAATATTGGGAGTACAAAATTTTCCGTGACATACACAAATAAAAAGAACATTTTGTGTTAAATTATTATATATTTTGTTATTTTATTTCATATCATTGTATTTTATATTATTTGTTTTAGATTTATTTTGTGGATGTTGGGCGATCGAAGTGTGCGCGGGAGATGCCTATTGGTGGCGATGAGGTTCGCAACCCATCACACCGCGTCTCCTGCGGGGCGAAAAGAGAAGGATGGAGTGCCGCATCGGTTAAAGTGTGACAGTCCATTCTTTCTGCCTACCCTTTCGGGGAGACGGCGTGATGGTAAATTAATTAGTTACACAAATAAATAAAACCTTTCTTCACATACGTTTCGAAATGTTCGGTTAAATTGATGCTTCGTTCTTCATCATTATTTTCCAACCCGGCAAGATTCCAACAAGGTACGTAAAATGTCGGAGATTTCCTCTTACGAACAAAATATAATATTAGCAAAAAGACACCCCTAGGGTGTAGTAATTATGCAACTCGGTTTATAACACACTCCAACATTAATGGAAAGTGGGGGCACGAGATTATCCGTCGTCTGTTTCAGACGGTATCTAGTCCCTAGAAACATATGGTGATTACTGATCTCATTCTCCAACGAACATTAGACATGGTTTGAGAGGATGTCCGTCGTTTGAGTTACCAACTCGCTGTTTAATCTTACTTACATCGTATGTGAATGAATTATGTAGTATGTAATAAAATATACATAATTATTAAAACCCGATTGCATTTTCGGTTTTAAACTGATTTTTGATTTATGTATTGTATAAAAAGATATAAACAAATGTTTAAAACTTGTTTGTATATTTTCACATACGAGTATAATATAAATAAACTGTAAAACCAAAAAAAAAACAATTGCGGTTTCATTACATACAATAGGATTTAATAATGCAAGTCCATTGTTTTGGCCGAAACACTATGATACCTTAACATTTTTAACTGTTAAATTAAATAACTTTGTTTTATGTATCACAATTGTATTTTATTTTGCGCGACAGCTGTTTCGTCAACCTATATTGACATCATCAGGTGTTACAATAATATATCAAATGAGTCTTCCTTCCGGAACAGCTGTCGCGTAAAATAAAATACAATTGTGATACATAAAACAAAGTTATTTAATTTAACAGTTTTCTAATGCAGTTCAACAAAATAAAAACCACAACCATCAACTAGTATGTAATGTTTCATATTTATTTTCTAAAACACCTAAGAGTCGAATATTATAAAATATTTAGTTTGTATTAGTATAAGACGACCTTCGTCGGTGGTAACTGGTTTGTGGGTGGTGGTTCCGGGATTGATTGCACTGTCATAAATATTAGGGTATCAATAAGGAGAGTTCTCTCACGATACTCCCATAATAATTCGAATAAATTAAAATAAATTTAAAAAACGTATTTTATATACCCTTTTTGATGATGATTTATTTAATTATTAATTTAATTTAATTTATAAGATTAATTTCCCGAAAATTAAACAGCTAGAAGCGAGTGTAAGTCTTTTCTATTATATTCTATATTCATTCATTATATTATTTATTATTTTCTATTATATCTATTATATTAAAATAGCATCACAGATTTTTAAAACTTCAAACATAAAACTACCAAAAGAACAGAAAATGAAAGTCAAAAACCAAATCAAGGATGTACTCAAGAACTGTGTTGAAAAATCAGCGTTATGTGATGGGGTAACAGTAAATGAGATGACCGCAGCCATTAAGTCCCTAAAAGCTGGAAAAGCTACTGGTGCTGACGGAGTCATGCCCGAGTTCCTAATTCATCTCGGTGAGAAAGCACAAGAATGGCTTGGAAACTTTTTCACTGACATACTCAATAACGGTAGACTCCCAAAGGCTTGGCTAGAGGCTAGGGTAATAGCGATCTTTAAACCTGGAAAACCATCAAATGAACCTAAAAATTACCGCCTCATCTCTTTACTCTCTGTGATTTATAAATTATTTGAACGAGTTATAGCATGTAGAATAAACCCTATAATCGACAAAGTTTTACCCGTTGAACAGGCCGGGTTTAGAGAGGGAAGAAGCACAGGTGAACAGGTTCTGTCACTGACAACACATATCGAAAACGGTTTCCAGACACAACACAAGAGTGGAGTTGTGCTTTTCGATCTGTCAGCGGCGTATGACACTGTGTGGAAGCAAGGACTCCTCCTGAAGTTTGCTAAAGTAATTCAGTGCAGGGCAACAACCAAGCTCCTGGAACAAATGCTTTCCAACAGAAAAATCAAAGTCTGCCTGAACGACAAGATAAGCAAACACCGCATCCTACAGAACGGACTACCGCAGGGATCGGTTTTGTCCCCCACTCTTTTCAACCTCTATACCTCGGACATTCCACAAACAAGCTCCCGCAAATTCATCTACGCAGATGACATTGCTCTGGTGACGCAAGACAGATGCTTTGGCAAAATGGAAGGAACGCTCAACGGTGATCTTGAAATACTCTCTGAGTATTTCAAAACATGGCACCTCACCCCGAATCCATCAAAGTC
Source organism: Lepidostoma basale (assembly GCA_022606425.2). NCBI lineage: Eukaryota > Metazoa > Arthropoda > Insecta > Trichoptera > Lepidostomatidae > Lepidostoma > Lepidostoma basale. The sequence continues at coordinate 335,261 of JAHDVF020000230.1, forward strand.
AGCCTCAATTGCGTTTCACCTCAACAACCGGGAAGCTAAGAGGAACTTGAAGGTTGAAATGTGCGGTCACACTATTCCTCCTGAGCCTGCTCCCAAATATTTGGGCGTTAAGCTGGACCGAGCGCTGACATTTAGAAGCCATATTGAAGCCACAAAAGGAAAGGTAAAAACCCGGAACAATATTATTTCAAAACTAGCCGGTACTACATGGGGTAGTGACGCCAGGACCTTGAGGACTTCGGCAATGGCTCTAGTGTACAGTGCGGCGGAATACTGTGCACCTGTCTGGGCTCGCAGTGACCACTGCGGGAAGCTGGACGTGGAGCTCAACAAATCAATGCGCACCATCACAGGAACCGTTAGGTCTACACCAGTCCAGTGGCTCCCAGTCCTGTCTAATATCACTCCTCCACCTCTGCGTAGATCCCTGGCATCAATCAAGCTGGTTGATATAGTGCGTAGAAACCCGCTTCTTCCTGCTTTCAAGGACATATTCCAACACCCCGATAAGCGTCTCAAGTCTAGAAACCCCATCTGGACGGTTGATGATCGCTGTAGGGATGTTGAGGCAAATTGGAAGTCCATATGGGAGGAGCACGCCGTGAAAAATCACCAACTAGTTGCTGTACCACACCAGGAGGCACCAGGTTTCAGTCTCCCAAGGGGGCTGTGGACGACCCTAAATAGGATCCGAACAGAGCAGGGACGGTGCGGCTTCCTCATGCATAGATGGGGACTTACTCCATCTCCTGGATGTGACTGCGGGGCGGAGAGCCAGACTATCCGGCACATTGTGGAGGATTGCCCCACCAGAAGATACCCTCCTGGCCTTGATGACCTTCACAGAGCCACGCCAGGAGCAGTGAAGTGGATGGAGGGTCTGGATCTTCGCCTGTGACGCGGCCCAATGGCCCAGAAAAAAAAAATTTTTTTTGCCGCCATACGCAAAGTAAAGTAAGTAAGTAAATAAATGGTTTGAAAGTTAGTTGGTAAGCCAGCAAACCCAACATTACTTCCGTTACGCATAAGCATACGACTTCTCAAATTGAATGAGAATTTTAATATAATAATATTTTGAAAAAAACTTGTTTTTTAAAGTCTCCGGACATTTATTAAGGAAAATCCTAATATTATACTCGAATCCTAATATTATATTATACTAAAACTCCATATTAAAAAAATTAAGGTACCCAGCGGTAAGTGAAACACATCGGGAATAAGAAACAGACTGACGACCATAGTCGTATAGCTTCGGTTTCGAAAAATGTCGCTTCTGTAATTCATACACATTCACATACTTCTCCCTAGATATCGGGCTTTTACAGCATCGCGCGACAGAGTTAGCCAAAAATGGCCTACAGTCTCTTGTCCATATAAATTGAAACTACCACGAACACATCACGCAGCCCTGTTTAACTGTTTAACACTCATATCTTCATTTAACCTAACACTGGCAGTGCTTCCTTCGTAGAGGGAAGCAACTGCACGTATCAGTTTTGTGTTTATTTCGTATTTAGACGATATTCATCACAGTTTTTTTCTCTATTCACTCGATCGTCGATAATAGTTAAACTATTTGATTACGAATAGAAACTGTTCTGCCTCCTTCATTCCTTTGGGAAAATGAAAAATGTTTTTGAAAACACCCAGGTTCAACTTTGTGCGGCAAGCAAAAATTTTGAAGCGCGTATATTGCCAATACTAAAGTACGGCTTAGAGCCACCTAGATAAAAGTGTACATATACGACACCCATTCTCGCAGAGGATTCGGCGTGTGTCTCTGAAATAAAATAAGTAATGAAGAAATTAGACGTAGATCGTGGCAGAACATTACATTGTATTTGGTCCAGTGTAGAATTTACGTGACAATAAAAGGGCAGGAGTTTAGCTACTTATAACATTCCATGAGAATCACTATAACAGCTATACCCTTTACTTTGATTTGGTTCGCGTTGTATTGATGTAAAGAGCCAAAGAGCCAAGAGAGAAAAGGGCTGAAGAAGAAATAAAAAATAATTAGAATGGTTAAATCATATCCCTAAAATATGTAGTTTTACAAAAGCCTTCACTAAAATAAGAATGTGGGACCACAAAGTTAATTAATAATGAGACGCAAAGTTGTCTTTTCGCTCGTTCTATATTAATTTTCCCCAAATAACAAGTATCTAATATTAATGTGATGAGGTTGTGTGATCGCCTCAAACCCACTGTAAACAAAACAGATGCGGTGTTTATTATTAATGTAACCCTCAGATGTATTTCCCGGGAAGCTGAAGGAAGATAAATATGCGGTTTAATGAGCAAAATATCGCAACCCCAATGATATGACATACGATATTCCAACGAGGAACTGTTCTGATTTAAGCCTACTATATGTTACAAATATTCATATACAAGTAGAATAATAATATTCCCAAATTAGGTTAACCCCGTATAGACTCAATTTAATTACAAATATGTTTTTATTATAGTACTAAGGGTATTAATTTTCATTATAACAAAAACAATATCTGTGTGTTATTTTAGTTCAAGAGTTTTCACCATGACATGAATCCGGATATAGGTCTAGGGCATAGAAGACTAAGATTCAAGCCTGGACACGAATCAGTTCTATTGTTTCTGTTTATGTTATATATTGCAGTATTGGGTACAGAGCAAAAGGAACAAAATGCGCTGCTGGTCTTTGAAAGGAAGGTGTTCAGAATTAAATTCTTGGGCCTTTTTGTAAAGATGGAGTGTGGAGAGTGAGATAAAACCAGGAACTGGAAGGTCTTCACAACGAGCCCAACACAGTGAAGTTTTTAAAAAATACCTCGTCTGAGATGGTTGAGATACCTCCAGCGAATGGAAGATGATCGAATTCCAAGAAATATTCTCAATACACGACCAGATGGAAAGCGAAGTGTGGGAAGACCAAAACTGAGGTGGATAAATTATGTGGAGGGGAACCTCAGAGCAATTGGTGTTATAAGCTGGAGAATGCGGGCGATGATTGAAATTTCAAAAGTCATCAGCAAATAAGAGAAATTTTGAAGACATTTGATATATCATTGAAGAAGATTGTGAAAAGAAGCGGTCCTAATATGGAACCCTGTGGTACTCCAGATGAAGTGTGTAAAGCTGATGACTGATACAGTCCATATGATACGTACTGCATTTGAGAAAACAAATAACTAAAGAAGAGTCTCAGCAAAAGTTTGGTTAAGCCCATTATCTGAAGTTTTAGAATTACCAGTTGGTGGTCCACTTTATCAAATGCCTTAAAAAAATCACTGTACGAACAGTCTTCTTGGGCACCTTTATCAAAAGCCTTGGTGACATAATTCTTAAAAATCATTAAATTTGTGGTTTTCGAGCGGCCTGATCTAAATCCATGTTGTTAATTTATGATGAAGGGTTCAATTTGAGCATTAATAAAATTATGGATTACTGCCTCAAATACCTTAGCGGGGGAAGATAAGATCGCCACTGGTCTATAATTTTCAACACACGATTTGGTACCCTTCTTAAACACCGGATAGATTGTGGAAATATTCCAGAGCTCCGGAGAGACACCCGTAAGTAGTGAACAATTGATAATTATCGACAGTGCTTTCCAAAGGATATGGTTACAACCTTTCAAAATAAAGGTTGGAACAAAGTGTGAACCCAGAGACAACGAATTCTTTAACCGATTTATTGACTATACGTCACATTCGGTGACAAAATCCAAAAAAATAATTTGAGCCCCCCTGGTCACATTTGGAGGATATTTCAATTTGGTGGTTGATCATGGTGGATATTTAAATTTGAGGTAGAACTAAACACAGATTCAGTGAAGGCATTCGCAACCTCGATATTGTGAACTTCTTGGCCTTTCCAGGTCATTGAATCGATGATACCGCCATCCTGACGCTTAGAATTTTTGTTTTTTTCCAAAAATCATTGGATTTCTTTAAAATGTCGGTCCCAATATTTGATACATATTGTTTGAAAGAAGAGCTCGCTTTACGTTTGACCGTGGCTTGATAATAACTGAAGAGATTGTAGTAATCTAGGTTACCTGAAGACTTCCATTTCTTGTGGTGTTTATATTTTATTCTGATGTCCCTGATAAGTTAACGAGAGAACCACCTCGGATATCGCCTATCAGTGACAGCTGGAGGTTTCTTAGGAAAGCATAAATCAAAGCACGAATACGAAGCATCGTAAAAATACTGCAGGATATTTATTTTTGGATTACAATCCGAAATCTAACTGGTATTCGAGTACAGACATATTTTCAAACTGCATAATATGGTAAATCAAAACGGTCTGCCAAATTGACAGCTAGTGCAGTGATCAAATAACATGTCAGTCACGCAGATGATCCACGATCCCACGCGTGGGGCGGGGGCTCATTGCGAATTCGGAAATGCATATTGCGCCCATAAATTAGATAGGCGTTTAGTTTCCGCTTTGTCGCTACCCGAGTTAAATACCCCATCGCCGAGTACGGCGAGCTCCGCATGCCACCGGCGAAATATGATCCCGGGGTCATTTAATTAGATTCGAGGGGTGACATTTAAATAATTACATAAGTTATAAGCTAGAATACAAAATGCACAATGGTGTTCTTGATCTGACCCTAATGTGTGAAAATGAAGCGTGAAACTGGGAACAGAAATATGTTTATAGAATAAACGCAGTAGAAAGTTTTCTTAGAAGAATGTGTGATAACTAACTAACTAACCATCACGCCGTCTCCCCGAAGGGGTAGGCAGAAAGAATGGACTGCCACACCTTTCTTTCCTGACATATTTCTCTCGCTTCCTCAACATTCATACATCGTGTCATGCACGCGCGTCGATTTCTGACTCCTCACATGGCCGACATTCAATATTTGATTTATTTGATCGTGCCACGTTTTCCTTGGTCTTCCTCTATTTCTGGTACCATTTACATCATTAACATATATTTTTTTTACCATTCTTTCTTCATTCATTCTTTCCATATGTCCAAATCATCTTAATGATCCTTTCATTATTTTGTTCATGACACCATCATTCGCACCGCATTCACTTCTTTTATTATCTATTATTATTATCTTCTTATATGTGTGATAAACTTGTATAAAATAGAGTATTAAATGCAAATACCATATAATAAGTGAATACAGTACGAAAATGTAATGAAGAAAATAAGGAAAAAATAATTATTATTTGAAATCTCATGGTAGAAGTTCATTGAAAATAATAATAATAATAAAATATATGTAAAAAATCTTTATAAAATATATATTAACTTAAAATCTACTAATGTTTGTGTCCTCGTCCGGTTTCCGCAGCTCGCTGCCATTTTCTGGTGAATTGAAGCCGGTTGAAGACAAGATTTATACTAAATATTCATTTTTAAGAGATATTTTAAAACTTATTTTTATATTCATTATTAACAAAATAATGAAAGGACAATAAGATGGTTTGAACACATGGAAAAAACTTATATTTATAATGGTAAATGACGTAAATGGAACAAGATATAGAGAAAGACCTTGGAAAACGTGTTACGATCAAATCAATAAAACATTTAATGTCAGCCACCTTAGGAGTCGGAAAAAAATATTTGGGTGCATTACACGATGTATAAAATCGCACTGTGAGTGTAAAACCGACGTAAGTGGAAATATACAGTTTGGAGATATGGGAGTTTAAACATTTCATATTGCTTGGAAAAACTGTTTTTTTTTTTAATAAACTAATGATTTTCGGTTTATAGGTATATTACTATAAACCAAAAATCATTGGTTTATTTTTAGAAAACAGTTTTTCCAAGCAATATGAAATGTTTAAACTCCCATATCTCCAAACTGTATATTTGCACTTACGTCGGTTTTGCACTCACGGTGCGAAATGTTGATGTAGGGAGAAATGTAAGTCAGGAAAAAACCGTGTGGCGGTCCATTCTGTCTGCTCACCCCTTCCGGGATACGACGTGTAGGTATCGGGCACGTAATAAAACAAAACTTCGCATTTATAAAATACTTATTAGACCAGACTTGATATACGATGACGTTCTTCGTGGCCAAGTGACTGCCACACCGAAGGTCCCGGTTTCGATTCCCAGCGATGGCAGTGTGATTGTTACACTGTCTTTGGTCTGGTGTAGAATTCACGTGAATAGCGATATGTTAGCTACCTGTCATGAGAATCAATGTGATAGATTTACCCTTTACATCGATTTGGCTCGCGCTGTAATGATGTAAAATGCGATTCAACAAAATAATTTTAATAATTTGGAGCGGAGACCTGGACGCTCAGTACTGTGGGTTCTTACAAGATGCGATTTTTTAAGCTCAAAACCCTGAGAGGAATTTTTGGACCAGTTTGCGAGGATAACAGATAACATATGGCGACGCCGAGTTGTACGTACTACCTATTCAACCAGCTGGATTTTGTTTAAAAATTCGTACACAATTTGACATTATAATTTTATGTTTCTTTTTAAATTCTAGTGAACTTTAATAATTGCTACTCATATGTCTAAGACCACCCTCGATTTCATAAAACTTTTTTTAAATATGTAATAATCACTAAATTTTATTTATACCTTAAATGGTTCAAGTAAAGTAGGCACTTAGTAAAAAAAAGTAGGCAGATTCGTTCAATATGTCGTATAAAAAGAAAATACATACCTTTTTTTTGGTACTTAGTGATACTATTTCACTTCAACCATTCGATTTTATTTTATCACGCAATTTGTTAAAAACATATAATTTAAAGAAAAAATGTCGTACGACTGTTTTTTTATATGTTTGTTTTTAGAGCATTTCTTCTTCTTCTTCTTCTTCTTTTGATAGATCTGACGATCTGTGACACAGAAATCATATCTCGTCGGATGATGAGATCCAGCTGTCCCTCCATCTCTTAGGCGGTCTTCCAGGTGGGCGGTGTCCGGAAGGGATTTCATAGGCGGCTGTATATGCGAATCTGTCACCATCCATTCGGGCTACATGGTCCCTCCAGTATCTTCTTCTGGATCTACTCCACTGAACGATATCCTCTATTTCGCAGGTTTTCCTTATGTCTGCGTTGCGGACACGATCTCGGAGGGTTTTTCCAGTAATAGGACCTTCATCATTTAGAGCATTTAATTGTATTAAATTTGCTTAAAAGTTAATTCCATTCATATCATATGATTGAAATGAAAATAAAAACAAGCAACGTCGAAAAATACATGGCATTACCAAAATAATTCCTTACTCTTGAAACAGTTCGAAGCGAAAATTTTATTGAAGTCGAAAAATCATGCAAGTAGTGTGTCACCATGTATGAATAAAGATTATTTTCGGTAGGTTTTTCAGCTTACAAAAATATGGCGTCCCATCCTTTCAGCCTATCTCTCCTTAAATATGGCGTGATGGTTAGGTAATTAGTTCATTAGGTACAACCGATTAATCTGGATATTGACATACCAACGATTTCAGCAAATTTTATCTGCTAGCATTATTCTGTCGTAAAGAAGAAATGTTTTTCGATTACGATATTCGATCTCAAATATGTAATAATTAGGATTCGGAATTGATATAAAATGCATATTTTTTTCTTGGGCTTCGCTATCTATAAGCAGCCGTCTTTGTGTTTATATACCCCCTTTAGCCTTTGTTATTAGGGAATATAAAAGCATATTTCAGGGTTCCCGGGGTGAGAACAATTAAATGATATATTTTTGCCCATTATGTAAATTTCAATAGTGTCCCTTCTGGAACTTGCTACTGTTGTGACAAGGAAATCTGGATATGGCGGAGAAGATACCCTGATATGAGGCAATGTAGCCTATATGTTGAAAGCCAGAGACCGTTCGAAAGTGTGTTATACTAAAATACTGTACGTCACTTGTTTAGCCCCGTGGTGAACTTAGTCAACTTATAATATCTATCGAAGAAATTTATGAAACTGTTGTTATGAAATATAGTCAACTAATCTATCGAAGAAATATGGAAGCAGTTAATAATTTTAAATTACAGCCAGCGTATATGCATTTTCCTAGCTCGGGCGCTTGTGGTTATATAAACGTACATTATACTTTTGCAATTTTCCAGTAGATGGCAGTATTAAACATTGCATGAACCTTTTTAACATAAAATTTTATCTGCTAGGATCGTCGTTAACATAAAAATATTTTTTTCCATTACAACGTTTGATCTCAAATATGTATTTTACTAGGTATTAACTTTATGAAACTTAGTCAATTAATCTATCGAAGAAACATGGAAGCAGTTAATAATTTATAAATACAGTTTCCTATCTCAGGCGCGTGATGAATTAAATGTCTATTAAACTTTTACGATTTTTCGATAGATGGCAGTGTTAAAACATTGCATGAAAAACGTTCTCGTATATCGGCTAAATCATTACGTACATATTATGTAAAAGTTTTTATTACATTCACATAAAAAAAACATGTTTTTTTGTTATGTGAACATTCGATTTAGATTTCTATTTACAATTTATTGTACTTTTTAAAAAGTGAACGAAATTTAAAACAAAATAAAAACTGTAGAGACCTTCTTACCGACTAGATATATCGTTAATCTTATCCGCTGTATCTTTTGTTTATCAATTAGATAAACAATTCAATTGGCAATTATAAATAATATCTGAGTTTTAGAGTTATAATTCGTAAAATTTATTGTTCACAAACATCCCGAAGTGACATACCTACATTATAATATTTAGTTTTGTGAGTTTTTTCGCAATGAGTGACAAAATAAAACTTTTTAATTTGCTGACAATTTTCTAAACGGATTAAAATTATTCCAGTAAGTACCTTAGATGCTTTTTGTTAAGTAAAAATTCATTTTCTTATCAAACCTATGATGCCTTCAACAGGATAAAGTAATTTTTTAAGACGATTATATCAATTTGAAAATGCGACAAGTAGGACGCGTTATTGGTTCTTTTGTATAGTTCTGAAATGTGGATCTAGAAAGTGAACACTGTGTTTAAAAGCAGTAGAAATGTTGAAAAAAAAGAAAGTTGATATGCAGTATGCGAGATCATATCAAGGTCGTACTAATTGCCAATCCCGATGAAAATTGTTTTAATGTTTGGCGCGTCTACTGCGAAAAGAGAAACACCGTCTTCTCCAAATGATCCTTTCGGGAAAAAAATATGGTGATGAAGAAGTCGTCAGGAGGCAATATGAAAGTTTTGACTGGAATGGTACTGTGGATAAACATTTCGGACATTCGATTATCCCGAATGAGCTAAAAAAAAATGGTCGCCAGCCATTTATTTCGACCATCTAATTTTCAAGATTGAGCTAAAAAAAACGTCGACGACGGCCATATCAAAAATTTCATACAAATGCGTCACGAGAAGTCTCCCCATCACGAAAGAGTCGACTCTTTCGCAATAATTTACGATTCAGCCAGCGGATCATTGAGCTGCCCATCTTATTTTCTGAGTCATCGCTCACTCGCTCACTCGACTCTTTAAATTAACTCGTGAGCGGATCGCTCATCTCCATTCACTACAGTGATCGACAGCGTCGGAGGACTGACACGGTTAAAAAATATAAGAATAATCAAACCCATGAAATAAATAATCAATTGAATATATATTATATAAAATTTAATCTCAAATTAAATATTCACATGAAGCAATTTGAAATGAAACACTCTGCATATGCATTAAAAATATTACACATATAAAAAAAACTATTTGTTTTTAATTTGCTGTTACTGCTTTATTAATCTGAAACAGACCTTAATATTTCTAAAT